>LS997567.1:2778662-3101162 GCA_000469685.2 Haemonchus contortus | reverse complement strand
GAGCGCCAGGACCAAAATAACGAGGCGAACAGTCCGCGACTGCCGCGCGCGGCGAATCGGTTACACAAAACCGATAATACTGCCCGTTCTCGATAAGCTAGCTACGCTCCTTGTGTTGCTTCAACATAGTCAGCTTTGGGAACGAGTACAGCTCAGACATAGTCTTGAATTAGGGAGTAAATGAAGCAGGTGAGCGCACTGTACCCGATTAGCCCACCCTCATCTCTTATTCGAACGAGTTTTTTTTTGTATGTGCGAGAAATATCTAGGAGAAATGACACCAAAACGGGTGTGGTGCAGTAGGACCAAAATTGTCGCGCCGCCGCAAGTTTCCGCGTGCGAAGGAATGAGCACAATGCAGCAGCAATTAAGACACCTCACCCGCCTCTCGAGTACTTCAACCATGTATATTCAATATGTTTATGTTTATCTGCAGGTTCAGCTACCACGGTTTCAACGGATATTAAATCCGCTGTCAGAAAAGTCCTGATTAGGTAATCTTTCACATTGCCAAGAACGGCACGGTTCTTCTTGCTAGGCAGAACTGTTTTTGCAGCCGAACAAGTTCTTCGGGTAAACAACTGGTCATACCATTTCTTATTTATTTATTTATTTACTTGTTTTCCACATTAAACTCATTATAACACGAATAAGAAGATTCAGCAAAGACACGCACGGTTATCACAGTTTTCACAGTAAGATCAATACCTATACAGTTCATAGAACTCTGATAATAATTTTATGACAACATATACGAATTACCTTGCTTCACAGAAACAAGCTAAATGACACGTCTTTCAGCATCCAGATTTCTGACGAAGCTCTAAATATCGTTGAAGAAATAATTGTTTATCTTCTTTCTTGTCGAATAAACATGATGCACCTGAAAAACCAATTTAACTAAGTTCCATAGCAGGACTGTATCAGTACAAACCAAGAAATTAACCACTTTAGAACGTGAATGAGTAACATTAATTACTTTACTTTGCTTTACAACTCTTGGGCTTTCTCTTCTCCCCAGACCATGCATCTGCTTCATACAGAAAACTGAAAATCAGTGTCAAGCACGGACGTGAAAGATTTCTGCTTTTTGATGTCCACCCGCTTCGTAGAATTATGTTGACCTCCCTCCCTTCCCACTCCCCTTCACATCTTCCCCAACACTCGCCAACCATTTCTTTCATCCCGCTGTAGTCGATGTCGATTAATTGTACTACACTCGTCTGGAAGCCCTGACTTGTTTAAACGCCATCGGTTGCTTTCATAATCCGCCGGCATGCCGGCCGAGGTAGTGCTGGGTGAGGGGAGGGAGGCAGACGGTCGGTCGACGCGGTCGCGTTGCGCCCAAGCCCCTTCGAAGGGCAAATGCAAATGGTTTTTGATCTTGTTTTTCTTTGTCTTCAGCCCTTCGAAGGGGCTGGGGCGCAACGCGACCGCGTCGACAGAGCGTCTGCCTCCCTCCTGCCACCTAGCACTACCTCGGCCGACACGCCGGCACGCCGGCGGACTATGAAAGCTTCCATATACGCCTGTAGTAAAATTATTATGCACAGTCCTAGACAGAAGCCAAGTAAGTGGCACATCTCAAAACGGGATCGATTATCGCCAAAAACTTCACTCATGATCCAACTGGATGTCACGAAATTCTGCAAATAAGAGCATGGAGAAGTTGGGTCAAGTATGGGATGGATGACACAAAGGGAAGATCAACAGAGCGTATAGAAGCTCTGCGGAGTTCCGCCCAAGGAAGTGGTTAATGTCCAAGAGTAGATTGAGCCGGAAGCAGAACTTCTCCTGGTTTCACAGGAGCCCGTACCTACGGTATAGGTACGAAATGGGCAGTTGAACGAAATGAAGGACAAACACCCAGGATGGGCAGAACATTCTCACAATGAACGGTATTTATTCAACAAAAAAGCATGCTCTACTACAGCCGAAAAAACATGACTCTATTACGCAGCGAAACGGGAATGTATTGCAGAAATGGACAAAGGGAATCTATGGAACACGGTCTTCGAGTGAGCGGTGAGCTGGGCGTGCCCGCAACTGAAGTGAAAGATGCCTCTCGCAAAATTTTAACCTTGTTCGTAAATGTTCTAGGACCAGAATAAAGTGGTTAGAGTTTAATGGAGGAAGCGTGGTTATATTCACACGATGGGCGGGGCGTGCGCGAAGGTGGGCGGGGCTGCAATCAAATTTTTATAAATTCATACAAACAGTTTTTAGAGTGCAGAAAAAAACAAATCGGAAGTTTTTGAAAGGAAAGTGCTAAAATTTTCCATATAGAGCGGACGTGGACGTATGATGCATGCGCTCACAAGCGTAGCTCATCCGGCGCCATATAATCCTTGACTTCTCGTTTAAACTTCGACATAAAAGTATTACATAATAATTTTCTTGGGTCTAGGAAAGTTTAGGTGAGAGCGTTGATTGATTTTAAAAGCCTAACGCTCCTACATGATCAACTTCTTCAGAGACTAGGGTTCTACTGATGAAGCGTGTTTTGCCCTCTTAAACAGTGTCACCTCGGTTTGTGAAGATGACCACGTGGAAACGGGAGACGGGCGTTAGGAACGATTTTGGGTGATCGATTTGCCGCACGCGGCTGTCGCGGACCACTCAGTCGCCGTTATTACAGCTCTAGCGTTCTTCATACAGCTCAATCGATATGCGACCATTATTTTATGCATAATTCTACTATTAGTACTTTTGCTCTTGTATTTCTTACCTACTGCTGCATCCTGGTACATTCCTTCGCGCGAGACGCTCCTCTCACCGCGACGCGACCATTTCGTTCCTAACGCACCACACCCCGTGGAAACGATAGACAGGCGAAAATGAAGTTAGCTAATACTTTGGCCGAAAACCTCGCAAGGCACAAGAACATCATCATCTCAAACATGGCGATACGCTTTACTTCAGCATAGTCATGGCCTAGTGAAGGCTTACGAATGAGAGGCCAAGTCGACGAAGGATAAAAAGTAGGCAACTCCGTCATTCCCTACCACCGCTGGAAACCAACTAGTAATTTTCCTGCACTCCAGAAAGTTTTTGTATGGATTTACAAAAATTTGATCGCAGCTCCGCCCACCTTCGTGCGCACTCCGCCCATCGTGCGAATTGATTACAAGAACATCATTATCTCAAACTTGGCGATATGCTCTGCTTCAGCATAGTCATGGCCTAGTGAGGGTTTACGAATGAGAGGCCAAGTCAACGAAGGATAAAAAGTAGGCAACTCCGTCATTCCCTATTTGCTACCGCTAGAAACCAACTAGTAATTATACCGCTTACATAGACATGACCTTCAAAACGTCTCGCGCTCGACTTGTTCAACAAGCCCTGCCGCTTTTTTCTTGCTTTTTTCACCAAGATTTGGAGATTGTTCATTGAGCCATGGCTACTTTTCCCAACTAGACCCAACGCTTTCGAATGGTGCAAACTATCGCTGAATCGTTCCTTTTTTGACAGCTTCACACCCGCACACTACTTAAATATAAAACCAGGAGCAGTTTTTACAAAGCCCATACTGACTAAAAGCGATGAGCAAGAGGTGGCGAAAGGATTTTTGACTACCGTAACGCAGTTGAAATTTCGTTGAAAGTGAAGTATACATAAAGTTGGCTACTGTGGAAAAAGAGCTCTCGATCAATAAATATACAAAGAAGTGGCAGCATGCAAGCCAGCAAGAAAAGCCTGATTTGGCAGCGTCGTCAAAGCTTTATGGACAACGTTCAATAGTTTCAAACAAGCCAGATGTGAAACGCTCAGAGGAGATCGTGTCTACGGAATCGTTACATTACTGGGTAATCTCGTGTAATGAAAAGTAGATATTGAGTTAAATCAAGAAAAAAAGAAGCATACATCGATAGAGTAGAAAATGAGTTCCCGAACAATAACTGATGTCATGAAGTACAAGTTAGGAATGAAACGTCTTATCCTTATTCGTGAAAGTCCTCATGACTTACAAATTGAGCTAAAAACCAGTTTCGGAAAAAAATGTTCTTCGCTCATGCCACTAGTGAAGTGCTCAGAAGAGATCGTGACTGAGTAATCGGTAAATTGCTGCTTGATTACTTGCGAAAAAAACTGGAATTGAAAAGGCTGCCGGTATGGTCATTTTTCTTCAACTCGACATTCCAATAATGGAGCCTCGAATTCATCCAAACCATAATCATTTTTGAGGCAGAACACTGTTTGGTAATGAGAATGAATAGCTCTTCAATGGTATTCAAAGGCGCAGTTCACGATAATTTTGGGTAATCCCGATTATGATGAAAAATGGAAGACAAGATCGAAAATAGTGCGACTAAGGTGAAGAAACTGCGTGCATCGGTGTTTCCAAAGTGAAAAAAAGGCTTCGAAAAACGGTTAAAAAAGGGGGCTGGACGAGAATGAAACCAGAAAAATGAAGGCGTTTGGACGAGCTATACAATGTGCCTCACTGCGTACGTGTGGGTCCTGGTGCGAATAACAGTTTATGGTGAGCAAAAATTCATTCACGCATAAGCATAAGTAAACAAAAAAAAACCCTAGTAACAGCAAAAGTAGCTCACCATTTTCAGCCTCCAGGAGTCAGAAATTAAATAAGGGATCGCGGCAGCAAAAAGAAAAACAGAGGAAAAAAATGGGAGAAAAACATCGCTCATCGCTCGGCGATCAGCTGATTGTGTGTGGGTCCTAGAACGAATAGTTGCAATCTGTAGTGTCACGACACTCGTCTAACGTGGATCAATCGAGAGGCGGGAAAGCCATTGACGTTCCCGCCCATTGAATTATCGTGAGCTGGGCCTTCGAAGGGATATTAAAACAGCAGTTTTACCAGTTTTCACTTTGGAAAAAAAACCTTGAATTTAAAAAACCTGATAAATTGCCGACCCATGACATATTGAAATCCGATTCTCGTTTACCGCCACTACAACCCATGACCGCGCATCTATTTCTATTCATAACTACTTTACAATTACTGCTTAAGTGAACTTCGTTTTCTTCGAATGCTGACAAGGTTCTGACGGAATATCACAAGATTTCCGATGAATACCAGTAATTGCAAGGAAAATGTAATGGCTAGATAAAACACACAAACTGCAAAAACCTATACACTGACGGGAGACAATCCCATGAGCGTACTTTGCCCATGCTTTTGAGGTCGAAAGCATGATCTCTGCGCCATGACGACTTTTTCTGCTCACCAAATAATTCAACATTTCAAACCGAAACTGCATTTCCAGCGAAGTTTTACTTTTACGACATGCTTGGGAACTTTATGTTGCAAATTATATCTACAGTAACTAGCATGCAAAGTTCAACAGTTCACCTGGGTCATCATTCAGAGTCCCGCGGGAAAGTAAATACCCTTTCTCTTTCAGAAGGCCTCCACCCCCCCCCCCCCCTCCAGACCCACTGATTAGGTAAGTCCTTCAAATCCTTCAAAATGAACTCAGCTGACTGGTGTCTATCAGGAATCCAGAATTAAGCACATTCAAGCATCTAAAGTTCAAGACCACAGTGGCGACAAGTCAGATAGATAAGCACCCAAACACTTTTGAAATTTTGAATGGGAATAGGATGCGTGGCGCATCTTGGCGGAACGAGATTAGTACTTCTAATCTTACCCTTTTAAATCTGTTAAGAATCAAAAGAGAACAAGACCAATTTAGCTAACTTCAAAATAGCCCTCAAACATAAGAGATGTTGGAAACATTCGATGAAAACCAGTTTTACTTTTGCAGGCGACAACTCCACTCGATTGTACAATGGAAACCATAAGGAGTTGAGAAAACAAACATGTAATAGACGGCCTTTTTTACTAGTATGTACGAAGCGATTTGAATGCGTATTGAATAGCCCACGTCCTATGGGTAAGTGGATGGATCTCAGCTCAAAGCAGCAGTTTTCATAAAAACTCAGGTACACTTTGATTCATATCCTCGGTTTTCACATGGACCAATGTAGACCAAAGATCGGGGCATCAAACAATTCAAAATGAATCGGCGTGATTCCGAGCAAAAATCCCATCCCAAGACACAATTCATAAGCGCCACCCATCCCACTACCCCTTCTCTACCATCACTATTGAATGTGTCACAAACGGCTCCATAATGGATACGACAAAACCAGTAACCGAGTGTCCGCACTTTCACAAAAAGGATTAGCACGGAATTCTTAGTTTACTGACTTTTTTAAGGCGACATTTCAACCAAATCGACTGCAAAAACGTAAAACTTCCAAAACTGGTACTAAAACGAAAAAAAAATCTGTAGAAAGACTTTGAAAGGAACAAACACCAGGGCAATCTGTTCATAATACTGTACTCCTTATTTCCATAAAGGACCCAACTCAGTCCTCAGTGAACTGCTATAACAATCCACCGTGAAACTTTAGCCAAAGCACTGAAAGAGTTGAGCAAAGTGGTACCCAGTAGCAACTACGAAACTGATGGGCTTAATCACTGTCCAGGGATGCGCCCTGTACCCCACATCCATAATAATTGAAGACATTGCTCCACAACCAAGCGCTCATTATGGTAACACAGGGACTTATAAAAATCTGGTTCTCTCAGTTCACTAACTACATTGGCTTATACTGCTTATGTGTCAAGTAATCGTCTTATTGTTAGTAAACATAGAAGGCTAGCTCTTCAAAGAAAAACCCAGAGCAAACCATAAAAGTGGCAAAAGGCTTCCGTGAGCATGAAAGTTTCAATTATCAATTCCACCAAATTAAATTTAATGGAATCAAAAAAAAAAATCGAATTAATCTAACCGCATAAATAAAAACTATGTATGCGATCTCGAAAAAAAGTAAACAGGAACCGGAATTTCACGGAAAAACAAATGGAAAATGTGCCAGTGACGAACGGTTCTGTGGACGTGTAAACAATTGCTTAATTTAGTGATCATAGTCACTTACCTAGGAAGGCTTCAGGATATCGAGGAAGCAGCAACTCTTCCAAACCCTTAACAACCTCTGTGATAGCTCTTGTCTTTGTAGCGAACTGTTTCACAAATGCAGCCACCTGTTTATGTTTGTTGATACTCGTCACCTGAAAAAACATAAACAACTACGTTTCCAGAGGCCATGGTGCTACTTTAGGCAACTCGTACTAAATCAAAGTACTGCTTTGCGTCGATAACCATTGCATGTCGGAGTTCCGGGGATAACGGAATGTCCGAAGAGATTTGTGTTTCCAATGCAGCTGATGTTCGTTCTTTTCCAATGGCTCCTCCACGCTGTAAATACAAAAACTAGACAGATAGCTATGAACTGGCTGGCATTACTGTGTTGCAATGACAATTAATTGCCACCTGCATGCATGTATCCTTGACTCTCTGACTCAGAAATAAATTCCATCACAAATGGGTGGTTTTTCTCCCACCGTTTAAAGGCAAGTTCAAGCGTTGTGCACTTTCAAGATCAAATCTAACAATCACTTTTAAAGTGCATTGAACGAATGAACCTTCACACAAAACCCAGTTCGGATCAATCGAGAGAAGATCAAAGGACCATTAATAGTTGATATAAATGCTGAGGACCAAAATGATCTTTAATTTACATACAGTTCAGTTCATTCAGACTTGACAACAGAACAGCGAACGGCGGTTGAACGAGACAGACAAAGCCAGACCTATGAGAAAAACTTTGGCAAACAAGAACGTGGGGAACATAGACTCTGTCTGCAACGTTTAAACGAATTTTACCCTCAATCAAACGGGAATTCATCGAAAAGTGTCCAACCAAGGTAAACATTTAAATGTAAGTGTATTTGACCTGTAGTATACAATCTTCAGTAGTGTCACATAGCACCTATACGCTTTCAACAAACTCTTCCTGAAACAAACCCGACAGCGCTGCACCTACCCATTGAGAAGACCAATGAACTTAAAGACGTGGTCCCGTCCTGTCCAAAATTGATAGTAAAGACCGAACAGAAGCACGGTACTACGCTAAAAAGAGCAAGTAGGTGGATCAACAGACAAATGGCAGAAAATGAGCACTTTAACTCCGAAATACTACCCAAATGGGAACGCACTAATTAAAGCACACTGGACGACACAGCTCAGCCCTTCCTCAGTTAAAGAGATCGGATGTCACCTAGCTACCCAGAATCCCATGTACCCGGAAGCGGAATGGAATACAATGTGAGAGGGACATGATGAAGATCCTGCCTGGGAACTGACTGTCCCCATCAAGGAATTTTTAAAATTTTGAGAAGCTTCAGGGATTGTGCATGCTGAATGAGTGGGTCGACTGTGAAAGTTTCTCCTTTTTGAATTTGTTAATCCCAAGAATTCAACAAAACTCAGAATACAACTCGAGAACAAGCTTCAGAAGGACCATCATATCCTTTTTGAACAAGACAGGGATCGAAATTTGCACCTCAAGGACTGTCATATAGCCCGCGAGCTACAAATCTTGATTACTTCCTTATTCAAAAAGGATTTAATCATCATCAAAATTCGATATAAATGATATTTAATCCGACAATTGCAAGCCTAACATGAAAAGCGCCCATCTACCGCGGAGTGACCACCCAGGAGAGTAGCCCGAGTAGCCGCGTTCATTCCACGGGGGGCGCTAAAAGAGCTGCCAGAAAATTCCGCAAAGTCACAACCACGAGTTAATAGGCGGCAGATCAACTCAAAAAACAATTCACGCTAACCTCATTCGAAACAATTCGAAGTGCGGACGCTTCATGACGTTGAGGAGGCTAGCGCGAGGCGTGATCGATAGGCCGGCCGGAGGAGGACGGCGAATTCAACGAACAGTGGAGAGAGCTGTGTGTGTGTCGCCAACACTTGCGTTACGCCCCTCTTCAGCACTAAGGACTCCGTCAACGTCGTCCTCCTCATCAGCCCTCCACATCCCCTGTTACGGTGGATTCTGAGAGTGAACCCCCCGTGGCAGTGCGAAACGTCGTCCGTCGGAGTTGAGCCAGCCAGCCATTCAGGCCGCCTAGTCATCGACACGACAGAGCTAGTCCAGTCTAGCCATGTGGACGTCTGCATTCAACTTCCTACTCGCACTGCTCATATTTGCATTCAATCTACTTGTACTTATCGCTATTTCATCCGATAAACATCTTCATTCCACTACACACCTGCTCAGTTGTAATCTTTGGTTGTGTAACTGCATATCGGCTATTGTTACTATTTTCTTCAGCCTTACTCCGTCATATCAGAACGTAGTTCACTGCTCAATCGACGGTATTTATAACTTTGTAAGTAATACAGCAGTAGGACTGGGACGTTATTCTAAGCTCAGACCTTTTCGCTGACAAAAACTGTCAGCATAAGAGCATAAAGGCCCATGGGGCACTAAGGAGTTCTATCGAAGATCATTCTGGGGAAGACTCCAGGGAAGACCTCAGGAGTTTGCACACGGTTTACAACCTTCAGATGGAGGCGAACAAGTATGGTACCCACACTCCTACCCCCTCCTTATACTCCCACTTAGTCCGACTGGTTTTTGGAAGGATTCAACTGAAGCCTGTCCTCCATAGCGACACATCCGAAGGATGCAAGAAGGGTTGCGTTCGAGGCAAAAGCCCGGAAATTCATCATTGGCAGACCAACTCGCATGGCTAGTCATTTACCAGGCTAATCCTAAGTTATGGAAAGGAATACAGGCTTGGCATCATCTTCCTGCAGCCATTTGTCAGCTTGTCCCCACAAAAGCCAGTAGCTGGGCCCAGAATAACGTCCCAGATGGCCCACTCAGATTCCTATACATCCCCGTTTTGATATCAGATGTCAATGAACAACGAAGCTGCACAACGTGTACGTTCATGGGGTGATGGCTGGACCACAGTGGAGCAGTCAGGAGCACATGCAGCCGCTGTACTACTCAACTCAACAGTTAGCCTACTCAGTCTGCTTACTATCGGAGTTGTTCATGCACTTTCCCGACATAACTACCATCTATCCAAGTGGGTGTTTATTTGTTACTACTTTATATGCATTGTTTACCAGTTTTATGTGATTTCTGGCCCAAAGGGTACTAAAGACAGAGTTTTTGAGAACTTCAGAGCTATAGGTCGGGTATTCGTTAGCCTCCATTCCGAGCTATCGCGCAAGTGACAACGAGGTGCCGCTTTCCTGTTTACAGCATTATCCTCGAAAAACAAGTTAATGGCCATGTGTACGCGTGTTTATGAGCGTGAATCTGATTCACACCATACTCAACAATTCGGCAGGTCTAATGAAACAAAAAGGCTCTCTGAAAGCTAAAGATCACCACATAGCAGTTGGTAAAGCTGAGCGATTATGACGAGATCCTAAAGTGCGAATTTTTGTGGATACCCATGGGGATACAATGGGGTCGACAGCCCGTTTGCGCTCAAAAATCACCGTCTTTTCGTCGTATTATGTGGAGTTGCTTGCTCTGCATTGCCCTCGTCACTCTCATTCACTCCGTCGCTCATTCACTTCGTTCTTGGCCGTCGTCGGTTTGGCCGTTGCCGCCGACCGATTCGCATATTTTCTCCGCTCAAACGCACTCTCCCATATAAAAAAAACTGCCATCATGCTTTGCTACGTGGCAACTACATCACTCATAAGAACGATTTCGAAGGATATGCACATGTGAAAGTCAAGAGTTTGATGGAGCGCTCAACATTCCTCTGAGAATCGCCGTGCCCTTGACGTTCATCCAAAAACGCGAAGCATTTGAATATGCCGTGGACCTTTACACAGTTAGTACGATTCGACCACTTTTGGCGTTCAGTTTATTATTTAATCTAAGCAAAAAAGGTGAAGATCTGAGGTAAAGGAATGATCCGATCGGTGTGAACGCAACAGCAGCGCCTCCTTCCACTACGCTTTAGTTTACGTGACATGGCCTTCTATTCATAAAAACCTTTTTAATTTGGTATAATACCTTATGTTTCAAGCACGAGTTTTCATTCAAAACTATACAAGTCTTTCACGAACCGTCGTAATCCAACAACAAAAGCCAACGGAGCGGCTGACTATCAGGGATGAGTGGTTGGGTTTTTGGAAAGCATTCCTGGCATAGGATAGCCGAACGGAAGTCGCCACCGCAGAACACACCTGTTTCACAACTAATCTTTCAATACCTTCCGGTGAATCACTTCTCAAAGAAGATTGAGTTTCTCGAACACCTAGCATCCGAACTTCAGCATTACAACCTACTCAGGTAGGCCAAATCTATGGGGACCAAATTTTTTAGGTAGTCAGAAGGAAGAGCACGTCCGGCATCTAGTGGAGCATGCCTTATAGGAAGTAGACCCACTGAAACCCTTCAGGAAGTATGTCCTAAAAATTGGACCGCCCAGAAAGGTTCGATTTTGAAATGCCTCCCTGTAAGGGCCTCTTTCTTAACAGCAGGGTGTTTACTAGCATGCACCGCATTCATGTCGGAACTACTTTATTACCATTACCATTGATCATTCAGTTACTGTGAAGGTTGTCAAACAAGTTTAAGGGCCATCTATGCCTAGGCCGAGCGAAAACACTCCTTGCCTAACAAAAAAGAACTTTCCAGATGTCAGTCATCACGCCTACTTGCCAGCAGTTGGATATTGGTGGCGATTCTTCTTCTGGCGGATTTCCTGCTCGTTCGAACATCACGATCACTCGTCCTTGCTGTACCATTTCATCTAGCCCTCCTATCTGTGTTCCTTCTTCTGAATCTCATCATTCATCCCTTGAACCTTATTATACTCAGTCGAACTCGCTCTCAACCTCAGGTGAGTCAGGTAGCGGTCAGGCCGACACTCGTTTTCTGTCAATCACTTTTTGGGGCTTCTGTCCTTTTCACACGTCAAAGTCAGACACGACATTCTTTTGACATGACCACTAATTGTTGCGGCAAGTGGGGTCCCAAACTAGTTTCATGGATTAATTTGTGGAATCTGTAGGGATGGGGATGCGATTCTGGTGGTGGATTATTCGGGGATAATGGGAAGGTCCTGGGAAGAATTCTGAGCTACTGTACAATATTTGCTTCAGCCTATTCGATTTCAGGATACCGTACGTGTACGAATACTAGAAGAATCCGCTACAGCTGCATTATGGCTACTACTTAACAGCTTATCATTCATTATCATCATAATGATGGTATTATGGGAGTCAAAGAAAAACGTAAAGGTTACTACTACTATTACTATGTAGATCGCTTAAAATTATGATATCATTAGTTGTAGTACTTAGATTACTAGTAAGTAGTAACATAGAGTAGTGATTTCTGAATTCCAGGAAATTGACTCTGTCATGGGAATTGAAATGGCCGCTTACTCCGTACATTGCATTGCAAATCCACTTATTGCTGTCATCCGCGATCGAAGACTTGAAAGCACACTGGCACATATACTGATGCGAAATAAGCGGTTAGTAAAAAGTTCAAATTCCATAGAAAACATTCAAAAATCCTTTGTAAGCTTTCTATACCGAAAATACGAGGAGAAAAAGGGCTAGGCTGATTATCCGGCTTGATAAACAATCCTAAAAGCCTAATCATAAAAGTACATTTCCCGTAGTAGAGCCCTGATGCCCTCGATATAAAGTCTTCCTGGTAGTCTACGTCGAGGAACAGCAGAGTAGTAAGTATATAAGCCAAATTATGGGTAATAGTAATATACTATATAGGTAGCATAGGTAACTAACAGAAGTTCTGCCGGAAATTCTCCATTGGACCAGTTTTTTTTCAAGAATGTTGTAGTTTCCATTTTTTTTTTATCAGAGAACATTACACACCTGTATGCGTATAACATATAAGGACCCTTTGTCGCTTATTTAACCCTATAATTTCCGACCCGTATAAACTTACTTACGAATATATCGCTCCTTCGGTTCTCCCTTCCGAAATACGACATGCCATCAAGTCGATGAAGAACTGTACAGCGCCCGGTCCCGATAGGATCAAACCAGAACATCTGAAGAGTATACCACAAGTCATCATCAAAACTCTGGCTAGGCTCTTCACGCGGTACCTGTCGGAATGCAAAGTACCCACGTCGTGGAAAACTAGTAAGACTGTATTGCTGTACAAAAAGGGAGATCCAGACGATATTGGCAATTATCGCCCAATCTGCCTGCTGTCCGTAATCTACAAGCTTTTCACTCGTGTCATCCTAAACAGGATTGGCAGAATATTAGATGAAGGACAGCCATGCGAGCAAGCAGGGTTTCGGAAAGGGTTCAGTACAATCGATCATATCCACACCCTAACAAGGCTCATTGAAGTATCGCGAGAGTACAAAATGCCGCTATGTCTTACGTTCATCGATTTGAAGAAAGCCTTTGACACTGTCGAGACAGAAGCGGTAATCGAAGCCCTGGGGAACCAGGGTGTTCCTACTCAATATATAAGGATGCTTCGTGAGCTCTACGACAACTTTACGACCAGGATTTCACCATTCTACAAGGATGTCATTATCAACGTGAAGAGAGGTGTCCGGCAGGGCGATACCATATCGCCCAAACTTTTCAGTGCCGCTCTCGAGAATATCATGCGTCATTTGGAATGGGAAGACTTGGGAGTGAAGGTCGACGGCCGCTATCTACATCACCTCCGCTTTGCAGACGACATCGTTCTCATAACACCGAACATCGAGCAGGCGGAGCGAATGCTGGCCGAGTTTGACAATGCTTGTGGAAAGATCGGATTGAGACTGAACTTAACGAAGACGATGTTCATGAAAAACGGTTTGGTACCTGATGCTCCCTTCACGCTAAACGGAAAGAATATCTCCGAATGCTCTAGCTATGTGTATCTAGGTCGGGAAGTCAACATGATGAACGACCTAGCTCCAGAGCTGTGCAGAAGGAAACGCGCCGCGTGGGGAGCATTTAAGAATATCGAGGGAGTAGTGAAGAAGACAAAGAACACCCGGCTCCGCGCTCACCTTTTCGACACTGCTGTTCTTCCTGCTTTGACGTACGCCTCAGAGACTTGGACTCTACGAAAGCAGGACGAGCATGCTGTCAGCGTTGCTCAACGCGCTTTGGAAAGGACGATGCTCGGAATTTCCCTGTACACGCAAGTGCAGAAGGGAATCCGGAGTTCCGAGCTCCGTCAACGAACGAAGATCAGGGATGCCGTTGACCACGCCAAGAAATCGAAGATCAGGTGGGCCGGACACGTTATGCGATATAGTGATGACCGTTG
The DNA here is from genome assembly GCA_000469685.2 of Haemonchus contortus. Lineage (NCBI taxonomy): Eukaryota > Metazoa > Nematoda > Chromadorea > Rhabditida > Trichostrongylidae > Haemonchus > Haemonchus contortus. The sequence continues at coordinate 3,087,032 of LS997567.1, read as the reverse complement.
GACCAGGGCGGTTACTGACTGGATCCCTCGGGACATCAAACGAACTCCAGGAAGGCCGCCAACGAGATGGTCAGACTTCTTCACTAAAGCTCTGAACGAAAGGAATGTTGATCCTCGTGTCCCTGGAGCGATCCATTGGACCACTCTGGCTCGTAACAGGGACGAATGGAGACGTTACTGGCGCCCGCTCGAGGAAATCGACGATCAACGGGACGACAGGTGATACAGGTGATAAACTTACTCAACACTTACACATCACGAGTTCGAATCCGGCTGCTGCGCTGCTGGAGCCCATCTAAACTTCTGCCAAGTACTTCGCCTAGAACACTCTTCTGAACGGCTTTGTGCAGCGTCGTCTCGTCCCGACGCTTCAAAGCCCGAACCAAAAAGGTCGAAGATGAGCCCTGTCATCTGGTCAACCGATTGTGATATCATGGAATCTCTTGATATGTTATGCGCATATAAGTGATAGAGCTCTGTTATAGGACTCCTAAGGGAACTGACAGGACATTCTAGAAGAAATTTGGATTTTCGCGAAATTTTCGGCAAGCACTTTCCGAACACCCGAACAATCACAGAAATACAATTTAGCTCACTAATTCCTACTGCTACTTCACTAATTCCTCCTTTGTCGTTATGAAAAGTATGTGAAAAACTGAGCAACTAACTACCAATCAAATTTCAAGGACGCTATACATTGGTCTATAGTTACGTTAGGAAGACACTAGGCCATGCGGCCCCACACATCTATTGCCCCTGATCCTTCGTTACCTGGCATTCTTGAAGATTATTGAGGGTGCATGAGGCATATGGAGAAAGAGCACCACCGTCCACATTTTCAGGGATAGGAATGTCTTACATGTTGAATGATTAGTTCAGTAAAAAGCTACTTCCAAAGTCTAGACTCGCCTCAGCCGTCAAAATAGAGTACTACCTCAAAACAGTTCAAGCAAAGCTGTAATTCTCAGCCAATTCGATACCTTTTTCATAAACCCATCAATATAAAGCATTGGGTGAAAACATCAATCTAGTCGCCAATAAGGCGCCGCGCATCTGACGTCTCATCCAAATTTTAGAGCATTTGATAGGAGTGAACTTCGTTTGAACAAGTTTGGAAGATGGGCAGGGTGGCAAAAGATATTCATATCATTAGTTTCTCATGAGTTTGTTCGAATTTTGTCCGCTTAGATATGCGATCTCGGTGAGATGGAAGACGAGGTTAGCACCGGTAAATTAGCATCTCTAGGAAGCTGCCTAACTCCTACCAATAAATGCAGAAGAGAGCGCTACTCACTTAACTATTAGCGTCCAACAGGCAACCGAGAAAACGCAGTGTTCGATTTCAAATTTCAGAAAACAGTTATCCATTTTCGTTGGCTAGTGTCCTAGCTCACATGAAAATGCAACCATGCTTCCAATTAATACCATTCCTGAAAACCCTCACCAGCAGTCTATCTGAATTTGAGAGGAGTGGACGACTATTTCAAAATGTAAAGCCGTCATAACTTATTAGCTGATCTGTCATCAGGTATTCGAAGCAATTTCAAAAGTGATAGGACCCAATTTTGAAGTTATTACAACCAAAGTAGCGCTGCTGTTAACCTATACACTACAATTCAGTTGAGCTCATATAGTAAAAGTCATCCACTATCACACACGGATGCCCCGGGGATCAAATCCCGGATCGAAATTCGCCCAGACGAACCCTACTTCTATACCTACTGGTTAGATTTATTGGCACCAGATTCGTTCGGAAGGACCAACCTGTGTGGCCACCGCAAGCCATTAATAGGCCTTGAACGCATTCAAATGCCACTGCGATTCTGATTGAAAATCGAATGCGGAGCGCATCCCACGAACGGAATTGACAAATGTCGAACCCATTAGAAACAGCAGACTTCCGCCATTTAGTTAATTCGCCACAGTTTCACGTAGAGGGTGTAGACCAACTAGACAAAGCATCAGCGTGGAATCTTCGCCCCTGTGAGTGAACATTCGGGCGTAAATGGAAGGAACTTCACCTCATTTGGATCCGCACACCCTTTCATGTCACTAAAACGATGGTACTGGTGTTTTTCAGGGCATTAACATCGCTCTTGACAGAAAATGATTGGCCTCGTTTACATCTTTACTTCAATCCCTAATTACATATGCTATGCCTTCCAACTTGTCCTGTTCTGAAACTGGTACATAGGCTATTTCGTCAACTTGTTCTGGTCTGAAACTCGTCCTACACGGAACTTTGCATAATTGCTCCAACATGGAGAGCCCTACACCACTAATTACCAAGGAGAATAAAAGAAAAACGCTCTTCGAAAGAGGGAAACTCCACTGCCTCCATGACTTTCATCCATCAAGTTGTCATTAACAAAACCTTCAACAATCTGTGGAATCCCATTGAAAGTTGCATGTGACGGAGTGGAAAACCTTTGATTGCACTTTTCCTCGTAGACAATCACGTTACATTCCTCGTTTGCTTAATCACTCATGGCTTTCACTTGACTTTTCCAAGAAACAGCAAATTTACCCCGCCATGAAGAGGCTGCCGCCTACAATACAAGCAAAAATACGAGGAGTAATGCAAATAAAAGCGCGCTTTTCACTTGAACCTAAAAGCGTACTCATGTACTTACAAGTACTTTGTAGTAAATTTACTATACTGGCATGAAAACAGCTCGACAGTTACCTAAAAGTCTGGAAACAGGCTGTGGGATATCGAAAATATACGAGAAGCCAATGCATGTCCCAACTCCCGATGTCAGTTTTTTGGGGTACTCGGAGATTAAAATGCTTCCCTTGTTCTCCGGAATCCTCCTTTATGGAAAAAACAGTACCAGGCCCTAGAAAAGCTTGACTAATGAGAAAGCACTGAACCACATTGCAAGGCTTCACAATTACTGCTTAACGACTAATCAATAGGAAGCCGCCACAAAGGCATCAAAGAAAGAAGCTAATCGAATTGCTCAAATCACACGCTTTCATTAGAAATTACTTTAGTGGGCATCGGCCGACATTCCATTCTCCAAGGAATTCCCGGAACAACAGCTCTAGATCGTATCCCACGCAAAACTGAGACTGAGCTAATTGAAAGTACAGCTCAAATTCTTCTGCAGCAACATTCCTTCCATTAGTCGGGAGTGGGGGACTGGCAAGAGGCTCTTCGTCTCACGCATTATCCAGATGTAAAAGTCCACGTTAATTAATCAAGTCTTCTATCTTTTTGAAGTCAGCTAGTCGGGGAAACGAGTCGATTGGGAGGGTAAAACCACCAGTCTCAAAGAAGTGGGGGGAATATCAGAAATCAGGGAATAAATGAATCGACACAAATGCAAATACTTCTGAAAATTCGGTTTCGCTGGGGGCTTGGCACATTCTAGACCATTCAAATACTGTTGTGAATTCCAATGAACTTTGTAAGCATGTCCTATCCCAGAAATAACTGATCATGTCTACTACTGTACGTTTTTATCAGTTTTCTTTCAGACATACACCCGATGAAGAGCTAATCGTAGCATTGATGAGAGATCCACCACCACCGTACTCCACATAGATCATGTGAAACAAGTTAATAATGTGTATTATATGTAAAAATCAGATTTCTAATAGCAACGTGCGAAGACGAGTACGTTCGAGTAGTGTAAACATGAAATGCACTTTCGAACGAAATTTAATAAAGAGTAATATATTGCATGTTTTTTGGATTGATTTTGATTTGTGCTCACTAATTGAGAACCTTCCCATCAAGAAAGAAAAAAACGCGAGAAAACGCGCACGGCTACATCTTGACGTGTTCTCTGGTACAACTAGTACTTGCAGTAAGCACCAATTGCAAAGATCATGTACCACAGAACGTCGTTAAACTTTTTTCCAAAAATACTTGATGAGTAACTCACAGTTAATTTCAACTTCTTCCGGATTGGAGGAGGAATCGCTTGGCTTGTTGACGGCGGTTCTGATTCTAGGCTGGCATCAAATGTCTCGACTGAAGGAACCGACTTCACTGATTTTGATGATTCCTCAGCTGTCTGAAACAATCCTCCCAATAAACAAGCGTTATGAACACATATTCATAAACAATACTAATACTTATTAAAGAAGCGTATAAAAGAATAAGAGTGTGTTAAAATTGTAACGCGACCGCTACTGGCTGCGGTTCAAGAATGATCCCGCTACGATAGTGGGTAAGGTGCTCGTGAGAAACCCTAGCCTTATATATTATAAAGGGGTAGGTATTATGGGAGACGGAAAAACCTTTCGCCACTATATATTCCAACAAAATTATGGGTATTTTGGTGGAAACATGCAGGAGACCAAAATATTCCTTCCGGCTGGCAAGGCTAAGGAGGTATTAAACTGTTCGTATCGGTCAAACGTAGTTACACTTGCATGGGAGTATAAACATGGCTCAAGACCTTAGCTGACGTAAATTATGCGAGGCGGACCATTACCTCCTTGGATGCTTCTAATGGTTAGCTTGAAGCTGAGCTTATCACTGTATCGCTATTCAATCGAAGGCCGTAATTACCAGACTAGTTGACGGAACAACAATGTCGCACTTGGGTAGCGGGTTACGGACGAAACTACAGTTTCGGACGGGACTCGAACCCATACTTATGCTTTCCAGACACCGTTCTCTTTACCTTTGCACTATGAAGACCACGTTGTCCTCGGCTTCTCTGCGGCGACACACCACCAGCAGGCAACACATCAAATCAAGACAAAATTGCTTCGGATTCAAGTAAACAAAAAGTACATCCCTCCACAGTCAAGGCAAGCAACACTCTTAAGCTCTGCCTACCATGCTTAGTCTTTTCATCTACTTCTCTCTCTCTCCTTCCTATTGAAAAGGAGACGCAATAGTAATTAAATGAGACACAAACTCTTGTTATCATTGTTTTGGAACCCGAGGGGACCTAAAAAGTCAAAATTTAAAGTGTTCAATCAAGAAGAAGAGAGAACAAAAGCAGCAGGTGATGCCCAAGGATCCGCTTTCGCCTAGTTTAGCAAAGTCATTTGCCCCCTAAACGGGTAGCGAACTGAATGGGAGGCCAAAAACACTGGAATGCAGCTGAGCTGACCACCGAATTTCACTGTAACTCAACATATTTTTTCTGGATTCCGCTCTAAGCGCATATTTTATCATAATAATGAAAATAAATAAATAATCATTCAAAATAGAATACTAAGATCTGGTGCATTCGAAAGGGAACAATCAATTCCGACCATTCTTTTTCCCGATATTTCATTTCAACTTTTAATTCGCGAAACGAAAGTATTTCGAGAATATTATCAACTTTGACAATCATTTCCCAGAGCCTGTATCAGAACAAAAAACTCTTCTAAAGAGAATTCCCGAAGATCGAAAATTAGATTTGAGAGAGGTTCCTACTGAAAAACTTCAATCTATCCGGAAGTTTACATTTTCTCTCAAAAATAGCTTCTGAGAAACAATGCACGCCATCACCGCCTGAAGAAGCTTTGAAAGAGACCTTCAGTTTGTTGCTTCATTTGCCTTTCTGACGACTTGGCTGGTAGCTCCTCAATAATTCCTCTGGAAACCTTTCTACAGAGCTAGTTTCAAATTCACGGGCTGTTGGGCAGTTGCAAGGGGACTTGATGAATAAAATAAAAAGCTACAAAATAACCAGTATCAAAATGTAAAATAGGGAAAGAGCTCGGCAGTAGCTGTCCGACGTATTTTGCACTCGTCTCACATCAAAAAACAATTCATCTATGTTTGAAGTAATCTTTTTCCCTTTTACTGAGATCTTCATTGGACTAAACACAATTTCACAAGCCATCAAGGTGTTAAATGGCGTTTCCAGTGACAGCGCCACTTTCGGGTATATGGCGTAACATCCACACTCCTTTACTTTGGCTACACCCACCTTCTGAGCAGCCCTTTGTAACTAAAATGGGATCCCTAGAAGCAATTCAGATACTCAAGTGAGAACCTCAGAACTACCAATGAGTATATCTATGAGAAAAGCACTGCAGCGTGATATGAGCCTTTCTTTATTGGAGATAGGATTCGAGCATCGCCACGAAGCTAGCGCTTCTGATAAACTCGTGATAAACAAATATGGGTCAATAGGCGCCCTGCTACTCGCTCGGATCTTCCCGTATCAATCACGGGAGCTACAACTATCCTTTGCTACACAGCAGCTCCTGATCATAAATGGAGGTCATCAGGTATCTCGCTACCAAGTCGGGAAATGCTACTTATCTTGGCAGTTCAACTTTAGGGAGGTACTCTAGACGATTTCGATACCGTATATGTGCAAAAAAAATGGTGCGCCGCTATCTGATTAATTTGAGAAAAAAAAAGTTCCGAAGGAAATTGTGTACTGACCATAAAAACCAGAAAACTCACACAAATCGACAACAAACTGCTCTTATCAGGAACTCTCAGGTTTTCGTCCTTATTCGTTTTACAGGGTGGTTTACCACTATACAGCCCATAGTCCATAACACATCTGAAAAACGTAGATAACATAAAAATGTAAAAAAATAGAATACTTAGATTGGTTCATTATTAGAGTCGCCCTTTTCAAATGAAGAACCTTCGACAAATCTGTATTCCTCCAGGTCAAATTGTAGGCGACTGGAAGGCACCCTTCTGCGCCACGAAACGACATGTTAGCTCCCGAATAGTTATGGAGGGGGTTAATTCCAGTTTTGCCAAGTTGGTGGTCGAGCCGATGGTAGCTAGCTAAATCCGTAATTAGGTCAAATTCCATTTCCAAATGCAAGTAATCAACCGGTGATGTATCGTTAACTTAGTCACGACCTGATTTGAACATTTCACTACTAACCTGACCAAAAAATCCTTCTTTTCACTGTTTTTTTTTTTTGATTTCGAGGTCACTCTGAGCCATGGAGACTTTCTAAATCAATCTATTCTCAACAGACATTTTTAAATCCTGATGGAGAAATCCATTTTGAAAAAGGCGGGACTTATTAGACAACTCAGGCATGGAAGATGAGAAGTTCAGATGAATTGAATGAGTAAACAGACACACTGAATGATTTCTTGCCTTTGAAAATGGTTTTAGCTAGTGGGCTGGGTTTAACCAACTTTTGTCGATTCTACCTTTCACTTCGCGAGCCTGGAATTCCACCTTTTCTATTCCTACAACTTTTTTGATGAAAAGCGGACACCCTCGTAGAGCCATAGAATCCTGTCAGGGAAATTGATTGTATAAAAAAAACTTGACTCGTATAAGAAGGAAGAGACGTACTCATGCGTGACTTCAGCTGACAACACAATATTGGACCGTTTCCTTGGAAGAGTTCCAGAATTCAAGTTTCCTAGTTTATCATCAAGTCGCATTAAGGGAATCGATGACTTCTGAAAACGCGACTTCAAACTCAACGAAAATTCTTTCAGAACAGGAAGAATTAAAGACCACTGCTCACTTTCACTTCCAACTTCCGATCGCTGAAGAATTTCTGTGTCGCGGCAATGAACTCAGACCCTTTATCGAAAACTTTCACAGACGATCTTATCCATGCTGGGAAGTAATCCTTCTTGACATTAGCAAATCTGAAGCAAAAATAGACTTCGACTTTTGCACTCAATTCAACACCTTTTCGAACATAAGATATCGTCCATAGCGATGAATCTGAGCAGAAACTTCACTAGAGCCCCCTCGACCACATTCAAAAAAGTCGAGCGTCGAACCGCTTGAAGCACTACGAATACCTTCCTTTCAAAAAATGTAATTGGATTGACTAGGGAGATGCACAATAGGTACGGTTTTGTGCTATAGATCCGCCGCACGCGGCTGTCGCGGACCATTTGCCTCATTATAACAGATCCAGCGTTCTTCATACAACTCAATCGCTACTCGAAAATTACGCATTCTGCTACCTTCCTTCGCGCGCGACGTCCATTTCGCCGCGACGCGACAATTCTCCTACTCATTGCATTGCTCCTACTGCACCACACCCGATTGACGACACCATCCAAACGAGCCCCTACTTGGAATGTCGGACAAAATTCAGTGCTCACGATGAGAGTTGGCTTTGTTTGTGTTAATCCAATGATGATCATGAGCGTTGTTTGATTTACCAGCAAAGGCACAGTTCACATCAAAAAATGTTTCTGAGATTCCTTCCTAGGATGAACCTGTGACCCCCAAGGGTAGCCTAAGGGACGCTGTCGGGTTGAAAAACAGTCAACATAGGGCGTAATAGGGACCTCCAAAACCGGCACAGCCGACGTACACACCCAAGGCGGCGAGTTGTTGAGCCTTGTAAAGGCTGTACAGCTGATTCGTACCGGGACCCACACATTTCACGCAGGCAGCGTTTTGCAGCCAGCTGCATGCAATGGCATCGCATTCGAACGGGAGATGGGCAGTATGAATGGTTTTGTGTAATCGATGCGTCGCATGCGGCTGTCGCGGACCATCTGCCTCGTTATTACAGTTTTAGCGTTCTTCATAGAGCTTAATCGCTATGCAATTATTATATTTGGCATGATTCTACTGTTAGTTCTTTTGTTCTTTTGTTCCTGTATTTCTTACTTGCTGCTGCATTCTGCTACATCCCTTCGCACGCGGCGTCCCTCGCGCCGCGACGCTACAAATACATTCGTACTGCACCACACCCCATTCGAACAGTTCGTCCAACCATTCTCGTCCACCCCTAATTTTACTTCTTTTTTGAAGCTTATATTTCTCTGAAAACGGCGATTTTCTTCCGGTCAGCTAAACATTGCTGCCAAGGAGCTGCACTTCGCTTAGTGTGGCGCCTTGGCACTGTTGTCTAGTTGGCATGTTTGGTGGCAGCATTATTTCCGAGATTTATTCAAGTTAGACAACAAGCATTTACCTTTCATCCAGTAAGGCTACCACGCCGAAATCATTAACATGCCGGATAACTCGTCCTACTGCCTGATTCACAGCTCTATAACCTTCCGTCACATACCATTCATCAGCAGACTGCGCCTGAAAGAGACTGTAGTGATTCATTACTGTGAGCCCATTCACCAGAGAGCAAATTCAGTATCAATCAAGTAAGGAATTAGAAACTGCATCAGAAAAATACGAAAGCTATAGTTAGGGGAATTTTCCGCCTCAGAATCTTTGTAAAGAAATCTCCAAACTTTCTGATAAATCTGATAAAAAACTTAAAGGCGCGCCAAATTTTAACAGACGCGATTTGTGAGTTGAAATGGATGGAAATTGAAAAGTTGAAATCCAAGGAACAAGTGAGGATGCCAAAGTAAAGAGGTTCTTTTTGCTGATGCCTATCCAAAAAGGTTACCGTCTTATCCTCAGCAGCCATCTCGTTGATGTAAAGCCGTTTAAGACAAATCCGCACATCCATCATCGGTGGATACGGTATTCCAACTACACAAACAGCTCGTGAATCGGCATCGGAGAAGTCAATGCCTTCACTAACCTGCAAGAATTACCTTAACTGTATTGCAAATGAAAAAAAAAGAACGAAGAGTGTACCAATGCTTGACTCATATGGCTCACAAAAAAAAAAAACAACGGTATGAAGAAGTAGGCCAAAAGCAGTAAATATGGAACAATTCATGCACTCATACGAAAGAAGGGTCTGAACTCAACGTCAAGCATGAACATGAAGGTTACTTTTACCGAATTCCCACCCACCTCGTATTTTTTCAACTACCATATCTCAAGATGCCATCTTTTCAAGAAGCGCTGAAGGAGGCAGAAAGAAGAAGAAATAAAAGTAAAAATATTCGGGATGAAGACATACTTCGCACACAATCAACCCAAACTATGACAGACCGCAGGGATAGAAAGAAATAATGATTCAATTCGCAAATCCAAATCAGAAACTTGTTCAGTCAAGGCGAACCTACTCCAACAAAATAACCAGAAGCGATCCCTTCCGAGAAGTTTCTAACTTATTCTATGCGATTTTCTGGTCTAGAGCTACTTTAGTGAGTCCTCGGGCAAATGATCCTTTCAGTGTGCACCTAAGGCCGATCACGAAAGACATAAGCACGAATAACGCAACGTGCTTTGTGAAAATTCTTCCCATTGTTTCAAAAAAACACCAAAACATAACATCTCAACCTACCTTTCCTCTACACACTGCAAAAAACATAGCACCTCGACCAGAACGTACACCTTGGGTAAACTCGGATCGCACTTTTCCTAGCAAATTCTACAAAGATGTCACTGAAACAGAATCAAGAAAAATAAAATAGTAAAGGCGCAAATCCACACCTTCTGCTTCGGTTCGACCACCACCACTTTCTCCTCAACCATGCTGTCCCAAAACGTTTTAGCAAGACCCACTTTACAAGGAAGCTGTTTGAACTTCGATATAAGGTTGTTCATTAAACTGTACGATGCGAAAAATACCAGAATTCCTGAATGGAAAAAAATATCATTGAAATTCCATGACTAACTATAAAAAGCTCACCTTGAGGAACAGAACTGGCTAGTGAAAGGATGCTTTCTGCAATGCCCACAGCATACTGCTTGTCGTTTCTGAAGGAGATCAATCGTATCACAGCGATACATCCTTTAATTCACTTTCCTAACAGTTCACGGTAGAGCATTAGATTCATTATATATACACATTTATAATAATATATGTTTAGCCAAAGGTGTATGTTGTTTTTCTTGTTCGCATGAGTGTAGGTGTATATTGTGTATGCGTGTATATGTGAATTTGTGTGTATGTGTACCCCTGTGCATGCTTATCTCTGCGTGTAGATGTATATCGTCTGTTTGAGTATCTCTGCTCATTTCTGTGTATGTAGGTATATCTGCCTGTGTGTTGCTGAGTAAAAAGGGCGGAGGTGAAGTAGTGGCAAGTGCCATACTATCACACACGTATAGTCGCAGGGGAACAAATCCCCGCACTCGCCCAGGCCGACGATGCTTCCACCCCTCCAAGGTCGGTTAACTGGCACCTTTTCTGCACCGATTCTGAATGGAAGCCGAGGGGTGGCGGTACTTCCCAAATTCCCACGGCAGCGGTTCTGCAGCTGCTACGGCATCCTTCCACTGAAAATTTCAACCTTTCCCTTCATAACGCGCAACTGCGTGCGATCGGATGCGGCAAGTGCAAACGGCTGGATCTCGACGCATTAGTGCATGCGTTCCGCTGTTTCTTCTACTTTTTTTGATTGCCTACTGAATGGCGTAAGCCAAGCAACATGTATCTATTTTGACTGCTGAGACATTCTTAACCCGTAAAATGAGCACATTTCCAACGATGAGATACGAAAAAAGGCAAAAAAAGAGATGACTATAATTCCTTTTCCGCCAGTCAAGACAACAACTAGCCACTCTCACATTTTTTGGAGGAAATTCACAGAACTGTATTACAAAATATGGCCATCTAACCTTTTTGCAAAAGATCCGTTCATGACACACTCAGTACATGGTGACCGGCCAATAAGTCCTGCAATGACCTGATCCCCTTTGGCTGCATGTTTATTCTCCAAAGTGCTGCCGAAATCCCTGAAAACAGAACAACAGTATCGTAGTAAGGTCGTGTGAGGACCCAAAGAGTGAGGAGAAAACCTTACAGCCCGATATTTCGCGTGAAATTAGCTAGTGGTGATAATGTGCCGCTTGTCACAATAACGCTCCGTACCCCATTCATTTTAAGTGCCCGCATGGCTATTGAAGATGAGAAACACCAAAACTTCATGACCGTCTGTAATGATAGGATGATAGCGCGAAATGGGGACAGTTACTAAGAAATTACTTACACAAGCTGGTTTATCAGCAGTCTCGTCTTCTTTCACGATGTACAGTTTGAAGTGCCGACCGACTCTTTTGGGGTCTATGGTGATGTTTTCAGTTTTGAGGGCCCCAGCGTTGACCTTAAAAACATACTTCAAGCTTTGACAACACTGACAAATAGTTCTTCAGATGTAATTCACGCTAATGAAGTCCTAAGTTGAACCTGTACTGGTACTGCTACTGACGCTCATATCGATTACTATCAAAAAGCCTTTTCCAAGAATTTCGCTTCCCATGTACTTACTCAAGAAAATGAATTGAAAACATGATAAGTAATGATAGTGAGTGATACCTTTTCCTTCGTGATAGCGAGTGCAGCTTCTTTGGATAGACTCAAATACACAACCGAAATGAAACTTCTCAAGAGTTCAAGGTTTTTTCCTCGTTCAGCCGAGGCTGGTTTCACATCGGCTGCAAAGGTAAACTAGCAATCAAACTACAGCATATCAGTATAATGTTGTAATTATCGATGGACTTACTCTCGCGCTGAAGGTAGTCAGTAATATCAGAGAGTAGTTTCGATACAGCGTCCGCTTTGTCATAGGAGAAACCAGCGCCTTCAAAGGTTTCCAGGAGGCGGTCACCGGGAAACACCTATGGGAACAGCAGTAAAAATTCCGACTGTACAGGTATGAGAAATCACAAGGTTTTCTTACCTTACCGGAGAACCCTTCAAGATTGCGACCAGACTTGTCATTGAAAGTTGCCTCCACTTTCACCTCGAGTTCGAAAAGCATTGCTAAAACACAACGTTGAACATCACCTCTAGGGATAAACTAATCACTTCGGCAAAAGCAACAAACAGTACGCTTGGTAAGACCTACATAACAGTACAGCTGCATCGCCTACTTGAAAGGGAGGACCTTTTAGTTTTTCAGACTCCGCTGTCCCACCACCGAATGCTTGGGAAGAATTGTCCTGAACGGAATTTTCAAGGAAAATCCAAATCAGCTAATTACTGATGGACAAAAAAAAAAGAGAAACTCGTAAGTAGTACACCAGAACTTCAGAAAAAAAAGGTATAGGCTTCTCAACCCTGATTGTAGCTTTCAGCATGTGAGAGTAATTCAAAATTCCATAAATAGAAATTAGAAAATACCATAATTCAAGTAATACCAGTTCATTCCTCAACTCTTCAGTTTCTTGCTGTAAGCACTGGATAGCTTCTTTAAGCTCTGTGATTGCTAAGGATATATTGACGGAGGAAATCTCCACCGAAACGACCTCTTCGCAAATACTCTCCTTAAAAGGGCCCGACTGAGATTGAACATACATATATTGAAATAAAGCATATTCCTCACCAAATTATGAGCTTCATCAAAAATAATTATACTTCCATTGAGGTCGATCTTATGGATTTTTCTTAATTGTGGATCGATAATGTAATTGTAAGGCAATAAAATCAACTCCGATGTTTCTTGCATTTGACGACACCGGAAGAACGGACATATCCTGAAGAAGAACAAATTAGACTCCTCCGCTTTTTGAATAATTACTTTTGTTTTTCACCAACCTTCACTCACTGACTAGCCCCTGGGGCTCAAGAAATAAAGTAATCAGTCTGAGCAAAGGCTGGACGAGTCAATCACTACTGGTATTGACTGACTGCTGCAATACGCCTTTCATTCCTCTTTTTATTCAAATAGAAGAGAAAGTCGGAAGAGAAGGGGAGCATGAAGGCTTGTTAGAAAATGCTTTCAAACATGAAACCGCAAAAATCATCATTGCAACGTTAAGCTAGAATTCCCTCACATTTCGAATCCCAGCCCCTCTGAACCTTTTTTGCAGACATCGGAATGTTTCTTCAAAACCATCTGATGTTTCGGAATTCAGGCCACTGCTTGGCTCGCTGCACGGTGTCACCCTACCCTCACGAACCGTTAACAATTATCCTCAAGTTCCATAGATACGAGCGATTTAATCTAACATTTTCTACATCGACCCTAGCCCCCTTTTGAACCCGGTGATCCTGGTCCGCCCGTTTAAAACCGATTTTCTCACTAACGATATAAACGATGATGACGATTGAGAAATAAAATGCTGTAATCTATGGCCTTTCTGGGTAAACAAAAGGACAGCATGTGTCCTCATTTCTTTCGAAACGGGCATTTCTAAGCTATTAACTGACCATTGGAAAACTCATTGAGAGCAAAACGAATGAAGCAGAACAGAACGCAACAATATGCTTAATTGATTGGTTGATTTACGTAACATAACAATTGCATAAAATGATAACAACCAGAATTGGAAACAAAAATAAACCGTCAATAAAATAACAAGACCTATGTTTTTCTCCAATAGTAACCATATCTTCGATATCCGGAACATTCCCGCTTTCCGTAAATAGATTGTCTAACATGTCGCGGGGAGTTTCTAGAAACCTTGAACATCGGGTTATGTATAAAGAAGCGGTGAAACAGCATTAAGAACTCACTATCCCAATTATTGTAGTAGTGACAAGTTCGTCGTGAAACCATGCTACGACACATCGCTGTCTGAAATATCGAATGATTCATTTCGTTCGAAAAAGTTAATCGGAAGGCATCGAAGTCAAAGGAGAAAGATATAAAGTACGCATGGGAGACACATTCCTGAAGATGAGAGCATGAGGTTGTGTTCAAGCCTCAAGACATCGTAACTGACTTTCCTGAGAACGAGCATATAGCAGTTAAGTAGTGTAGGAGTTCGGACAGTATCTGGTAAGTCTACCATCTGAGCATTCCCAACATTAGGTGGCTTTCCAAACATGTTCTCACGTTTCTCTGATCGTTATTTAATCATGTGGTAGGACCTTATGTCCATGCCATAAGACTGGGCAAGCGACTCGTGTTGCGGCTCACTCATTTGCCTCAGTTCGCCTTACCTGATCTTAAGCCAATCAATTTAAATATATCTGATAGGGTAAGTCAGTACCAACCAATGAGATTCAATAAGCAAATTAGAAGCACAATCTGACATATAATATAAAAAGCTTAAGTGTAAATGTAAAGTAAAAAGATGACGTTGAACATTGATCGAACGTACCTTTACACGGCTATCTCTCTCCTTAGTAACTTTTTCATGAATGCAAAGCTGATCACGTGAACCAAGTACGGTCGTTCGAATACTGAATATAACAATAACTACAGCTTCAAAGAGTGACTTGAAAGAAACAAAAACCGCGCTTACTCTTTGTACATGGTCCTGTTTAACTCTCGAACGACCTGTGATAACTGACTGTGAGTACGAGAACAGTAATAAATCCGAGGAAGGAATGACGAGAGGGTAGGAGCGGAGCCTGAACATCAGGTTCTACTTAGGATTATCTTGCTCCAACTCAGCCTATCAGTGCAATGCTTAAGCTCGAGAAGACGCAGAAAAGCAATTGTGAACACTGATGTTACTAAAGTAATCCATTTAGAACAGCATTTTCTACATTCACCCTCAAACTTGCCAAGTGTTCTGGTTGAATTCACAAGGCTGTAGGAAAAGTACTGCTAAAAATTGCAAAATAGTCGCAGATTCCGAACGGGATTTTCTGGAAGTTGCCACGAAGTACTACGAAAGGACGCTAGTCATATGTATGCGCATGATACTTCAGGATATTTCATGATATTGCGATCGGTACACCAGTTCGAGGTTCATATTCGACCTTCTTGTTCCGGCTCTGAAGCGTTGGAACGAGTTGTACCGCTGAACCGCTTAGAGAGGGTCTCAAGCTTATGCCCAAGCACAAGTTACAATGGGGTTCAGCAGTGGAGTGGCCGGAGTTGAACTCGTAAAGAAGCACATGTTGAAAGCTGGTGGATTATTTAGCAGTTGAATGGCTTAGCAGTTGAAGGAAAAGGTTGTCGGACATGTTAGCGTATACGCGAAGGTAGTGTGCCTATCTAGAAACCCCATGGAAACTTCCGGAAAACTCCGGGAGAAAGTGATCTACAACCAACTTTCACCAAATCCTTCCCCCACAACCTGCGTCTGTTTTATGAAAATATTAATGTTATTGGAGTCGAGAAAAGTGAACCTATTGTCACACGTTTACTCGGAGCAGCCACATCATCACGCACATCCATCCGTTGAATTCCTATGATTTTCCGTTTCAACGGGCATGTTGACGAGGACATCAAAGCGCGATGGGCCCTACCCGGCCCATTACGGATCTCAGTAACAACCAGTAAGTACTACTTCACAAACTGGGGCCACAAAGTTACCTGAAGCGATTCGTGTCGCATCTTCAAATGACATTTGAAACATCATTTTCTGTTTCTGAAGCCATCCTAATGTCGAACAAAGTAGTGATAATGTCTTCCCTGTGCCTGTAGGAGACTCCAAAGCAGCATCAAACTTCTAAATGAGTTTTTTTTTTATAAAAATGTATCATAGGAAAATTATATCGCCGAACATACCATATCGATTGCTTCGATCACTTTCTCCATATAGGCTAATTGACATTCATATGGAGGAAAGGGAAACATAACTTGCACTCCCCGGACATCAACAGTGACCATGATTAATGAACTGGTAATTAAAAGTTACTCTGAATGAAATTTTTTAATTTGGGTTCAAACATATTCATACTTCACAATATGCACGGGAGGAAGAGTTGAGTTAATCAAGTAAACCCAAACCGAAAAAAAACGTAATAAAACGAAAAATGAACACCATAGCAAAATCGAATTTTCGAAATCGCGCGCAATTTGTCGAAGGCGCGAGAATTTCTAGTTCAAATGTCGGTAACTCGGCAACGCGCCTCACATTACCCGAAAACACTGCTATTTTACATTTGAAACTTACTCAAGCTTTAGGTATGATTGAATACGTCAGTGGTCCCATCAGGAAACGCCTTTCCACATACCGTTGGTGAAGTGAAGTTGGTTTTGCTCCGCTTGACAAATCGCTACCTTTTCGATGGAAGAAGGAGTCCTCTCCTTCTCGGTCTGGCCAGTCCACAGCACCTGAGGGAGGCCTCTTCAGATACTGCAACACAGATTTTCATGCTTCATACCGTCAACGGCCGACGTTACTTCCGAGAGAACGATAGTCTCCTAATGGGTTCTCCAGGTCAATCAACAATTGGCTCCACGAAGTTCTTGGAGCTGGGAAACTTAACTTCCTTATCGTTTAGCAAGAGCCCTTTCTCTGCTACCGTGTGTTGCCTTTTTCATAGCTTGTCCTATAACTCTTCTCCATTATACGATGTCAAAGCGAAATCATCAGCGTGACCGCCAGCCGCCCAAAACTTTTCAGACTCTTCTTCCAGAAGTTATGCTGTTCGGTATTCGAGTGAGTCACGTGATTCCGTGGCCTCCAAGAGTCTTCCACCCATCTGGACCAGCCTATGGTCATACTATGGTGAGACCAACTTTTGTTTGTGAGTTGTCCTTGCGGTGGAATTCTCCGCTTGGGGGCCTGGCGAGGTGATCTTCTCACCCACGTTTGGCCTCGGTCAGCCTCCTGAGAATGCCACTACTGCTGCGCTACATCTCGCAAGGGAGGCCCCGAACAACAGGGCGGACATTTCTCTCAGCAGCGCATTAATCTCCTCATCAGCCTTGAAAGAGGATTCTCTCATAACACATGGTGTACTTCCATCTGCCTCCCTCCGCTGCAGATGGTCACCTTCTGAGATCACCGTTCATGAGAAGAAGGTGCAGCAGTGTGTAACGTCATAGCTGTAGTCGCCCATAGGACCGTGCCTTTCCTCTCGTTTCTGGCTCCGATTCCTTTGCTTCATTGAGGTCTATCTATGCCACTTCGTTCACTGCCAACGTGACCAATCGAATCACCTGCTTGAATCAGATGATATCTTCTCAAAACCGATCTAATACCATCGTCAAGACTCAACTAAAATTCATACTTTTCGTAAGCGTAGCAGCCTATCTGCGATGCGTACACGGAGCACGACTCGCTCCACTCATAGTTGGAGTAGGAACTGTCCATACCTGTTCACAAGGAAAAAGTGCAGGCGATAGGCTAATCGCTTACTTATGACCTCATACTTTGGGGCACAGATTCCTTGACGAGGTCTGAGAGAGAGTGAGAGAGAGAAATACTTGTCATTACAGCCACACCGCGGAGAATAGCCCAGGCGCAATACTCTTGTAAAAAGCTGAAATGGTACTACCCATATCTTAGCGCGTTCATACTTATAGTGCCTACCCTTGCGGCGTGAGGTATGGATCAATCGATACGCATCACGATTGAGTAACACTTGCATCTCGTAGTACATACGTTCAGATAATTCAGACGAAACTCATAAAGACGAAAGACTACCAATATTTCCTTCAAAAGTCTACGGTACTGTACATACTTGAATTCAAGAACGCTGCTGTAAAAATTTTCGAGGAATCTAGGAGTGCAGAGTTTCTACAAAACAAGTCGAGGAGGAATTCTAACATACAGGGATCTCCAAACGGTATTAATTTTTATTTCTCACAGTAGCGGTCTGCAATTGCGTACCACAACCGCATTCCCCAAGATCCTTGTCACGTATTCGACGTCTACAACTATACGTCTCATATACGACGCATCGAAAAAAGGGATGGATCAAGGACAAAGAGATATCGAGTGGTTTTGCTAATATCTAGCGGGAGTGATACATGCAAACACACTCCGAAAGTGGCTTCAATTCCCACAACAGAGGACAATTGCATTTTTTTTAACTCGTAGGCCGTTTAAACTGTTGAACTGTTCCCTATTCCGATAGGTATGATTATATAATGTTATGATTACTGTAGAGGAAGGTAGTAGCATTGATCATTACCTCAGATAATTGCTTTTGTAACATTTGCTGATCTTCAACATTTAATCAAAACTAAAATAAATTGAATAAACACTAAATAAATGGAGCTTCTTCAACATGAGGGATAAACTAGAAGGCACTAGTTGAGAGAGACGACAGAGAAACCGAAAATAATAGACTACAAAACATAAAGCTCATTGGGTGACACCAGGTATACAGGTTGACACTTGACACTACTAGGTTGACAACCAAGTAACTGCGTATTTTCCCAAGTACTTCGGACATTCACCATGAACGAGTGTTTTGAAGTGGTTCATGTTGATAGACCACGAGCCTGTGTATTCGAACATTTTCAATTTTTTTGCAAAAAATGTCCCCCCTCCCCCTTGATTATCTTACCCTCAAATAGGAGCAATTACTCAGATGCCAGCTCAATATGATTGAAAGTAATTACAACAAAACAGCTACACACCAAAACAAAAAGATCATCGGAATGTGCTTGCATTCACTTACTTCTAAAGTTGAGAGTTTTGAGTTGAATACGGTAGAAATATATAGAGATGTTGAAAACTTGAAGAAACCAATAGGCTCAAGGATATAGCAACGAGATTGATTTTAGAGACGACATCGAAACCGGACTTAAGAGTCCATAACGCGGTGTGTAGGATATAAAAATATACCAAATTTTAATTGAATTGGATATAACCGTGACACCAGGCACCTGGCTGACAACATTCAATTGAAAGGTCACACCTACGGGAGGACAGTTGTATACCGAAAAAATAAAGTTACAATTGTACCCAAGGTAAATGAGATGGAAAAGCACGCCAGAACACAAGAAACACATGGAGAAAAAGAATTACCGGTATATTCTAGCACATCACATCAACCCAGTAAAGTAAGCTCAACGAAACAACGTTTCAGGAATCAAAAGTACAATTCGAGACCTTAGCCAAAACCTGATAGATCATGTGACGAGCCCTGCATAGGTTTAACTGACAGTAGCGAAGAGGAGTCGGATTCTTGACATGACTGATCTTCACCCATCCACTATTTTTCCAATTTTTCAAGTTTCACATTCGCTAATTGAAGAATATCACATAGTCCGATGTTTTTCTTTACGATCGGCTGCTTAGAATACAGACTGGGTGAGTCTACGTAATAAGTGCCTGAATATATACATTTTGCAAACGTTAGTGTAACAGATATGATAGCTCGGTTGTAAATATAAAAGACATTTGATTATTCGAAAGAAATATCAACTGGCACATGAAGCGATACGCGATGGTCTTGCAACGAACGATCGAGCGTTACGGTGGATGTGTCAAGTAGGGGATCCGGAACCTTCTCCCCGAAAGCGGCATCGCGCACGCGGCACCCGCGGCGTATCGCAGGATTGCGATGGAAGATTGGAGCGCGCAATTTGTGAGGTAGGGAGTCTTTTAATTATTTGAATTGGCTGGCCGCTCTCTTCAATTCCAACGCGGTCTTGATCGTCGCTGATATAGGAGGAGGCATTCTGATTAACCAAGTATAATAAACATAAAAACCAAAAAGAAATAGAAAATCGATCAAATCTAATAGAAAAGAAAGGCAATCAACGAAAAATATTGCGTCTTATCGATTGGCGGAGAGGCGAGGTGAGTGCGGTATTTGCAGTGACATTTGCCGCCGCCGCAAGGGAGTATGCCGCAATCGGGGAGAAGTTCTGTTACCCGTCAAGTAGGTGTATCGAGGTGGGGTAACGGAACTTCTCACCAATCGCGGCACTCTCCCTTGCGGCATGCGGCAAATGTCACTGCAACTACCGTACTCACCCCACCTCCTCGCCAATCGATATGACGCAATATTTTTCGCCTATTGCCCTCCTTTTTCATTAGTTTTGATCGTTTTTCGCTTTCTTTTTCTTGTTTTTATGTTCGTTAGTCTTGATTAATTAGAATTTTCCATCTTTTTTAGCGACAATCAAGATCGCATTGGAACTAAAGGGAGCTGCCAGCCAATTCAAATAATTAAAGGACTCCCTACACAACAAATTGCGCGCTCCAATCTTCCATCGCGATCCTGTGATACGCGGCGGGTGCGGCGTGCGCGACGCCGCTTTCGGGGAGGTGATCCCGGACCCATCGAGGTGCAAGGCATCAGTGGGTTACTGTCTCATAAACAGCCCTTTGGGCTCTCTAATTTCATCACAAATTCTATATCTCTGCTCCCAATTGATAGAGCGCCCATGAGAGCGAGCTGCATTCTATTGGAAGTCCTGTTCAAGCAATGGTCTACAAAAGGCCAAAAACATCAGAACAAGACGAAATGATTAAAAGTCACATTTCATTCAGTGTAGGGTTCATACCCGTATGCTTATCATTTCAGCATAGGTTCTTCTACCCGAACGGCGTCGATCGCTCGTTAGGGGAGGACTTAGTTTTTCAGAATTACATCATTGGAAACGCAACGGCCGACTGACCAACAGCGGCGCTAGCTGGCCACGTGCTGACAACGTTGGACAGATTGCATTCAAGACTGCATGACTCGTGAAGGCGCGTGATCCATCTGTGTCCTGTGCTGTCAGCACGTGGCCAGCTAGCGCCGCCGTCGGTCGCTCGGTCAGTCGTTGAACTCTAGAAGCAGCCATAAAAGAAATAGTAGATTTACGTCATAGGCTAACTTTGATCCGAGACCCAGTTCCTGGAACTTTAATGAGGTACAGGCACCTTCACTCATATGTGCAATTACGCCATCAGAGAAGATAGTTATATATACAATAAATTGTATAAAATAGTCCTTCAAAAAGCAATTTGATTATTTATAAAGATGTTGTCATTGCGATGTTTACGAAACGGCGCCCAGTCTTGTAAGTTGTCAAACATGCCGTTTCATTTACGTAAAGGAGAATTTCTTACTGGATAAATCTACTCCCCACCTATTACTTCGAGAAGAACAGAAGGCTGGTAGAAAAAACTCACTTGTATCAGAATTATTTTCTTGTTCCATAATTTCAGTCTCAAAATCGTGTTCCATCGGTGTAACCACTTCAACCATACGTCCATCAGTATGGAAATCTACATAGAAGTAAATTAGATATTTGCTAGCGCTGTGTCATTTGGTCTGAATAATGAAACTGTAACTAATAGAAATATTTTAACTGACCTATGTCCAGGTCTAGGTCTCCTTCCATATCTTCATCCACAACACTTTCATAATCATTTCCTTCCGTTTTTACAACAACCTCAGGACCCTCGAGGAGTACTTCATCCTCTTGGTAATCCATGGAACAATTCGCATCTGACTGAGCGGCAGAACAGGAGGGGCCTGAAATTTCAATACAGCATGTTACTCTTAACAAAAAGATAATAAAAATAGCACTAATGGAATTATCAAATAAAAATTGATAGTAATACTCTTCTAAATATTACAAAATCTACAAATTTCTTTATTCTAGTCTAATTCTATACAACTCATTACCAGCACTTACAGATGACTTTTGACGATGACGGCTGCTGCGAACAACGGTGAACGACGGAATCGATGGCAGTTGTCTCCACGATCTCCTGAACGAATTTTTAATTAATTGTTTTTTGATTCTCCGAAAGTTCTTTCAAACATGAACAGCGCATAAATGGTTATTTTATTCCTGGTGGAAAGACCGCAAGGTCTTAGCCGCTAAACTACGGTATCCCAATAAAACGGCAGTCTATACTAAACCTAACTGGTCACCTGCGGCCATAAACCGACCCGCGATGAGACCGTAATCTACCTCCAGCTAAGCATTATAACTACAAAACACATGTCTTTTTGTTACATTGACTGATTGAGGGCAGGATACGGTACGTCACATGATGGGAGTGTTCCTAGATATTTCATATCTTTAATGTTACCTAGGGAAATATGGGCCAGCACATGCGACGCCATCGGCGAGTCAAAACTAGCGAGGCACGCAATCTGATCGTGCCAAGACACCCCATATTTAAAAAATTTCAAAGGGTCCCGACACGATCAACCATATGCGGTGCTAGCTAGCTTTGAGATGCGTATGGCAACAGTGTTCCGCCAGTCAATATGTATCCAAGCAACATGGATCAACCCTTCTGGCCGTGAACATAACACTAGTGAAACGTTTCTCTAACTATAGAAAAGAAGCATCCTCTCTGCCTGCTTCAAAAACAGGCAAATGGAACAAATGGGTCGATTGAACCGCATCTACCAAATTTCAGCACATACTAGCCAAAACTTATCATACTTAAATACAATTTATTTGGTAAAATGGAGAACTTCAGGGACACACCTGGAGAGGAACGTTCAGGAACGGAAATGAAGGCGATGACCCATGTTGCAGACATTCGGGTAAAGGTGGAAAATTTGAGCACTGCTCATAGGACAGATTCAAACGATAGGGCGGTGATTTTAAAGCATATGCTTCCAAATTGACTGGATGCCAATGAAGTGGATTAGACGGTCCAGAATAGTTCTTTGGGATAGGATAGGAATTCTGAAAAGAGCCAGGAACCGTACACATAAGGTCTGGCTGGGAATAAACGTAATCTTGAAAAGGACTAATTGGAAGATATAAAGGCATATTAGTCAAAGCGATGCTAACAGGCTCCTCGGGATGGACCGAACTGGAATCTCCAACATTACTCGATGGAGGAAAACCGAAGCTCTGAAAAACTTTAGTACAGAGCTGAACTTCGCCTAAATACAAAAATCCTGGTTTTACTGGATTATCAGCAGCTCTAAATGACTACATATTTCAGCCTGAACATGACGCCAGCTGGCATACTATGAAAGCAGCCAGTGAGCTGCACTGTGCGCAAAGGGACCTAGTTTCAACGGACGCGCATAACGGACGTTCCCCCGCTGCACACACCAAGCGCTGGCCCATTTTCGCGCATAATGCTCCTAAGAAAGCCTTCTCGCTCAAGCCTCTCACGACTTCGTAATATAGAAGGTATGCCGATACATCAGGTACGCTTATGCATCGTTATATAGGTAAACTATACAGACAGAACCAGTTGTAATTGGAATTAAACTGATACGTATCAAGTACGAGATTAATGAAACTCGCCCATTTCATCATTTTCATTTTTACACATGATTTCAGTATTTCTATGATAGAAATCAGAAGAGAACACACTAACCACTACTTCTCTGATTGTTGGTTCTTCGAAGATAGGTGAGCAGGATTCGAATATGTCGTCGCTACACTGCGTTTGAGCATCCTGCTCAAGCTCAGGTCTGCCATCACTGAAAGAAAATACATAAGGTGTTAGGTTACTAGTATTAATTAGTCTTAATTTAGAAAAGAAATGTCCTCACTCAATTCCGTTTGCCGAATAGAATCCACCATAGGCGCTCATTGCATACGATGCATCAACCAAGACACTGTTCTTCATCACTGGCACCTTCTTCTCTTTGGTTTTCCATGTTGCTAAAATGTTCGTGATTTGATGACCGTTGAGCAGATAACTTTTGCCAAGGTAACTACAAGTAAACTATGACTCACCGTAACCACTACCGACTTCATCTCCCTGATTAGTTGTCCCGTTGCCGCCAGCCTCGCTAGTGGCCTGTTCACACTGTTCGGCTCTTTCCCGGTCTTCTGATCGTGCAGGCACAGATTCCGCAGTAGGTGAGCGTTTATCTGAAATACAAGCTTCTTTTCACTTTCTGAACAACCCTCAAAACTAGCGGGGTGTAAACCCTAAAGCTGTTCGCAGCTCGGCTCGCCTCAGTGACACCTCAGACTCCACTACTGCTATGGAAACTCGTTTCGCGTCTGCTTCATGAATGTATCGTTTGACACCTACGATTCCCTTACTTTATTCTATTTCAAGCAAATCCCAACCAGCTCCTTTGGCCGATGTTGTTCACCCATCAGTGACGGGCGAGTTCCTGAATCATTCTTGTTACGAATGAGTTCCCCATCAACCGGCTTGTCAAACTGAGCCACAGCTAATACCGACACAATTTTTGCAGTTTTCGTAGCACCACCATAAGAGTTTACTTCATGCCATGTACCAATCCAGGCATTGTTCTTCATCATTAGCACCTTTTTTTTAAAACTTTCCATGTTGCCCAAATGTTCGTGACTTGATGACCGTTAAACGAAAAATTTTTGCCAAGTCAAAAAAAGACTGCAAGTAAACTATCACTCACCGTAACCACTACTGTCTTCAACTCCCTGATTAGTTATTTCATTGGCAGCGTCCGCGATGATGGCCTGCTCATCCTGTTCGACTTGTTCCGGATCTACTGACAGTGCAGGCACAGTCTCTGCAACAGATGAGCGTTTCCCTGTATTACAAATTTACTTTTTGAGCAAGCTTTGGAGTTAACGAGGTGTGGCCTCTAACAGTGTTCACTGTTCGACTCGTCTCAGAGCCACTGAACCTCCGAGCTCACATAGAACAACGAGTAGGATCATTGAAGCTCCCCATCCGATTTTGTTTTTAATTCTCTCTTTGCTTTTTTGATCATGTTCTCAGCATAGAAATATCATCCCAGATTTCTGGTCTTTCTTTCATTATGCAAATTTCCTAAATTGAGTTTGTTGGACACCCACGTCCCCTTACAAATCGCATGATTTCCGAATTCTCCCTGTGATTTTTTCTTCGTGGCCCATCAGGAGCTTGAACTTTTAACACTATCGACGGCCCATGCCCATGTAAACAGCAGTAAGAACAACAGCAACATTATGAGCCTTGTAAAAGCATCGACTATGACCTCATTCACGAAGACCTCGATTGGTCTAGCTTCTTTAGTTCTGATGCCGTGTTTCAATGTAGATACTATATTATTGAGTAAAATAAGATGGATGGTTGAATAGTGTTTACCCAATAGGACCCATAGCCTAAGAAAATTCAAGAGTTGGTATCGTTGGTGGGATCTCACTGCATGATATGGGTCTTGTACTTCTGCTTCTCCCTAGCGTTAATCCCGCGCTGTCGCAGGATCCGCTACTCTTGTCAGTCGTCTCCACTTCCTCCTATCTACTGCATCTTCTGCGATACTTTAGCTTCGGCGATCACGTTCCGTCACCTCTTCTTCGGGGCTCCTCTTGGCCGCTCCCCTTGAGCCTCGAACTTCATTGCCGGAACAAAGTATCCGCCAGCACTTCCAGCTATTTCTGCAGCTTCTCCTGTAGTTCTCCTCTGCTCTCTGCTATCAGAGCGATGTCGTCAGCACAGAGGATGGTTTTCAGTGGTCCATCCAGGAGCCCTCTTGTGATGACATTCAGTGGAGTAGGAAGAGAAACGGACTGATAGCTGATCCCTGCTGTACCCGAACCGTGACGTCTATTGCCTCGGTCAGGCCGTGTGGAGTGCGTACTGTTGTGTTGGACCCATCGTACATATCGTTGACTAGGGAGATCAGGTGTTTTGGAACGTTTCGCTCTCGAAGCGCTCTCCAGAGGACTTGTCGCGGGAGAAGATCGAAGGCCTTCTCTAAATCGAGGAAGGCCAGGTAGCAAGGACTTTCATTTTCTCTATACCTCTCCATTACTCGCCTGGCTATGAAGATAGCATTCGAGGAGATCGTTCTGGCATGAAGCCGAATTGCCTCCGTGAGATCTGACCAGGGAAGGGTTTCAAAATTCCATGGGACTTCAAATAAAGACTCAGATATATCGGCAGGGCTTGGAAAGTTGTTAACAAATAAGGAAATTGAAACTGCAAAATGAGTCTACCAAAAAAGTTGTGGGCGTTCAAAGTTTGCATGCTCAAAGCATGGAGATAGTGCCAGTTGATAAGCACAGTTGCCCGCAATGGTCACAAGGGTCCCCGTGGCGTAGTGGTAGTGCTCTCGTTCTCCAGGTGAGCAATGAGGGTTTGCTCCCCGTTGTCTTTTTCGATTTTGCAAAATGTGCTTAATAATTTGAATGAAAGCTCCTAAGCCATCTTTTCTTACTAATTTGAGTTAACGCTTTGATTCCCGATGGGAACCCCATCCGAACCAGTAGCTTTTCCTTTCTTCATCTTTGTCATTGCTCTACGCTTCTCATCCTCTGTCCAGTGTTCAATGGGGCCACCCGTGCCTCTACTTGGGGGCTGTTTTCACTGTGGAGTATTTCATTTGCGAGCCTGTCGAAGTATTGTCTCCACCTACGCCTGGCCTCCCTAGGCTTCCTCAGGATTGTACCCTCCGTGTTCTTGACGGACTTCACCTTGATGTCTTGAGTAAGCCGGTGCCGCGCTTTCGCCTGCCGGAAAACGAACTTCTCGTCTTCTTGCCCATCGAGTCTTTCGTACAAGGCGTCCACTTCCGTTGCCTTTGCTTTCGCTACGGCAGCCTTGGTCTACCTCTCGGAAAGTCTTGAGGCAACTAGCTCGCGTCTTCTGCCACCGTCTGCAGACCGCTTTCGCCCGTCTCACAACTAGCTGCATTTCATGGTTCCAGCACCATGCTCCCTTGTCTCCTGTGAATAAGCCTTGGGTCTCTTCAGCGTTTCCCTAGCACTCTGTAGGATGACTTCTACAGTATTATTCCACGTCTGCTGGTTCAGTCCTTTGGGAACTGGGAGATCAGCTTCCAGTATCTTCCGTTTGAGTTTCTTTTACGGCATGGTGCAGCCTCCACCATCGGATCCTCGGCTCTGTTCCTGTCGTTGGTTTCTTGGGGAGCTCTATGGCTATGTCTAAGAGACCTGTGCTGCGAAGCCAATTCTTCGTCAAGCAATTATTTGATGTCCTTTACAGTTTCGAGGGATGATCTTCTTACGAGCACATGATCTATCGAGTGTTCAAGAATTATGGGCGCCAAAACTCAGAAGCTTCTAAGGTTGAAGTAATTCATCGAATACCCTCCACTCGCTATTAATTAGTTGCATAAGAAGGGGTTTTTGCAAAATACATGGTTACTGGAGGAAAACTCCCACTATCTTGTAGATGGAGGAGGCCCATTCAATGCCACTTGCAATCATTGGCATGGGAGAGGTGGAAGGACATTATGAAATTCCTTGGGATTTTTATAATATCCGAAAAGGACAATATTAAACAATATTGGAAGGAAGACTGAATCGGAGACAAACCAGAAAGATATAGAAAGGCCAATGTTTCTAAAGATAGTACTATTAAAATGGTCCGTCCTCCAGTCGGTCGTGATCCTAGGTGACCCATCGAAAGGGACTCGTCGGACACGTCTTATCGGATTTATCGCGATGGCAGAATGTCAGGCAAAAGTTCCGTTGCCATTCCTATCATATGCGGAAATCCCACTTCATTTTCGGACACAACAAACAGTGTAGGGTGAAAAAGTGCAGAAGGTTTTTGACTTGCCTAAGTTGAGACACGTATCCCTGTATCGTTTTCTCTAGCACAAAAGTTTTCACTAAAACCATCTCTCAACAACCAAAACGTTCGTGTTCCGGATAGAAACATCTAACGTGCAATCCCTCACAAAAAAGTTGCTGTAAGAACAGCAAACGATGTTTTCTGAGGGAGTCACTGGCAAGGGTAAGACGCTCATGGTTCCATCGGTGCCCGCGGGAGAATTGACAAAGATCTGTGCTAAAAGGGCATGCTGATGAGCGTGATGGAGCGCTGATCCCATTTCGTTTCCTATGACAGCTCGTAGTTCCTTCAGTAGGACGGGGCTCCAGCCCGCAGAGCTGAGCTTGCCCGAGAGTGGTGCCGACGCGAGTTGCCCGACTTCGTTAGCAAAGCAAAATGGCCACCCCAATTTCCAGATTTTGACACACTTGACTCCTCCGTATATCCCTGATTAGAAGAGGACCTGTCGGTTTGCAACCTCAGTTTGGAGTCCTAGAAAGCAAGACTCTAATAAGGCTGGAAAGAAATGGAGGAGGATACCTGCGTGCAGCAGGCGAGGTGTTCGAGAGCAAATTTTGGGCCTGTATCCGCGCTCATTGGGGATACTTTGGAATGGGACTGGAGTATTTTGTAGCACATGATGTGAGCAAACGTGTATATGGATACCATTGTCATTCCCAGCTGGAAAGCTTTAAATACATTGCTATGAATTGGCGCCCATAATTTTGGGACACCTTTTTTTCCCTCCACCGATGTATGTTACCTTCAGAGACTCTTTTTGCGAAGAAGGTGCTGCAGACCCAAGCCATGGGCTGAGACCAGGTTGAGGACTCTATCCCCTTCTTCGTTTCTAACACCTATTCCCTTACCTCTATGTACCTTTCCTGATCCCCTCCTTCCACTGCCGACGTGGCCATTCAGATTGCCTCCTCTGGTGACATAGTCCCCTTCTGGGATCGTGATGGTGTCCCTCAAAAAGAACTCATCTTTTCCACACTCGGGGCGGCTGGCTTCTTTTGCGTACACGGATATTATTGTCCAATACCCCCTTTCGTGTCTATCCTCATAGCTATGATTCGACTGCTGATCCTGTTTACGAAGAAGACAGACTTTTTGGGACTCCGCCACGGCTATGGCCACATTGTGTTTGGTGTCGTCCCCGTTGTACCGGAGCTTGACACCCTCTCTGATTGCTGTAGCCTTCGCTCTACTCTAGCGGGTCTTCTAAAGGCAGAGGACCCGGATATTCCTGCGCTATAGTAGATCAGCGGCGCCTCGGGACTTCTCACTAGGTGAACCCACGTTCAGAGTCCCAGTTCGACCTAACTTCTTTGACCGAGGTCCTTCCTCGGTAACCCTCGCCCACGGTCCACAGAACTCGGGCGGGAGTCGTGTGCGCCCTTATCACTGATTTCCTTTGAGACCTTCGCATGGTTGTTGTGACTCGGTTTCTCCATTAGCCAGCCTGTCAACCTAGGTCTGACGTTGGTACCGTATATGTCCTGTACGGCGGCAAAGAAAGGGACTGCAGAGATAGGCAACAATATATGGTGCATTAGAAGACCACGACTGGACTTGAACCTGACAAGACAAGGACTGAAGAAGTCAGTGGCTTCAATCAAGAATATAAGAGGGCTGGCCATGGGCTAGCATCTAGCACCGGTATCAGCTGCATATTATAATGCAACTTCAAACCCGCCCACTTAATAAACAATTCATATAGAAAAATAGCGGTTTTAATGGATCGCTATCCTTCTACACGAATTGTTTATTGAGTGGGCGGGGTTTAGCGTTGAGGGGCGGAGCTTCTTCGTAACTTCTTTGATTTTTATTTATCCATCCATCAAGTTAGAGGATGACTGCATTCAATTTCAATTCCATTCCAATTCATTTTTCACCAGTAATTTAAACCGCTTTTATCTATGGAATTTTAGGGTAGAAAGATCAGGCATGGCGCGCATACCGATTGCGCACTGTCGGTACATCGATGACTGTTGCGTAATTACAACTACACAACTCGAAATGGATATTCATTCTCCATCGGAATTCACAGTGACGTATCAATTTCACGAGAGAAGTTCCGCAAGATGAATCAGTACCTCATGTTAATACGTAGATAAAAACCCCTAGTGGATGGTGCAGTGTGCCGTTTCGGAAAAGAGCTTCAAGAGTATTATGCTTCACACAAAAGTCTGCTCACCCTGCAGCTGTGAAATGTTTTGTCTTGCCTTCTCTAGATTCAGCTCGCGCCTAAGAGAGCGCGTCCCATGCACGCTTGGAACAACTCCAAGTTTCTAGCTTCAAGCTTCTGGCTTATTTTAACCTTGACATTATGTTGGCGTGGTTTAAGTTCCTCTGCCCTTCGAAGGTTTTAGGTGGAAATCTTTATCAATCAACGGTCTAACGTTTCGTGGCAATCGTCGTCTTCAGAGATTGAACCGCAACTAGAGGTCATTCAAAATATCCAACAAGCTTTCAATCCTTTCCTTCGAAAGAAGAACGTGTCTGAATTTCATTGTAGGACTGCCCACTTTATAAGATACTCACTAGCGCTCTTCCGTTCATTCGGTTAGACTCCGCTCTCGCCACAGGCAACTATCAGTAGCGAGTGATACTTTTTGCAGTGCATGCAATCCGAAGACGCCTATGGCGACAGCGTATTTATCTGCCTGAAGGCTCCGATGTCTCATAAACTGGGTGGTTCTTCAATGAAATTCAGACAGTCGTCGTTTTGCTAGAGGGACTAGAGATTGTATATTGTAAACCAGTCGGGCCGCCCGGCTAAAGCTGGGCTTCCCTCCTTCTTATGGTGTCGCCGGCTTCGCCGGGCGGTCCTCCTCCCTGTAAGAAATTTGCTATACGTAAATAACTCTTCGGATTCTCATTTTTCCTTGAAAGCTCTACACCCTCAGCATTAGCTCCGAATTGGAAGGGATTTCTTCTGTAAGCCATCTTCGCTGTGTCCGGTAAGAACATCGCATAATACCACAAAAGCGATTATTCAATCGGGGTATAATATAACGAAGGAGAAAAAAGGGGACAGCTCGGCTAAGGAAGCGTACCTCCGTAAAATTTTCGTGTAATTGGAATACATTGAGCGCCCAATGGTCAAATTGTCAATTATTGCGCAAACCCCGCCCCTGTGGGCGGCGTCCTTTCCTGGCACCTATACTAAGTGTTCCCATCCTGTCGCCTGTACTCCTACCAAGTTTGAAGCTCTAGGGCCAAATTAACAATTTTCACCCAATCCCCGCCCTATGAGTGGTGTGTGGCCCTGCTACCTACGGTGAGTGTTCCCATCCTGTTCCCATAACTCCTACCAAATTTGAACGCTCTAGATCCACTGGGACAGAAGTTATGAATTTGTGCTCAAACTCCGCTATTGTGGGCGGAGTGTGGTCCTGCCATCCACCATTAGTGTTCTTATCCTGCCGCCCGTACTGCTACCGAGTTTGAGTGTTCTAGGATCACGAGGACATGAGTTCTGAATTTTCGCTCGAACATTTATTTCTCACAAACCCCTTCCGGTCCTGCCACCCTCTAAAAATGTTTCCATCCTGCCGCCTGTACTTCTACGATGTTTGAACGCTCTAGGGCCAAATTAACAATTTTCACCCAATCCCCGCCCTATGGGTGGGGTGTGGCCCTGCTACCTATGGTGAGCGTGCATAGGTAGACCGACGGCTGCATAGGTAGACCGACGGCCGCATAGGTAGACCGACGGCTGCATAGGTAGACCGACGGCTGCATAGGTAGACCGGCTGCTGCATAGGTAGACCGGCTGCTGCATAGGTAGACCGACGGCCGCATAGGTAGACCGACGGCTGCATAGGTAGACCGACGGCTGCATAGGTAGACCGACGGCTGCATAGGTAGACCGACGGCTGCATAGGTAGACCGGCGACTGCATAGGTAGACCGACGGCCGCATAGGTAGACCGACGGCCGCATAGGTGGACCGACGGCTGCATAGGTAGACCGGCTACTGCATAGGTAGACCGACGGCTGCATAGGTAGACCGGCTGCTGCATAGGTAGACTGGCTGCTGCATAGGTAGACCGACGGCTGCATAGGTAGACCGACGGCTGCATAGGTAGACCGACGGCCGCATAGGTAGACCGACGGCTGCATAGGTAGATCGACGGCTGCATAGGTAGACCGGCTACTGCATAGGTAGACCGACGGCTGCATAGGTAGACCGACGGCCTCATAGGTAGACCGACGGCCGCATAGGTAGGCCGACGGCCGCATAGGTAGACCGGCTGCTGCATAGGTAGACCGACGGCCGCATAGGTAGACCGGCTACTGCATAGGTAGACCGGCTACTGCATGGGATGCTGCCTGCTGCATAGGTAGACCGACTGCTGCATAGGTAGACCGGCTGCTGCATAGGTATACCGGCCGCTGCATAGGTAGACCGACGGCTGCATAGGTAGGCCGACGGCTGCACAGGTAGACCGGCTACTGCATGGGATGCTGCTTGTTGCATAGGTAGACCGGCTGCTGCATAGGTAGACCGACGGCCGCATAGGTAGACCGACGGCTGCATAGGTAGACCGGCGGCTGCATAGACAGACCGGCTACTGCATGGGATGCTGCCTGCTGCATAGGTAGACCGGCTGCTGCATAGGTAGACCGACGGCTGCATAGGTAGACCGGCTGCTGCATAGGTAGACCGGCTGTTGCATAGGTAGGCCGACGGCTGCACAGGTAGACCGGCTACTGCATGGGATGCTGCTTGTTGCATAGGTAGACCGGCTGCTGCATAGGTAGAGCGACGGCCGCATAGGTAGACCGACGGCTGCATAGGTAGACCGGCGGCTGCATAGACAGACCGGCTACTGCATGGGATGCTGCCTGCTGCATAGGTAGACCGGCTGCTGCATAGGTAGACCGACGGCTGCATAGGTAGACCGGCTGCTGCATAGGTAGATCGGCTGTTGCATAGGTAGGCCGACGGCTGCATAGGTAGACCGGCTACTGCATGGGATGCTGCCTGCTGCATAGGTAAATCGGCTGCTGCATAGGTAGACCGACGGCCGCATAGGTAGACCGACGGCTGCATAGGTAGACCGGCTGCTGCATAGGTAGACCGGCCGCTGCATAGGTAGACCGACGGCTGCATAGGTAGGCCGACGGCTGCACAGGTAGACCGGCTACTGCATGGGATGCTGCTTGTTGCATAGGTAGACCGACGGCTGCATAGGTAGACCGGCTACTGCATGGGATGCTGCCTGCTGCATAGGTAAACCGGCTGCTGCATAAGTAGACCGATGGCTGCATCGGTAGACCGACGGCTACATAGGTAGACCGGCTGCTGCATGGGATGCTGCCATCACGGGGATAGGAGTTGTGATAGGATCACGGGGACATGATTTTTGCACAAATCCCGCCCACTGTGGACGGAGTCTGATCCTGCCACCCACCATAAGTGTTCTGATCCTGCCGCCCGTACTCCTACCGAGTTTGAGTGTTCTAGGATCAGAAGGACATAAGCTCTGAATTTACGCTCAAACATTTATTTCTCACAAACCCCGCCCCCTCCCCTTTGAGCGGAGTCCGGTCCTGCCACCCTCTGAAAGTGTTCACATCCTGCCGCCTGTAATCCTACCAAATTTGAACGCTTTCGGTCCACGGGGACAGGAGAAATGAATTTCCGGTCAGACACACACACATACACACACGTACACACAAACACACCAACAGACACACTCAGCTGATTATATAAGTAGGTTTATCTCTAGTTGCTTTGAAGACGACGATTGCGTGTTAGGCCGTTGATTTTGGCGACTTTAGCTCCTATTATTGGGGCCCAAATTCGAAGTAGCGTTTATTAGTAGGACCAGCCGATCATACTAATCTACTCTAGTTCACGTTTACGCCCCAATAATAGGCGCTAAATTCGTGGCGCTAAATTCGTTCGAATCGCCACGAATTTCGCTGCGCAATATGCCGGATGAACCTCCGGACGCACCAACGTTCCATCTCCTTACAAGCACTAACTTGCTCATTCAAGCCACCGAAAGTCTAAACCTAGCAACTAGTAGTTACCAACGTCATTTTCTCTGTTCTTCCTTTTTATCACCCTCCCTGTATCACAAATAGTGAAATTACAAATACAAAAACTGCAACTACTAATTATAATAATCGTGACGAAAAATTCCGGTAAACAACTAACCTTTCCCTTTCTTGACCGCCACTGTTGAGGTTTTCTGTACAGGCGGACAGGTAGAAGCCCTGCAAGTCCAGCAAAGAAAGAATTGCTTTAACGAAGAACACCGCCCAGGATGCGACATTACGGTCGACGCACGCAGGACTAGAGTATGGGTGCGACGCGCCCACAGAGTATCGACAGGGTTTATACGGGTATGTGTACGAACGTGCGTCCGAGGATGCGCGCGGCAAATTGCGCGGCGAAGTTTGTAATGATTTGAACGACTTTGGCGCCTATCGTTGGGGCCCAAATTTGAAATGGAGTGGATCAAGAGGATCATCTGACCCTACTAAACTACACTACTTCGAGTTTGTGCCCCGAAAATTGGCGCCTCAGTCGCACAAATCGTCACGAACTTCGCCGCGCAATTTGACGCGCGCACCTTCAGACGCACGTTCGTACCGTCCCCCGGTTTATACACTCAGGGCGATGATGTGGCAATTTTGTACGCAATGACACCTTCTGCGCCACAGTCTACCGTAATCAATAAATCCTTACACTGTCATCTCCTTATTGGTTTGGAGCTCAGAATCCATTGACGCTTCGTTTATTCCATCAGATACGTTTTTTTCCTTGACGAATGTCGCCTGTTGGGGTGTGGAATATCTTCTTTTTTTGGCTGGCTGAAAATTGAATTATACGGGAAAATATAATATTTACGAGTTAAAAATTTGTGAAGAATAGACTCTGATAAGTGTTAACCTAAAAACGAAAATTTGTTTACATGGACGAAACTCAGTTAGAAGAGAAAAGAAAATAATGGTGGCTATGGTCGTAGTCTTAAAAACCGACCGTTTGACTGAATAAGTCTGCAGAGCGACGTGCACGTGAACTACGCCAAGTGGATACCACCGAAACATCACCTAACGACAAGCGAAGAGATCTGGAGAACGCGTGAAAGTCGGATAAGTGTCTGAAAAAAAACGAGAATCGCAAGTCCACAAGGTCGTCGATTTATGGGCAAAACTTTGGTCGTGAACGGAACTCGAACCATTACTTGTGCTTTCCTGACACAGTGCTCTTTATTCCTTACAATACTGAGACACCGCTTACCCTCGCTTGCCCTGCCCATAACTCGCCAACCTTGTAAAAATTTCGGATCGCGTGCTTCGGCGATATAACAGCCGTGAACAAAACATCAAATCAAAAATAAAATTGCAAGTATGAACAAGCAGCGCGGATACTGTGAGAATCTACGCTTTTGCCTGAATAGAACCTCGAGCAGAACTCATTTAACACGGCTCCATTGCGCTTCTGTCGACTTGTTTAAAAGGTCTGCCAAATTCGGGTAACGTCCGTTCCACGCGTGCGTCGAAACCATGTCACTTCGTCCACTCCGCGTGCGGCACAGCCCACTGGTTGCTTTCATAGTCCGCCGGCCGTAGATGGCGCTATCCACTTGTTTACAAACTGAATTCAAGTGGATAGCGCCGTCTCCGGCCGACACGCGCGCGCTCCCTCGCTCGCGGACCGGCCGGCGGACTATGAAAGAAGCCACTGCCAACACGACATTACATTACCACTGGTTCCAGTGGAGCAAGCAAGTTGCACGAGTCCCTGATGTCTTCCCTTTAAGCTGAGTGAACTCGCATGCCCCCCCCCCCCCCGCCTGAAAACTGCGATGCTGTTAGGAACCGCGACTGACGCACCGCCTGCGACGACTGCGGCGTGACGTAGTTTCAACGAAGGCGCGGAAAGCGCACCCGCCGAATTCGAGTGCGAGAGTTCAAAGAGAAACCTCACAAAAAGGCAGATCAACTTTTTGAGAAGCAAATGACAGAAAAGAGAAAACGGAAGAAAAACAATTAACATTGGAGCTGGCTGTCTTCGAGCCCGGCCTCTCAGAAGAGACGCGCGACAGCTGACACCAGAGTTACTGTCGCAATACCGTAGCGAATCAAAGAAAACAAGGAAAACTCATGTTGATCGATCAAAATCAAAACATTAAATCGCGTAGATACAGTTTAGTATGAATGGTAAAGAAACCAAGTGTTAGAAACAAACTCAATAAAGATCAAGATTACCTAACGTATGCTTCTTTAACGGTATCCGGTGTGGCATCTGGATTACCTTGCAAATTGAGTTTAATCAGTACCTTAAATTTAGATAGTTTTGCTCGTAACCAATTTAACATAAATCAATGTTCAATGTTGATAATGCTTACCTCATTCCAAAGCTGCAATTTCGTTACCCTATTACAACCTCCGAGTTCTTGAACCGCGTTATACAAGGCATAAAGATCGATTTCCTTCCCACCCATCAACGGTGCATCCTCTATGGGACTCCCTTAAATAAATGAATAAAACTTATGAATAACACCTTTCAGAGTAAAGCGTTGAGCGTTGTGAAAGAGCACTCTAAGGACAACACCGGATTCGATCGATACCGCAGTCAACGGGCGGTGCACTATTGATCGGGCTTCTATCGTTTGCTGTTCACCTTTTTTCTTTTTTGTCGTGAATGAACTTTCTAAATTGCTTACTCTATTACTACAATTTAATGCGACGAAAATGCTACCATGACAAACAGGAGTACGCAACTCTGCTTGAAGAACTTCTTACTACAACGCAAAAGGCGACGGCGCGGACGCTAACGCAGCCTACGCGCGCCCAACACCCTACTGTGGAAGCGCCCAATTTGAGTCACCAATTGGTAAACCGAAAGATCCACGCTCGCTACATATAGTAACTAAATACCTCTCAACTCCAGAAAATTGTAGAACTGGGCCACGAACAGAACACGCTTTTCTGCTTCGTCGTCGCTTTCATCAATTTCTTCATGAATCGGCGTAGGCATGTTTGATAAAGGACTCGCGCTAGAATGGGCAACGTATACGAAAGCCTGGTAATTAGAGAGCTAAGCAGTGTAGAAAACTAACTTTTTGACCGGATGTTCTTCATAGACATCTGCGACCATTATAGTTGGCTCAATGGTGCACTGTCGACAGTCTGAAACAGTAGATCGCTCAAATCGCTTAATAATCCAAGACTATAAAAGCAAGTCTCAAGCGCAGCGACATAAAGCCATACTCGCAGAACCGCAACGAAAAAATCAATAACACACAGTCCACAGATAAAGCCTGCAACTAATTTAGGTGCTAAGTGGGGGGTCCGGGAACTTCTCCCCTAACACGGCGTCGCACACGCCGCACCCGCCGCCCATCGCAGGATTGCGATGGAAGATTGGAGCGCGCAATTTGTGAGGTAGGGAGTCCTTTAATTATTTGAATTGGCTGGCCGCTCTCTTCAATTCCAATGCGGTCTCGATCGTCGTTTATTTAGGAGGAGTCATTCTAATTAATCAAGTCTAATAAACATGAAAACTAAACAGAAACAGAAGAAAAAACGATAAAAAACAATGAAAAAGCAAGCCAGTCAAGGAAAAATATGGCGTCCTATCGACTGGCGGGAGGCGGGGTAAGTACGGTAATTGCAGTGACATTTGCCGCATGCCGCAAGGGAGAATGCTGCGATAGGGGAGAAGTTCCGATACCCCTAAGTGGGTTGGGGGGGGGGGGGGAGACACGCGGCGGCGCGGCGCTTTGTTGTCTGGCGCTCTCTCCAGCGAGATAGTGGTACTGAGCGTGAGTCTGGGAAGGGATGATGAGGTTATACTGATGTGTTTCGTGATTTAGAACAAACTAATCTTGACACATGCTGATATGCTTACTTACATATTATGGATACACTTCTTTAAAGCCGAAAAAACCCTATTTCTAGGAAGGAGAGGGGCTCCGGGGGTGGGCGAGATGTTCATCTCGTGCAAAAAGCTGAAATGAGATAAAAGTTGAACGTCCAATTGGCTCACCCGCCCCGGAGCCCCTCCCATTCCTAAAATTAGGTGAAAAATACACAGTTATAGCATGAAAAGCTATGAAACGTTCCCGAACACCATTGCAGGCTCGACTACTCTCCCTTCTCCACTATCTCGCTGGAGAGAGCGCCAGACGAGAAAGGGTGCCGCGCCGCCGCGTCGCCCCCCCCAACCCACTTAGCACCCTAATTTAATAGTATCCATAAATATTGCAAACATGGCACTATGGTATTTACAGCAGTGCATAAGTAACACCGCACTGTAAGCATTGATGACAGCAGCAAAAAAAAAACAGAAAAAGCAAAAATAAGTGCAACACAAGCTGGCTGTGAAGCGTTAATGCTTTGACGACAATGCGGACTTCAACCTGCCGCGCTCCAGGACCACGCCCCCTTCTCGCGCGCGATTGGCAAACAAAAAAATGAAAGTCATATTTCATGTTTTATTTAAACTTACGGTTTTTCTGGAATAAAATCGCTTGATCTGTTCTTATTGGTAGTGGACTCATCGATTCCAAGTCTTCCCTACTTTTTATCTGCTCGTTAAACAGAGTCAAATTTGCCAAAGGGATTTTCAAACTGAAACTCATCACAAATATGCAATTTGTTCTACAAACTTTTTAAAGTATCATTTCGTAAGCGTACTATTCCCCATCAATAAAGCTTCTCAGATAAGCCAGTCTCTCGTCAAATCTTTCAGTATTGCTGTTATTATTCCTTAGAGAGCTAAGAAACTAAAATTTCCAGAGTATGTAGGTTTCAAGAAGAGAATTCGGTGAAAATGTAGTTGAGGTCGAGGGCCGCTCTTTTCCGCTTTCCGCGCTGGAGCGCAGAGAATTCCTTTCTAAAACAGGCTGAAAAACTATATTTTATCGACTGAGAAACGTTCCCAATAACCACTATGGCCTTGCAAGGCCAACTACCCCTCTATCTCGGGTATCGGAACTTCTCCCCTATCGCAGCATTCTCCCTCGCGGCATGCGGCAAATGTCACTGCAATTACTGCACTCACCCCGCCTCCCGCCAATCGATAGGACGCGATATTTTTCCCTGACTGGCTTGCTTTTTCATTGGATTTGATCGTTTTTTCTTCTGTTTCTTTTTAGTTTTCATGTTTATTAGACTTGATTAATTAAAATGACTACTCCTATAAAGGATAAAAGGATAAAGTTTTTGGCGTTAATCAATCCCGTCTGAGGGATGCGCCCCCGCACTCGACTTCCATTCAGAATCGTAGTGGCGTAATGAGTGCGTATGTGGCCTATACAATGACTTGCGGTGGCCAGCCGATGTACAAGTCAGTGCTTTTATCCTCCCAGACGAGTCTGGTACCAATTAAGCGACCCCGGAGGGATGGAAGGCTTGGTTGGCCTAGGCGGGTATCGATCCGGGATTCGACCCCCTGACCGTACGTGTGATATAGTGCGCCACTTGCCACTACACCACCTCCGCCCGACTACTCCTATATAAAAGACAATCCCAAAAGACAGACCGCATCGGAATTGAAAAGAGCGGCCAGCCAATTCAAATAATTAAAGGACTCCCTACATCACAAATTGCGCGCTCCAATCTTCCATCGCAATCTTGCGATAGACGGCGGGTGCGACGTGTGCGACGCCGTCTTAGGGGAGAAATTCCCGGACCCCTCTATCTCGAATGCGCTTCGTTTCGCGCGTTCGTCGTAACTAGGTCACGACGCAGTCGTCGCATGCGGCGGGTCAGCGCGCGATGCTTGACGGACGTCGCCGTTGTCAATGGGGCGTACAATTTGCGCCTGGTCCACGCTAGTCAGTTAATAGAGATGATAACACGGACAAAAGCATATCATTCGCTCCCCTAACACGTGGTGGTACTGAAATGTCATCTTGAGACCTCAGTGGGGTGCGCAGCGCGCGAAGTGGGCGGGATGACCTACCTTCGACGGACGCGCGCAGCGGACGTCCCCCTTTTTCTCTGCGCTCTAGCATTCAAGGTTAGAAATGAGTGGTGCCCTCCACCCGCGGAACATGCTTTCCGCAGGTCCTCCAAAACTAGGGCACCCCGTCCACTTCGCGCGCGGCGCAGCCCATTGGGATCTCAGAATGACATGACAGTAAACCAAGTGTTACTGGAGCGGATGACTTGAATTAGCCCGCGTTATCTTCAAACCTTACTGCCGTGGACCAAGCCCAATTCGAATGCCCCGCTGACAAGCGCGACGTTTGTCAAAAATCGTGATTTGACATGCCGCGTGCGACGGCCGTGGACGGACCTAGTTTCGAGCCGGAAACCATTTGCAGCTAGTTTACAATTTTTTATGCGCACGCAACGAATTCAAAGCGGAACTACAGTGCGTTTCATAATTATAAGGTCACCCTCAAATTTTGCACTTTCAGAAAAAGCAATCATCAAGTGTTTTCTCTAGCATCATGAACGGATTCCCCAGCACGAATAACCTAGGTTTCCGTTTTTAGCCGCAGCTGCATTTTTCTGAACTTTTTTAGAACAGTTCATCGGTTTTTGCACCGTTTCATAATTATAAGGTCACCCTCAAATTTTGCACTTTCAGAAAAAGCAATCATTAAGTGTTTTCTCTAGCATCATGAACGGATTCCCCAGCACGAATAACCTAGGTTTCCGTTTTCAGCCGCAGCTGCATTTTTCTGAACTTTTTTAGAACAGTTCATCGGTTTTTGCACCGTTTCATAATTATAAGGTCACCATGAGAAAGTGAACAATTATTCATGGAAAAGAGAAAATTCCGTGTTTAAAGATACTTATAAAGGTAAGCATGTGTAGCAAATGCATTTCTAAACCTGGCTGTCAACATGGGTCGTGGTCATCTGCTTTCCTCTGATGAGAAGGCTCATCATGAAGGTGAGCTCAGTACTCGAGTCATCTCCAGGCAAATAGGGAGATCCCCTTGGTCCATTCAAAGATTTTTGGAGAGCCCTGATGTCCCTAGATATAGCACCGACTGTGGACACCTCATGAAAGATTACTGCCCATGACGAGCGGAAAATTCTGAGGACTTTTTCCAACAGTACGTCCTCCTTGAACCAGATCCGATCGGAATTAAACCTCTCTGTGTCGAAAACTACAGTCTGGAGAGCAGTGAGAACATGCGAGAACATCACCAGGCAAGCAATGGAGAAGGTGCCACGAATCACCGATCGTCACAAAGAGGCTCGACTCGGATTCGCAAAGATTGGGGAGAGATTGGGCAAAGGTAGATCTGCATCGAAATCTCACCATAGAGCTGAATAATTCCTATTCAGGTCGTCTTTTCGGATGAAAAGAAATTCAATCTAGACGGTCCTGACGGAAACAAGCGGTTCTGGCTCGACTCGAGAAAGGAACCAGTCTACTTCAGCCGTCGCAGTTTCGGTGGAGGAAGTCTATGGTGTGGGGTGCATTCTGCAATGATGTCGTGTTGGATCTACCTGTCGCGAGCTGGACTATGGATTTCAAGGATTACTAGAACGTGTTGGAGCATCATCCAGTACCCTTTCTATGCCATCGCCGTCACCTCAACTATGTCTTTCAACAAGACAACTCCTACATTCATGTGAGCCATGCAGCGGATGAGTGGCTGCAATGCCAAGCGTCCTGCCATGGCCAGCCTGCAGCCCCGATCCCAATCCGATGGAACATATCTGGGGCATAACAGACAGACAGGTTTATGCGAATAACCGTCAGTTCCAGGGCACAGAAGAGCTGAAGCGGGCAGTTATCGAAGCATGGAGAGCAATCAATGAGGAACATCTTCGAAACTTAGTTTCTAGTATGCCACGCAGACTCTTTGATGTTGCTCCTAAACAAGGAGGAGCTATAGATTATTAAGTGTTGTGCATATGCCACCAACGTTAATAAATCATTCACTTTCTCAGGGTGACCTTATAATTATGAAACGGTGCAAAAGCCGACACTATCTTTAAAAAATTCGTAAAAATTTGAAGTGAAAGATATTGTGACCAAAATTTGAATACGGATGTACATTGTGATGAGGAATCTCCCTGTTTTGCTAAAAAAAATTCCATTCCGGCTGCTTTCTCCAGAATCGCAAAAACCGAAGGTGACCTTATAATTTAAGACGCACTGTATAAACCCTCATTTAGGGAATTCAATGATCGATTAGAGTTTAACCACCTCTTCACGAATATTTGGGGTAGTAATTGCTGTTGCTGTAGAGAATTATTGGTGCCCTGAAACTCATTATTCTGAGGGTCCGAAGACTCACTGTTAACGTGCTCTTCTACTGCTTGAGTTTGCAGAGCATTACAGTTGGCCTGCAGGCCTTGGTCTGACGTCTTTTTTGACATTCTTATTCACGCTGTTTTTCGGAGACTTATGTGAACCCAGAACCCAATCTTCATCTTTTCCTGAGTCATCCGCATCATCAGCGGGGTCACTATGAATGAACGAGAATCTAGTAAGGTTCAAAACTAATCAAACTAACGGTCGCGGAAATCGCTCAAACCGATTCTGCTATTCCTGGAACAGTTCCATTGTAATTATTACCCCACGAAAAAGGATATATAGATACTTTGATGGAGGAAGGCAAGGAGCGAACCTGCCGACGACTGTACATACGAAATGGGAGGATTCTGACGTTCGTGAACGTGTGTACAGTCACCCCTCTAGTGCGCCACCCCCCCCCCTCCCCGTGCGCTTCACCCGGGATACCTTTATGTTGTGTCGTATGTACAGGTTACGGGTGTTTGGAGGCGTCTCGGATTACTGTGTTCACATTCACGGGATGATGCAACCCGTCTTGTTGGGGGACGGAACTTACGTGCGCCCGAGGTTGCGCGCAGCAAATCGCGCGGCGAAGTGCGTGGTGGTTCGAACGACTTTGGCGTCTATCATTGGGGCCCGAATTTGAAGTAGAGTAGATTAGTAGGTTCGGCTAGCCCTATCAAACTACTGCACTCCAATTTTGTGCTTCGATAGTAGCCGCCAGAATCGTAGGAATCGCCACCAATTTCGCCGGGCAATTCGCCGCGAGTCCTTGGACGCACGTATGTACCCATACCCCGTTTTGTAAGGTACGACTGCAACTTCGCACTTGATTTAGCGCTATAGCACAGAGAAGGAGCCGAGACAATAATTTTTTTCTTCTACCCAAGCCTTAAAGGCACTGTTCACGAAAAAAATGGTTTCGGAGATCTGCACATGGTTTGAATTCGACGCCCCCTCTGATACCATTTGTGCAGGAATGAGGTCGGAAAACGGTCTGGATAGGGCACAATAAGGGCAGGAACATTGGGGGACGGGAGGCCTCCGCCCCTCGCTAGGCT
The DNA here is from genome assembly GCA_000469685.2 of Haemonchus contortus. NCBI lineage: Eukaryota > Metazoa > Nematoda > Chromadorea > Rhabditida > Trichostrongylidae > Haemonchus > Haemonchus contortus. The sequence goes on along the minus strand of LS997567.1, from coordinate 3,043,991 downwards.
GACTACGAAATCTTATTGCCGTTCATCACTTTCGCATTGGGAGAAGTTGTCTGCTTGGGTGTGTTGTCTGCTATTGCAGACATTGCGTCGCCTAACTGCACTCGCCCTAACACTCCCTTAACCGCCTTTCTTCCAATGTGAAACTCGTCCAACCCCCCTTTCCAGCTCTTTTTTGACCCTTTCTATTTCTTTTTGTTCATCTTTTTTGCGCTTTTTTCGTTGTTATCGCTTTATTCTAGAATAGTTCTATGAATTCCCGTCAAAGGGTACCCTAAATTTAACGTAAACGGTGCCTTTAAGAGTCAGGGATCACCGGGGCGGATAAGCCAACTGGATGTTCAACTCTTACCTTATAGGTAAAAACTATCAATATATTCTTCCAAAGGTGCGCCTCGTTCCGTACGCCCGTCGAAAGGGGAGAACGTCCATTGCGCGCGTCCGTTGAAAGCAGGTCACCCCGCCCACTTCGCGCGCTGCGCAGCCCGCTGAGGTCTCGAGATGACATGACAGTACCACCAAGTGTCAATAGAGCATATAACTGCATTTGTCTGTGTTCTCTTCTCTTTGAGCTGACTGCCGTGGGCCGAGCGCAATTTATATGCTCCGCTGACAACTGTCAAGTATCGCGGCCTGATCAGCCGAAAGCGGTGGCTGCGGGGTGACCTAGTTACGACGATCGCGCGCAACGAAGCGCACCCGTCGAAACGAGATCACGCCACAGCCGCTGCACGCAGTGCGTCAGCCCGCGATTCTTGACGGACGATGCAATTGTCAGTGGAACATAAGATTTGCACTTGGACGGACCGAAGGAAGATAACGCGGACTAGAGCAAATCAGTCGCTTTCACACAAACTATGCAGCAGTCGTCTATATACCTGCAGTGAAGTAAGGGCAGGTATTCAAGTGCAGGTGCTCCAATATTGACCATAAATGCTATAGCCAAGACAGGCGCCAATCGTTGCTCCGTAGCTAAGTCTCAGGTCTGAGCGAAATACCTCCCCGACTACTCCAAAATGTACAACTGAAGCACTCCTTTACAAGTGCCACCAGTTGGAATATAAATAGCCCTCGCATATTTATATCGCTTTGGTGCTGACTAAAAAGCTCAACTACGGCTTCCATAGCAGACGAATTGCTGATGTTCGTGTGAAGAGCTGCTACATCGAGGATTCCATGACGCACGATCCACTGAAATGGAGTGCGCCATGCGATCCATGAATATTTGGGTGTTTGTGAAGTGGGAGGCCCTGAACTGGAGGAGCTGCATTAAAATAGTATTAAGGAACCACGCAGTTCGGTCAGTAGAACCGCCCACGCAGCTTATGATAGGACGGACTTTCATGGGTGTGTGTTTGATTGAAGCTAAGTCATCTGCTTTCAAAAACGTGTGTGTTTCTATGAACATATACAGGACTGGACAACGAGACGACTCAAATTCGAGCCGTGTTATCAAGGTTGAACTCAATCCTGCAGACCGTGCCAGAAACCCACATCCGGTTCAGTCTATGAAATTGTGTTTGAAATTCCTTTACAGAAGCTGGATGGTAGAGAGCGATGTCCGTTAAATGGTGTTCGTGTTGGCTTCATGATTTCTAGAAAAGTAGCTTTGCAGACCCACCCTGCTAGATATAGCCATAGAGTCATATCAGCAGGAAAATAAGTGCCGAAAAGTAAAAGGTGCATCAAGTTACAGTCCGCTTTTTATGAACAGCGTCTTCGTTAGGTTCAGTTGTAGGCTGATCTTTCCACAAGCGTTGTCGAATTCGTCCAACAATCTCCTCCCGCTTGATGTTCGGTGTTATAAGCACGATGTCATCTGCAAAGCGGAGATGATGTAAATAGCAGCCGTCGACCTTCACTCCCATGCCTTTCCATTCCATGTGACGCATGATGTTCTTGAGAGGGCACTGGAAAGTTTGGGCGAGATGATATCGCCCTGTCGAACCCCTCTCTTCTCGTTGACTTTTTTATAGAGTGACGAGACCTTGGTCGTCAAGCTTTGAAGAGCTCGCGAAGCATCCTCATACATAGAGTAGGAACACACTGTTTGCCCAGGGCTTCGATTATCGCATCTGTTTCGACGGTATCAAAGGCTTTCTTCAAATCGATGAACGTAAGACGTAACGGCACCTTGTAGTCCCGCGATACTTCAATGAGCATTGTAACGGTGCGGATGTGATCGACTGTACTGAATCCTCTCCGAAACTCTGCTTTCTCGTATAGTTGTCCATCATCTAATATTCGGCCAACTCTGTTTAGGATGACCCGTATGAAAAGCTTGTGGATTACAGACAGCAGGCAGATTGGGCGATAATTGTCAACATCGCCTGGATCTGCTTTTGCTCAGCAATACGGCCTTGCTAGTATCGCACAGAGCGGGTACTTTGTAATCTAGCATGGGTATCGTGTCGAGCCAGAGTTCTAACGATAAGTCCGCCGAAACACTTTCTAGACGTCATGGTTAATCTGCCTTGATCGACATGATGGCCTGTCAAGCTTCGGAATGGATAACTGAATGGAGGCCACATCCTTACTGCTTGAGACAGTAGGTAGGTAGGTGAACGTGACTGTTTAAGAGATCAGAGTAACAGTTATAGATGATTTCTTCATAGCCCTTCGGGAGCAACTATATTCCCTCAGAAAAACGAAAGCAAGCAGTTTCGGTGATGTGATTGGGAAGGAAGGGTGTTGTGAACCTGCACGACGTCCCCTCAGTTAAAGGCACGGTTCACGATAAGATACTGAGTTCTTCACTAAGGAATACTCAGTGGCCCCAATGGGTGGTAGAAGGGACCCTTTCGCTCCCACAAACTCGACGCTTAGGATATAGTGGAAGCCCTGTTACTGCCGTAATTGGCTTTTCCGCCCCTCGATCGACGCTGTCACGTCAGACGAGTGTCGAGACAATACAGATTGCAATCATTCGTCCTAGGACCCACACACAATCAGCTGATCGCCGAGTTATGAGGCGATGTTTTTCTACCATTCTTTTCCCCTCTGTTATTCTTTTTGCTGCCGCGATCCCTTATTTGATTACCTACTTCTAGAGGCTGAAAAAAGGCGAGCTACTTTTGCTGTTACTAGGGTTTTTTTATTTACTTATGCTTATAAGTGAATTAGTTTTCGCTCACCGTAGTCTGTTACTCGCATGAGGACCCACACGTACGCAGTGAAACACATTGTAGCCAGCTCGTCCAAACCCCCCCCCCCCCCCTTCTCCTTCACTTTTCTGTCCTTATTCTAGTCCAGCCCCCCTTTTAATGGTTTTCCGGAGCCTTTTTCACTTCAGAAACACCGATTAACGCAGCTTCTTCACCTTCATCGCACCATTTTCGATCTTGTCTTCCATTTTTCATCATAATGTGGATTACCCAAAATTATCGTGAGGTGTGCCTCTAACTTGAATGGGCTCCAGACGAATTCATTTCTAACGAAGTCAGAAAGCAACAAAAGTTTTGTTTTTTCTTGCAATTTGGACAAGAGACCAAGATCTCAGAGGGCCCTCTTTCTTATTCTCGACTGATAAAAGCAGAATTCTCGTACACGTTGAAAAGTTCCGGTCGGATTCCACTAGTTGTCCCTTTTAGCAGCCTGCCTCCTTTTTCTTTCTACTCTCATTCTTCTAGTCAGTCATTACTTCTTACGGTCTCTCACGCTTTTTTCAGATTTATTTTTTGCTCTCTTAATGGTTGAAGTAAGGCTATTGCCAATGAGATTCTCAGGGAGACGAGCGTTAGGAACGATTTTGGGTAATCGATTTGCCGCACGCGGCTGTCGCGGACCACTCATTCGCCGTTATTACGGCTCTAGCGTTCTTTATACGGCTCAATCGATATGCGATCATTACTTTGAGCATAATTCTACTATTAGTACTTTTGTTCTTGTATTTCTTACCTACTGCTGCATCCCGCTACATTCCTTCGCGCGCGACGCCCCTCTCGCCGCGACGCGACCATTTCGTTCCTAACGCACCACACCCAGATTCTCATGTTATGCGGCACAACCTCAGGTGTATTTGAGTTGATCTATGAATACAGGAACTTGCTTCAAGATATAACGAGCCCTTACAGACCCCTCATCTCACCACGTCCTTTCAGAATTTTTTTGAAAACTGAAAATTTTGTTTCTATCTCTAAGCATGTGCGAGCAATCGTCCCTGCAATAGACTTAGAGATAGAAAAGAAATACATAAGAAAGCTAACCAACAATTCACAAGTCTGGTAGATCGGCTGTCAAAAGGCATCATCGTCCAGAAAACGTTTATCTGAATTCTGCTCTTTTGGAGTTGGAGGAACAGGAGACTGGGAATAAAGCCGTCTGGCGGCCAAAGAGACAGTCAATGAAGATACCTGCCACCAGAGTTCAATCACATCTGAAAGGAAAACAAAGCAGTATCTAATTTAGGTGGAAATGTGGTTGGGAAAGGGCACCGCTCCTATCCAACAGTGAGCACTGGGGCCCAGAGGAAGGGGTACGTGACTTTTTTAATGCCTAGAGACGGCGGATCATAACAAAAGACTATGGGCCATGAGAATGAGGAGCACCGAGGTGGGTTAGATAATTACCTTGTACAAAAAGCCAGGAGGTAAAAATTGTCAATTTTATGAATTCACCCTCCCAGGTACTCCTTCTCTCCTGAAGCTTAGGTATAAAAAAACTATAATTTCTCGGCTATGAAACGTTCCTGAACATCCTCATGAGCTCGCGAAATTGGGTACCCTTAGATCCCTGCGCTCTGGCGCTCAGTTTTGTAAAACTAGACATCTCCATTCGAGTAAGCATTAAAAAGTAAAATCATGAAAGTCTGGAAAGCATTGTTGATAGCTGTAGAACCTCCTCACCTCTTTTTTATATCGATCACCATGGACATTAAATTTCCAACTGTTCGGCTCTTCAGCCCTCTTTTTCAAGAAACCTTTGTCAAGAACGGTGGTGGGATTGATATTGAACCTCCTTTGATCGATAGTCCAGTTTCTGTAAGAGGAACGAGCTGACTAATATGTCCATAGATTTTCATGAAGATGCATTGTGGTGTAGATTATATGTAGTGTGCCATAATATTGTTATTCAACGAAAATCAGAAGCTTAGAATTCCAAAACGAAGTATAGCCTATGCCGTAAGAAAAAATAATTCGAAAAACGAGGAGCATGAAACGGGTGGTCGCTTCCTGCAACCGTCGGGTAACTGCCAATTGATGTTTAGGTCATGTGGGAACGGGCATGATGATCTCATGGGTCAATCTCAAAAACTCGATTTAAGTAAAACATGATTTTCGAATCCTTCGATGTATTTCTTACTATGAGAATTGTTGAAACTGGCTCTTGCCATTGAGATCATCCGAATCCGAAAAAAACAATACTCAGGTCAGCTCGCGATTGGGATTCTTCTATTATTATTTATTTAACTTGCAGTAGTTGATCTGACCAGTATGGAACTTCCTCCCAACCACACGCTTGATCAAACACATCCTCCAACTCAATGTTAGAGCACTTACATACCTTGGAGCCCCGCGACAACTTCGATAATCAGGCCATCGGGGTGTGGTGCGTTAGGAACGAAATGGTCGCGTCGCGGTGAGAGGGGCGTCGCGCGCGAAGGAATGTAGCAGGATGCAACAGTAGGTAAGAAATACAAGAACAAAAGTACTAATAGTAGAATTATGCATAAAATAATGATCTCATATCGATTGAGCTGTATGAAGAACGCTAGAGCTGTAATAACGGCAAATGAGTGGTCCGCGACAGCCGCGTGCGGCAAATCGATTACCCAAAGTCGTTCCTAACGCAAGTCTCCCAGGCCGGGGGATCGTACCCCAAAACAACCCCTCTGTAACGCACGCTCTGGTATTTTGCTTCCTACAGAACTGACATGTTCAATCTCCTGTTGAAGTCTATTTTTGGATTTATAGCTTCTCAGCATGAGGCTGAGACAAACTAGCTCCAGGGAGCGGCTTGTGTTGTGTTGCACACCCTCGGATGTATGTGAATGAATCAACCAATACAGAGAGCTGCTTCAAGATATATCGAGCCCTCAGAAGCTCCTCATCTGACCATGTTTCATCACAATTTTCTTGACAACTTCGAGCAATGATGCCACATAACGGACTCGACCACAGTAAGGAATGTAAATGTTATAGATAAGAAAATCTGACCAGTTCATAGGACTGTAGAAGTCTGGGCCCAATATTCCAAAAATTTTCAGCATCCAAGAACTATCATCGTTTAAGAAACTTTCAATAGAGCCCTGCTCCTTTGGTGGACCACGAGGTAAGTTAGCGCTGGGGACATCTGTCGACTAAAGTGACACTTAATGAAGACGACTGTCACCAAAGCTTGATCACATCTGGAAGAAAAACTAAGCCGTATTAAGTTCCTTCATGTTTTACCTTCATGTTCGAGTGCACACTCTAAAGGAAAGACCAAAGAGCGTCAGTTTAATAGCAATTGGAAAATTTTTGGAGAATTGTTAAAAGGGGTCTTCATCTTCCTGTAGAAACCTCCTTGCACTTAGCCAGCTCTACCTTTTCGACTCTCTAGCCCTATTTTCCGAAAATTTGCGCTGACAAGCACACTATCGAATGAATACCGATTTCTTTCCGATCAGCAGTCTACTTTCGGTAACTGAGACGGTAAAGAGATTTTTGTGGATTGACAATGAGAATTTGGAGATTATAGTGTGCCATGATTTTGGTAAACAACGTAAACGTGAAGCTCAGAATTCCAAAACGAAGTATAGCCTATGCAGTAAGAGGAAAGTACTTGAAAAACGAGGAGAATGGTGCGGGTGGTCGCTTTCTGCCACCATCGGGTTGCCGCTGCTAGTTGATGTGTAGGTCATGTAAAAACAAACATGATGACCTACTGGTTCATTCTCAAAAACAAAAGAAAGTATAGTGTGAATTCTGGATTTTTCAATGTATTTCTTGATATCGAAAGTTCGGAAATGGCTCATTTCTGCCATCAAAATTACCGAACCCGAAAAAAACAATACTCAGGTCAATGTGCGATTGAGATTTATTAATATTATTCATTTAATTTACAGTAGATGATCTGTCCGATTTGGAACATGCTTCCAAGCACTCACTGGATTCCATACATCCTCAGACTCGACGTCGCCGGGCTAACGTTGGAGCTCTACGACAACTTTGATAAGCAGGCCGTTATGCCTCAAACCAAATCCTCAGTAATGCACGGTCTGGTATTTTGATTCCATAGCGAAGAGAATTCAGGAGCAGGACCGACAGTTAGACTAAAATGTCCTGTTTTCGAGTGAGATTTCGAAGTTTGATGTATGCCTTTCTAATGAGGTTGAGACGAAGTAGGCTAGGGAGCGGTACTCTACTTGCATGGTCCAGAGCCCAAATTTCATCCTGATCGGTCTCCCCCAAACCACTGAGCTTACAGCACAGTCTCCGAGCAGGCAAATCGTTGACTTCTGTATTCGTTTCTGGACCCGCAGCATGTGAAGGTCCAACACGCATTCAAATGCTTCTACGATTATGAATAAAGTAAGAAAGATGGTCCATGCCCAAATTTGTTAACGCCAGCATTTTTACCCTCTCAAAAATAAAATCCAAAGGAAAGACCGCCAGCAAAACTCTGCCTAGCCCTCGTATTCCCATAATTGATATTTCGTTCGTTTCCGTTTCCATTGCACTGAACAGAATCTCTTTCGGAAGATTGGATATGGTGAACTAAGTATGTGTATGAAAATGTATTTGCAATTCGTGGACCCCCACTGGTTACGGTATTTCTACCCAAATTTCCACGGTGAGCGGCAATGGTTTCAAGACAGTTACCGTAATCTTCCTCTGGAACTTCTGATTTCCTGTTCAGCTAACCAAGATCTGATTTGAGCTGACTTCAATGCATGGCTCCTACTTTGTATGGTTGGGTCTGGGGACGTCGCAGAGAAACACAAAGTAATGACGGGAACGTGTGACTTGATGGTTTCATAATGGGCTTCGAAATTTCGAGAAAGTTGGGCCGAAAGCGATGAAAGTAGGCTATCGTTCGAGCGGTCACGGCTCCAGTCTGTAGACGCATCAAGTTTCGTGCTTTCCCCTAGCAGCTAGTTTGTTTGGCAACACAACAGCTCGAGACTGAATGCACAATTGTAGAGGCGTCCCCTTGGACCTTCAGACTTCACCACCCTCGAGGACCAGACCCCCGCAAGGCTCGCCAACATACCGAAATGTAAGCGACCTGCGAAGCTACCTCTCATGCAAGCAAAGGTGCCCACACGACCATCGTGCTGAGAAGTCCCAGCATATCCTGCTGAGACTCTACAAATGTCTACATTAATGACCGGAGCACTTTCCCGGCGACACCACTTACTGATGATTCGTATACCGAACTGGTTGAGCCCATTCAATCTCTCGAAGGGAGGTCGTAGAGAAAACAAAATAGTGTTGTAGGGCAAAACTTTGATCCACCGTAGATTTCAAGCTGCTGACAAGCACAGCACTTTTCAAACTATTGTGATATAGGACCACAACTTATCTTTGGTTCCAGTAGCAACTGATAAATGTGGCGGTGGATGAAAAAGTTCCAAAAATTTGAGTTGCTTTGTTTGAACACCTTGTAAGAATGACGTTCAGAAGTTTCTCGGGAAGTTACAGTTCTGCATGCACACAATTTTAAAACTAGTAATTATTCCAATACTAAAGAAGCTATAGCTACATCTTGTAGTGAATATAAAAATATGTTGTATGGCGTTGTTCAGGGAAAGTTGTTTTCGAATTAGTCAGAATTGCAATCGTTCAAAACTGATTGTGATTGTGGTCCTAGTGAGTCACAAAATTCACAAATTTATTACATTGACAACAAGTTACTTGAGTGAATAGAACACAAATCAAAGTAAATACCATGTGTTGTGTTTCTGCACACATTTTATACCTGGAACAATGATACCTAGAACGATGTATCGCTTTGACAAATGGCATGGAGAACCGGCAGTCTGTTCAAGACAGAAAGACAAGTTGGCTGACTCCATTCGCCAGGCGTGAGCTGCAGCAGGAATCGATTGGCAGTTTGTCCACGGCAACCGCGCTGTAGACGAACCAATCAATATTCCGTTTAAAACCTCGTTGTTTTCCGGACAGCGAACATTTTACGCCTCACTTCTAGACTAGATCGAGATCGATTCTATAGTTGTTTTTTTTGAGAATTATGATTACTCTGACGAGCTCTCTCTTGACGAATCGCTCAGGCGTAGCTTAGCAATAATATTACCTAAAACACATACTCTCATATCAAAATTACATTCATTTGATCTAAACTATAATAAAAATTCATCTTCAAAATTCAATAAGTAGCACGGATAGATAAAGAAAAAGACACTGATTTTAACAAAATATGACAAGAATCCATATATTACAAGAAGAAATTCACATGAACTACACGATCCCTTCCATTCCTGGAACACTGACACGAAATCATCCCAGAAGTAAAGTATAGCCTGAATTCTCAAAAAAAAAACACCTCAAAGGCAGTCACCTAAAAACTTAACAGTAATGTAAAATTGAAATAGCAACTTTTACACATAAAAATGGAATAGAGAAAGGAAACAATGAATACCTAGCAAAACACTAAACAACTTCGACATTATCACTTATTATTATATGATATTGAAAAGGATCCGAAGTAATTGCGAATAGGCAACAATTTTGATCCAATACTTCTAAGGATTTAAATCCAGCTGACGATGTGGGGAAAGGCATTTTGGCTACGATTGTAAAAATGGACGATAATAGAAATATCAAGGAATAACTACGAATAACGCTTCAAAGCTATAAGCAATTCTAAAAAATAATACAAGAATAATAAGCACGATTCCCTAGATCTTAGACTTAAGAGCTGTTCCTTTGGAGGCTGATAAACAACTTCAGGTGACTCGCTTCAGAGCTAGAACTATAAACGGGCCTTCTGAAGGCAAGCGCAAAAAAAAACAAACAACAAACATGCGAGTCACTTTCAAAAACAACACTCAAATCCCCGTATTTCAGTGGAAAATGAAAGAATTCGATGGAAGACTCTCACTCACCCAACATGAACCCTGATTTACTATAACATCAGTATTTGCCTATGTGAATCACCACTCAATAACCGAAAATCTATTTAAAAAAAACAAAAAAAAAACAATTTCAAAGCAGAAAAAAGATATAATGTGCTGAAAAGATATGTAAAATCCAAAATTATTACTTTTAAAGCTTTTTTTATATTACAGTGGAGATCACAAACGAATCCATCGTACTGCTAACGACTACTGGAACGTGTCTTTGTTGCGACAATCGCGAAATTTCTTGGTGAGACGGTGGGATCAAATAGAGGAACAACAACCGCTTCATGTCCATGTTCCCGAAGGAATTCGATCCTATCTGTGATCAACAGATACTCCACCAGAGGACCAAATAGAAGTCGTAGGCAATGAACTACAAGGTACTGACGCCATTCCTCTTTAGCCGTTTCTATTAGTTTCCTGGCTCGTTCATCGTTTTTAATCTGAAAATCTATTCATTTATTGATTGAATTTATTGAAATTTCGAATATGAAACCTTATTTAATTGAGTTCTGCAAAAAATCATCACAGCACCTGCTCCAGAATGGCTTCCGCGATACTAGGATACTTCGCCAAAGCTTGACGCACGATTTCCTCGAACGATGTCTTCTCAGTAACGAGTACTGAGCATAGAGGTAAAGTTCCTCGTAGTTGCCGGATTCCTGGGTCATCGTGGTTCGCAAACAGCCACTCAATCACAGCACGATAACACTGGGTACGGAATCCATATTTTGGCTAAAATCCAATGTTTACAAAGTCAACATTGCAGTAAATGACACAGTAGTTGCACTACGTACCGAATAAATTTGACCAATCATTTTCCACCGAAAACGTGAACTCAGAGGTGCTTTAACATCTCCTGTCTAAATGGGGTTCAATCGGGGTTCCTTGGCGATAAGCATGTCCGCTACCCTTATCGCATTTGTGCGAAGGTCAAGCTTGAAAGCACGGTTCACGACAAAAATAGTTTCTGAGATCAATATCAGATTCCTGAGATTAACCCATGCCTCCCCGCCCTCGTATAGCGCAAGAGACGGTGTCGGGCCGAAAAATAGGCCTAGATAGGGCATAATGAAGGTCCAAAACCGGCTCAGCCGACGCACCCACCCACGAACGGACGAGTTTTCAAGGCGGTTACGGGACGCGCACGATGCACACAGGCAGCTTACCGCAGCCAGCTGTACGCAATGGCACTCACATTGGATAGCTCTATATAATACCCCTTGCATACAACTTCTGTCGTCACAATCTCGTCCAACCCTAATTTTACCATGCCTTCAAGCCTGACATTTCTATAGATTCGCTGATTTTCGGGTTTCTCCGCAACTTTCCACAATTCTTGACTACCACTTATACTACTCGTCTTAAACAGGATACTCCTAGAACTGTCGTGAACTGCGCCTCCAAAGAAGGCATAGATCCACTCAATGCTCGTGGCAGAAAAGCTTAATATAAATCACTGTACGGATCGGGACTCACTCTATACATCCTACACAAATTATGTCGCCTTTCACCCAACTATAATTCAATATAATACTCAACTATGAGTCAAAGATGATTCATAAGCAGAATACAACTAAAAAACGTACCTTCGTCAGCAATTTCTCAGCAAAACACTCATTTGCATGGCAAGCAAGATCACGAGCAGCGTAGGAAATTCTCAGGAAACTATATTTTGAGCTTAACGGAAATCCCATTTTAGACGGGAGAACCTTAAAAACATTCAACATAAACAGTAAAATTGCAGAGTTTAGTATGGCGGAACGAACCTCATTGTCACGCCTTTCACTCGCCAGAGTCAGCTTGTGATAGCAACAGCCAGAAAGAATCATTGAGGTTACTCGAGTTGACTCAACGAAAATGCGAAGGATTGAAGCAGATAGATCGCCGCACGGATGGAGACCAATTAAAAGAGCTTTCTGGCCTGAAAAAGGGTGTAAGGTGACCATATTACTCTGATAACTCTGGTAGTATCGAGATAAAAAAATAAATAAATATAGTAGCAAAAAATCACGAGAATTTCATAATAATTTCAAAAAATCCCGAAAAAAGTCCACTACGCTATAAACTCGAAAAGGTAGTGGGCAGTAATTTGAATGTAGATGACAAATGAAAGTCGTATCCTGTCGATGAAAAATTGGAAGAATCTTCTGGAAGCTTTACATTTTCTCCCACCGCACAAACGTATTTAGCCAATTGCTCGACACCTAATTCCTTTTGCTCAGGTTGCACCTCCTAGTTATAGCTACCTCCCTTGTGAAAAATTTCGGATATGAAAACCGCCGGTGGAACTCCCTCATTCATGAGAAATAACCGAAAGAAAATAGGACTACACAGAGAACTTGGAACAGGCCAGTTTCGAAAATACCAGGTTAAATTCTGCTCGGATCACCGGTCTACCATCTACAGATCAGAAAATTATACACCACTACAGTGACCAATTTTTCAAAAATTATTTTATAAACTCATATAAGGCCACGAAATAGCGCTGGACCACTGGAAACAGAAAGGAATAGCTTACCATCACTTAATTCGTCAAGACATGATCCATAAAAACCGGACTGTACGGATTCACAATGATGACGTGGTGGTATGAAGTTTTTATGAAATTTAGGCACAGTGTGGTCCAACTCAATAGATCGTTGTACCAACTGCAAGCAAAACTCATAACATGATTGGAAACTCCTGAAAGTTCATGGGAACTGACTTCTTTGTCCTGTTCAACGGCTACAACTGGGCAGTCAGGAAAAGCGATACTAAGAACCCGGGAAAGATGGCCCATACCAGCACCAATATCTATTAGTGTGTTGAAAAATGGTCCTGAAACGAACAGCCATCAGTGATTTCCACGTAAAACAAAGGTAAAGCCGCACCTGCTTCGTTCTCTCTCAATATGGTGGCCATTCTCACAACGCAGTCGATCTCGTACTGTTTTTTAAGTTTCATTTTTGTTCGAAGAATATTATTTGCAGCGATTCCGATGGAGGCTCGATCCTACAATGGATACTTGAACCTGTGAAAAGAGCAGTAATTATACAGTAAACAGTACCGATGGAACCAGCGCATGTTTTGACCGCATTCCACATGCCTTCGCTATATCAGAAGATGACCGTACAGCCGATCGAGATGGTAAACGGCTGATTATAGACTTGAGACATAGGATCGACAGAGGCAGTACGACTTTGCTTGGATAATGTGATACAGTAACAAGACAAACAAGGTCCTCGGGCTGAAAACACAAAAACTACGGAAATTTGTTTAGTTGTGGCGTAGGTAAATGGTAAGGCAGCTGGTTAAAAAATAGTCTGCACATGTTTAACTACGAAGGAATCAAGGCTGAACGCTAAATAATTACCAACAACTACTAGCCCTCTACCCCACATCATCACATCCCCGGAAAAATTCGAAATTGTAGTTGCACATCACCTAGTCACACATACAAGAACGAAAACCCAGTGCGGATCCGAAATCTCAAAATAATCAGAAAAATAGTTAGATTAGGGTAAGAAATCAAGCTACAATGATTTCCGATCTTGTGTCAGTTAACAAGTATCAAACTATAATAGATTAGCCAATCGACCGCGACAGTATTTTCATCATTCAGTTGGAAATCGATAATAGAAAATAGAGAATGTAATAGATTTTGAAAGGAAATGAATATCAATAAAAATAAAAGTAAATTAAATCTGTAAGACGAGCATGAAGTTACACTTCTGCCCTTCCAGGGCATTGTTGCTACGAACTCCACATTACTTTTAACAAGTATGTTCTTTCCTACTTTCCTTCCTATGAGCAGATAAAAATCACGAGAAAAATGTTGGGTTTCCTTCAAAACACCACGAGACCTGTTAATATCTAATGAAATGCTCAAATTTCAAGAGAAGCCGGAACTGTCAGCGTTATATGACGCAATAGCGTCTCCGATGCAGATGAATCTATCATAAAGAGAAAAGTATAGACACAATTTTCACAAATGTTCAGATGAGCCCATTCCACAAATGTTCAGATGAGCCCATTCTTCGTTTGTCAACAGCACTTCCGACCACAAAGAGCCAAAAATTGATCAATCAATGGTCGTTCTAATCTTGAACTTTTGAGAAGTAGTTGAGCATTTGCACCTTACATGCAAAAGAATCCGTCGAAGGGAGAAATACTCATATGGCTTCCAGCCAGATCACTGAACACGGCTAATATTGCCTGCATAAAAGTAATGTGTTGTACCATATCGAAGAGTAAAAAAAACTAGTTGATGTCAAATGGCATGAAGTGTGCAGCTGTTTCTATAACGTTCCATGGAAGTAAAAGTAAAACTGCAACTACCACAACAAAATCAAGGCTATATGAAGTAGACAGAACAGATCAAAACTCTATGAACCACCCCAAGAGCTCATGAAAAGAAATATTCGACCACGTCAAGGGTAAAAATAATTATTGTGTTCATTATACACTGAATTCAGCAGGCATAGGTTCAACTCTCATAGCTACATCCCTGCAAAGTTGCATGAAATAGTATCCTACACCGCGCACTTGGCTGGAACGACGATGGTGTGCGGATGGGTGTGCGTATGGTATGTGTATATATAGTGTGTGTGGGTGTGTGTGTGCATGTTTGCGTGTGTGTATGCGTGTTTACAGCTGTGTATGGGGTGTACATGTAGGTATGTGTTGTGTATCTGTGTACAAGCGGGTGTGTGGAAAAGGGGGTGTGCGCATATGTCTGGCTTCCACCTCTCACGAATTTACGTATCTCGTCACCAAAGCTGCTATGCGCCCACACTGATAGAAGATAAATATCATTTATTTTACTTGAAATGATGAAGTAGTAACTCTGGACCGATGCGTCCGACCAATATCGATTTAGAGTGTTTGACCGGTTCTCTTCTTCTTATGCTTCAATCGCAGAGTCAGTTATATAATAGGATATCAAGTTGAAGCCAGAGAGGCTTCAATTCGAAAATCCCATCGACCCCGATCGATTGATATGGATTTAGATCACCGTTTCATGCGAAACGTTAAACTTCGAAATACTAAACCAGTAACATAGAATCACTGGAAACATTTTAGACATTTTAGAAACAGAGAATTTCCACTACGCCAGAAGCCTAAAAAGGCTACAGTGGTTACTCCCTATTTTAGGCCCGCGCCACTTTTTGCTACAACTTAGCCCAGACGCTTTCAGTCTACCTATTAAGGACAAATATTTGCCCACAACACTAGGTTATCAGTGGATCACCAAACTCCACACCTCCGCATCCTTGAATGCTGACTGCCATGATGAAGGAAGTCTATTCCAGTGATCGGATATGAAATAATCGGTCATAAAGCAATCCATTAACCACGCATAACGCCCGAAGACATGTTGAAATAACGTGTCCATCTGGAAAACTCTCTCTAAAAATAATGTAATTTGGCTTGAATGCAGATATCACTATCGGCAAACACTTTTAACACTCGTCAAAACAATCAATAACAACTTTATCAACCACTCATAACAAAACAACAAAGATTCATATAATTCCGATCTTATTGGCGCAATCCAAGGCATCGTAATCTGTCGTCAAGCGAATGTACGCCTTCTTTTCCATAAGAGGAGTGATGAGTGTGTTAATCTAAAACAACACGGTTATTCATAACTAGTGGACAAAAGCGGACAAATAAAAATTCGATCAAAATGTAGTTATATGGGCTGCTTCACTGTGCTCTGCGTCTCTAACGCTAAATGGCTAGAGCACAAGGAAAGTTAGGATGAGTTTTGTGAGCCTGTAATGGCACTCACAATTAAAAACAATTTTGGGCCACAGTAAGGGAGTTTTCAGTCTAAGACAAGAATGTGATTAGCAAAAGAGAGGGTCAGGGTGGTTAGAAAACTGACCTCACCCCAGTAGTCGGAATGGAGGAGGAAATGGTCAATGGGATACTGTCGCATTGATTATGAGAGTCCGCCGACAAAGGGGCAAAAACAAGTGGCCCTCCAACTAACAAAAATATGGCTACTACATATACTCTACAGTACTTATACTATACTACCTACCTTTTGCACCTCAATATTGTACAACTTCTTCACAGCTGTCCGAATTTGATGCTTGTTCGCTCGTACATCAACGATGAAGACAAGCGTATTGTGATCTTCGATCTTCTTCATAGCAGATTCAGTTGTCAGTGGGTGCTTGATAATGGTGAACGAATCGAGCTTGCATCGTGCCGGGGCGGATTTACGAGGATATCTGAACGGAAAATAGTGTGCTAAAAACAACTACACAATGCTCTAGTCCGGATATTTCAAACCTACTTAGGAACCCTTGGCGTCTTTAGGGTTTTCGGCCGACGGAAGTGTACAGATGTACGCACCTTCTTCTTCTGCAACGTCTTCTGTCCTTTGACTACCTTCTTCTTGGCATCAAGTGCCTTCGAAACCTTGCCCTTCTTCACAGTCTTTGGCGGTGCCATTATCCCAACTGAATTATTTTACAACTGAACGAATAAAATACTATTAAGGATTACAATCTTACAAGCAAAATACAAAACTAACAAAATTAAACGGCGATGAATCCGTTCGATTAAACCAGTAAAGCAAACAACTGAACAAATGTATATTTACTTGAGACCAGCTCAAATCAGTAAGTGAAAGATAAAGGAGAGGCCAATAACAAAGCTCATCAACTATTTACAGGAATATAACACTATTAACACTATGTACATAATAAATATTAAAGATTACTGATACGATGAAAATGAGGCTCATGAATGGAGGAACTAGCAGAGTTAAAGTTATCCACATGTTCAACTAAGCGATGAGATTCTTTGATATCATTCGGACTTTGAGACCGCTCACAAACTTGATACGCAAATCCACCCGTTAATACAATAAATAACAACAAAAATGCGACCACAACAGCAACGACCCATTGAAAGGCCATTAATTGACGCCTAACTGAGACCTCTGAGGGAGGAAATGTCGTTGTCATGTAATTTACTAAAGCTGGTATGTACTCGTTCCAAAAGGCGACTTCTTCGTACCGGTAGTCCCGCTCCAGCTTCCCAGGAATAGACATTTCAGACCAGTGAGAATAATTAAAATTCATATACCAATGACGTCGCGGTTCAAGAGCAGACCAGGACCCGTCATATAGGAAATTTGGATTTCTAAAGGAAAAGGCTACTTACTAGTAAAGGGCTATTGTAAATAAGAAATTAAGTAAAAAACGCCCACTCACTGATGATAAACAAAACGCCGGAATATGTTTGAGAAAAGTTGACTCGCATTTCGATCCATATCCGTGAAATTTACCCCTCGCAAATGATAAGGGCGGAGATCGTCAGGTAAAAAAGGATAACCGAACAACAAGTACAAATCGCATTCCCTGCAGGACCCTATAACAAGGAAATCATCAATCAACACAATACGGTAAGCATACGATTCCAACTAACCCATCCATCCCGGTATGAAGCCAGTCCTTGACAAATTATAATTATTCACATACATAAATGTACGTGAACCCGCTGCTGAGTGAAGATGAGCGGAAAGGCTTACAGGGGCAGTATAGTAGGCATCAGTGGCGAAGTGGATAAATGAATTACGGACGGCCCACTCGTCCGCTGGATCTGGCCAGAACGTGTACCGATCGATAATGGCTTCCACGATCGCTTCACGATTCATAGTATAATTGTGCCGGAATGCATACTCCAGTGCATAACTTCGAAAATATTCCTGATCCACATTGTTGAAATCATTGAACTCGCCAAGAAGCCTGTCTTCGAGGATTACCTGAAAAAAAAGCATTCAAGTATTCACCACAACTACCGGTATGGCGAAAAAGTAACGTCTTGTTCGCACGGTAAATGGCCACTCGTACAAAAGTATACTGTGGAGGTAAGGAGTGCGCAATGATCTCGTCCATTTTATGAAGATACCGCTCAATACGAACGGATCCATAAACCAACGGACTTTCGAAAAATTGGTGAATTCCAAACGAACCTCTGTGCCATCCTGTGCATTCATCCCAATCAGTAAAGGCACCGCACTTGGTATAGCGGCAAGGCCTGTAGGGGCATTATTCAGAATCCATAGGGGATTTCCCGGAATGTTAACGCCGTCAACAGTGGGGAGGAACAGGTAGCGATTATACCTGAAGAGAAATCGCCCTGACTTTGATTGTGAAGATATCAACAACGAAAAGGGTGTAAGCCATGAACTTACTCTATGGGAATATCTGTTGTGGCACGGACAATGTCATTCGTTGAACGTGATAAAATACAGTTCCAAACGTCATATGCAACGGACTGAGTGCATCCAAGATATCGCCCCAGTTTGATGGTGTTATTGAATGCGAGAGCTGGCTTACCAATATATGAATGGTACGAGACTTCTGCACCGGACATTGAAGCCGCCGAACGGAACAAGGCTGAAACGGCTCAGTGGTAGCGAGGAAAGCAGTTGCTGACAAACATTTGAGTAAACCTACATTTTGACAACGGCGAAAGCATGTGCATTCCCACTGAAACACCTCCTGCGTCGTGGCCAACAATAGTCACAGCTTGTGGATCACCTCCAAACGCTGGAATATGGTCTCGAATCCATTGCAGGGCAAGCCTTTGATCCATGAGACCATAATTTCCTGATTGGGAATCACCGAGACTCATGAACCCTGTAAGAAATATAGGTCAAACGTTAAATCAGATACCTGCTACAACTGCAGATTTCGTTAAACCCAAAAAAGATCGTAGAGTGTGAAGGACGATGAAATGAAATTGAAACAACTAGGTGGAGGGCAGAAAAGGTGAAGATAAGAAAGCGGAACTCGAAAGAATGAGCTTCTGCTTCAAAAGGCTCGTGCCAAAGGCCAGAATAGACAAAACCGAACCAAAACTAGTATTTGTGCCCTTGAGACTAGCCTCCAAAGCGAAGCAGCATTCTACATATAATTTTACTGCAATGGGTAATTAGTAAGCACTGCAAAGGGGTTCAAAGTACCAAAAGAAAGCATAAACCCTTTTTAGAACAAAAACTCAATACTAATACCGATATGTGGCACAATTTTATATCACATTCCCGTAGGAGCCGACTCCTAGGTGTAGGATTTCATTTAAAGCACTTTGCGGTTGCGTAGAGGTAATAGCAAGTAGTAACGAACGAAGATAAAAGTTGAATTCTCACTGATTTTTGGATTTTTCGAGCTACTCATTTGAGAAAATCAATAATACTCGTTTGCTACACTGTACGCACGTTAAATGACCAAAGCACAAGTGAATGCATTGGGGGTAAGGTGTGCGCGATAATTTCTCCTCCTTCTGAAGACATCGTTCAAAATGAACAGGTCCATAAACCAGAGGACTTTTGGGAAAAAGGATTGGAACTCACCCATGGCACCAAGACGATAGTTCACTGTGACCACGACCATACCACGAGACGCTAAACCATGAGCAGGCCATTCGTTAGCCGAGCCGGTTTGAAAGTTTCCGCCGTGGAAGAATACCATGACCGGATAGGATATACCGGACACTTTTGACACCTTGAACGGTCACAGTAAGGTTTGGCACTAGGGCTCGGAATATAATTAAGAAAACTGACGTCAGGAGAGAATATGTTCAAGTACAAGCAGTCCTCATTCACGATGAACGGATACGGATCGTTGACGAAAACTTGCGGACGAGTTTCTACATCTTGCGCACAACTGGCGCCAAATTGAAACGCCAAATATGGTTGTGTTGGTAGTTCACGAATAAGTTGTGGTGGCTGAAATTAACAGTCCTAAGACATGATATTAGCAGAAACCTACAGAAAGCCGATATTAATCAGCAAAGATTTGTCAATAACGAAATAAAAGGGTTTTTTAGGTCTCGGAGCCTCTGGTTCGCAATATAACACACCCAGACTCCGTCACATACACTAGAGGCCCCAACGATGGACACTACTGGAGCTCTGAAATAAAGCCCTCAGAAAGCCATCCCATATATCTTTTCTTACTAGTACAGAAGTTCCAAATCAACCAAAGGAAAACTACTGAAGAGTAGAAAACCAGGTTGTCCTGTCAGGATTTGAGCCAAGGGAATGCTTAAGAAGTAAGTAAATCGAAAGAAAATGAATGTACGTCAGATTCTATCGAGAGATTCTGTAGAATATCCCGGGTGTTACCGACGGTACAATTTTGTCCTTTTGACACTGATCTTAGATACCGATCTAAAATCACAGTAGAAGGACAAATAAAAAGACCATACAAGTACTTACCTTCAAACGACGTTGTGAGACAGGAGGTTCCGCATATGGCACGCCAAGAAATGTGAATATTGTGACATTATTCCGTGGTGGTAATGGATTCGGTTCGAAATGAGTCCGTTGGGGTGGAAGCTGCTCTGATGGATCTTGACTTGGAGTCCATGGTAAATTCTCCAGCAACAACTTCTTCCCAATCAAATCACCAATAGATAATCTGACAGCGACTTCATTCGTCATCAGACCCTAATTCAATTGATAAAGATAAATTCTAGAAAAAAAAAGATCAAGAGGTCCTACTTGGTTTTTCGGCCGAGGTGTTGATGTGGGCCCAAATGGATTCCATAAATCAATAGGTCTAGTAGGTTCCGGAATAATTTGAGCACATAATGGCACAATCACAGATATAAACAGCAACCACATAATTAAAACACAATTTACAATATGTTCATCTAAAGAAACATAGTTAAAAACTCAATGGCAACCAACACTTACACTTGCGAATACTTCGGAAAAAAATTTGGCAAATTTACGCTAAAGAAATACCATATAACACAAAGTTGTCAAGGAAGGATGATCTTCGAGCGAAAAGTAGGATTTGGAAATTGTCGTCAGTTTAGGAAGCGTCGCAAATGGTACGGTAGCTTAGGCCGAGTGCACATGGAATCTGCACAGGACCAACGCCTATCAACCGCTTGTCTCGAATAAAACCTATTTTTATAATGTAAATAAAAGGTCTTTGGGGTTGATATTAGTTTTATGCTGTTACGAATGACGCATTCTAATGGATTAATTAACGGGTATTGCATATTAATCAAGAGCTGGCCAATAATAATTGCATTAATTATTTGATACAGTAGTAAATGGCCTCACAGTAGAGTGGCTTTGATAACGTATGGGTTTTAGTTGATTTAAGTGATTAGATGCTCTGGAATCGGGAAAAAATCTTGGTCAGAGCGTCCTCAGACCATTAGGTGGTACAAACTAATTTTGAAGAAGAAGTTGGCTAGTGTCGAGTGGCGCTACCACACGTACAAGCCAGTGGTGGGATCAAATTCTTGCTCTTTTGGGATGGCAAAAGCATTTATTTCGAAAATCGTTCCCAGTAAGTCAGTGTGTGGAGGAAATACACATTTAAACGAGTTATAATGAATATTAGGGTCGTAGGTAAAATTGGCACTCTTCAAGAAAAAGTTCACGAAGTAATTTCTCAAAATTCGAATAAGTAGTCACGGGAAGCAATAAGCAAATGGATGCATCATTGATATTACTTTTTAAGGTGGATGACGGGCCGCAAAACATTTTTTTGTTGTTTTTGTTATTTTTCTTTTTTTTAGACAGCGTGAAATCTGACGTAGCGCAGAAGATTCGAAACAATCTTTTACATACCTATACTACAAATAAACCTTGGGATAGATCCAAAAATACACACAGTCTGACCTGTTCATCCTATTTTCTATTTGGTTCATATTTCATTTGGTACCTCCTCAAGGAGCAGTGCCCGAAAGCAAGGTATGCTCTAAGGCCTTTTTGAGCGATTCCTCTGATTCCTCTCTTTTGGAGACCTCGTTATTCAGCAATAATTGTTATTTTGTAAATTCAGCGAAAATCAGCTCCAGAGGCTTGCTTTTCTTCTGACTGGCCCTACACACGGTCTTGCGTCAAGGTGGTTGGAACGAGTACTTTGAGGAATGACGCTTTCGAGGAGCTTCCCGGAATTCAGCGGGGAGGGGGTTGGGTGAGTTGTGAAAATCAGCTGGCATAACTAGGCTTATAACTATTCCAATTTACCGGCTTGCCCAACATTTCGAAAGACATTTTACAGTTTTTTTACAGCAGTAAATTCACAGCAACTCAAAAAAGGCTAAGCTAGTGTAAACAAAAATAAGAGTTGTTTCCTGGATTTTACTTCATCACCCAGCGTACAATTAAATACACACTCAAGGTCCAGAGATCGAATCCCAGCTCGATCCTATAGTTTTTGCTATTGCCCACACATGGTCAGAATAACGAAGAGCACTTTGTTTTTTTTTTGTGAATTTTCTGAAAAAATGGTTACAGTATTGCAAAAAAAAAAAAACTGGTCAAGTCAGTACGAGTACACGAACAGCTTGCAAAATGGGTTGAAGCATGAAATAACCGATTGACAAAAGGCATGTTGCAAGGTTGAGAAGAGGCTTCGTACTGCTCCACCTGTTATAAGAGAAACTAAATCGATTTGGTAAGCATAGGAGTGGTTCTAGATATTATGTAGATCAATTAAAGGCTAAATTGTGATCTCCCGTCCTTGCATCAAAGTCTTAGGGAAAATAAAACAAACTGAAAAATTTGATGTTCCCCGTTAAACCCATTGATGTTTCAACAATGAGGGGCAACAGCGAACCAGTAAGTTAAAATATACTTTAATGCTTGGGAATGAGACTTCTGTTTAGATATAGCTCATCAAATAGCTCGAATATTCGAGTAGCTGAGGGATACGTCTTTTCCTCTTCTGGCCAACTACTGGGGTGATATCCAACCACCACGTATAGTCCAGGCACTCGGGAGAATATACATGAC
The DNA here is from genome assembly GCA_000469685.2 of Haemonchus contortus. Classification (NCBI taxonomy): domain Eukaryota; kingdom Metazoa; phylum Nematoda; class Chromadorea; order Rhabditida; family Trichostrongylidae; genus Haemonchus; species Haemonchus contortus. Next base: position 3,021,162 of record LS997567.1, on the reverse strand, counting down.
CAAGGCAATGATATTAAAGGTTCTCATTTCGTAGAGCTTGAGAGAGTTGGATAAGACGCTTGGGAGAGGTTGCTAAGATCTCATGGTCATATTAGCCTCGTTGAAAGGAGTTCTATAACCTCATAGACCTTGATGAGAAAGTGTCAATGCAGATTAGTTCACCGAAAGTCAAGAAAACGAGAAAATCTGCAAAAATCCTTGAATAAATGTCCTGGTTCAAACTAGTTTATTCTTTAGGTTAGACGAAACTAGAACGACAAAAGGGGTATAATAGTCACTGCAGAGCCACGTGCGTTAGCTATAAATGCGTACCAGCTGACCACATTTACAACAAGCGTGCTCTAGTTTTAATGGTATCGGCTCTACAAGGCCGTTGAACACGTCCTCTTCTGGAGTATGAGCAGCAGCGGGTGTCGGTACCGATTTTTGAGCTCTTATTGGCCCTGATACGTTACCTTTCGACCTGGTGAAGCCATGTAGGTTCCTCAAGGGGACCACATTCCTGACAATGAAAAATCTTGAAATCATTTGTGTGGCGAATTGCGGTTTTAAACGAAGAGTTGGGAGAATAACGGCTCGTTTTTTCGATGCAGGATCACTGATATCAAAACGATCCCATATAAAAGTAGAATGATCGGATTCTTCCAATGCCATTTGTGATATGCGCCACGCATTTAACTCCCACTCAGAATCGTGGTGCCATTTTGAATGCATATGCGGCCTTAATATTGTCTTACAAAAACTATCCGATCTACAAACCAGCCCTTTTATCACCCGAGACGATTCTGGTACAGACTGACCGAGCCCGTCGGGATTCGGTTGGCCTGGGCGGATATTGATCCGGCATTCGATCCCTGGATCAAAAGTGTAATATTGCCACTTGCAATGCACCGCAGCCGCTCAATTCTGGTGATGGAAAGACCCATTATGCCCTGTTCTTGAGATGAGAACAGGGAAGAAGTGCTCTTACAACATGCTGTGGCGAAGGCATCGACAGTTTCTCCTCCAGTCGCAGCACCGATTCGATAGGGGACCTGTCAAATCGAATCCAACGTTCGCGATTGAAACGATGTGACCCAACTTCAGCTGTGATAATCGCCGTCGCCTTCGTGTCGCCTATCACATCTGATGACGACAAAGATGGACAGAAATTACTTCCTAAAAAGTGAAAGTACTATTATAGGTTGTGCGGAAAATTCTGCCAAAAATTTACATTCATTCGTCCAGATTCCTCCAGAGATTTCCTGGAAGTTTCCATAGAAATACTATAAATGGACATTATTCATTAGTATGCGCATAACATATAAGGAGTTTTCATGGTATCGCAATCTTTGATCAGATCGCGGTTTGTCTTTAACTGTCCTGTTCCGGGCGCTGGAACAGGGTGCACAGGATCGTCAGGAGGGCTTCAAGGCCAAATGTTTGACCCAAATACAATGGGTTTCAGCAGAGGGTGGGTTCAAACTACTCACAAAGAAGTGTGTGTAGTATATGGGTGGACAATTCGGTCATTTCCATGGAGAAATCAGCAAGGAAGAGGTTACAGGATATGTCTTGCGCGTATAAGCGTGGGTAGTGTCCTCTCATGGAAACCCCATAGAAAGGATAAAAGGATAAAGTTTTTGGCGTTAATCAATCCCGTCTGAGGGATGCGCCCCCGCACTCGACTTCCATTCAGAATCGTAGTGGCGTAATGAGTGCGTATGTGGCCTATACAATGACTTGCGGTGGCCAGCCGATGTACAAGTCAGTGCTTTTATCCTCCCAGACGAGTCTGGTACCAATTCACCGACCCCGGAAGGATGGAAGGCTTGGTTGGCCTAGGCGGGCATCGATCCGGGATTCAAACCCCTGACCGTGCGTGTGATATAGTGCGCCACTTGCCACTACACCACCTCCGCCCTAACCCCATAGAAACATCTAGAAAATCCCTGGATAAGTCTGGACTTTTGCCAACTTTTCGGCAGATATTTCCCACTTACAATTAGCCTAGTACCATAGAAAAGATTCTACTCCTTTGAAGATGTTCGTGACAATTTCAATGCCAAGAATGGAGCCAGAAGAAAGCTGCCATCAACTTAGTCACCAGGTGAACACTCCCATGACGAAGTGAATGTCATCATCTTTGATCGGAGATTTCGTCTGACTGATGCCGCCGTTGTTCCGGGGCTGTATGAGGATGGGACCATCACCTCCGAGCGAGATTCTTTTTTCCGCTGCGTGTAGTGAACCGACAAAAAAAGCCGTGAGATTGGAAGGAAATGAATGGGCTGGAATTTTTAGTTTTTTTCCCGATTTTTTGGGAAAATTCTTTATTCACGACATCGACAAGGCCCGCCCATCAGTAAGCTGGTCGAACATCTCCACGACAAGTCAGAGATTCATGATCGAGCTTGCAAGGCTGTGCAGAAAGTCGATGACCGAAAATCTGAGGAAGAGAAAGCAGCTGTTCTGGCCGACGGAACTGAGAAGAGCATCACAAAGCTCGCAAGAGGTTCGCCAATCACAAGATCAAAATGACCTCCCTTTGACATCTTGACGGTCCTGGTACTACTAGCTCGAAGGGCAATGGGAAAGTAGTTACGAGTGGTACTCAAACTTTTCAATAGCCATACCCTCCTGAAGCAGTAGGTATATGCGCTGGACCAGATCTCTTTACCGAAGTTCACTTGCTCTCAGGTTCTGTCGAATTTAGACCAAAAAGTCCAAGAAGTCGCCTGCCAAGTATGGCTAGGGCCTTGGCTCCGGCTCAACGCGCATCGCCCGGCGGAATACAAAACACTTTTGGAAGCCAAAAAGATACCATAGCTCCACAAAGATGCAGAAGGAAAGACAAGGGATGAAGGGTAAAGTCTTTTGGCACTGATCAATTCCCCCTGAGGGATGCGCCCCTCGTTCGACTTCCATTCAGAATCGAAGTGGCGTTTGAATGCGTATGTGGCCAATACAATGACTTGCGGTGGCCAGCCGTTCTACAAGACAAAACTTTTGTCCACCAGACAAGTTTGCTATCAATTAACCGGTACTCGAACCTGGGACCATGCATGTGAAGTGCGCCACTTGCCACTACACCATAGATTCTGTAGCGCACTTCCTTGAGGTGCTGCTAACCGCCTGCACCCCTTGTACGATCAAATCACATCATTAGCACCATGCCTGTATCAATCTCAGGTCAGTATAATGATTTCAAAGACTAAAATAACCAAGGAAATCGGCAAAAAATATAGCGACTCTCACGAATGCAATAATTCCACAGCATGGAATGGAAGTAAGAGATATGGCGCTCCCCAAGTGTTTGTTAAGTACCAGGTGATCAGCTCGGTTGCACTATATCCCCACGATCACTCACACTAACACGATAGATAGAGAACTGAGTAAGTCTTATACTATACATAAACTCAGTATATACGACTACCACTGACAATCGGCTATCAGTGCGCAGCAGAAGGAAGAGCTCTCTGCGATTGGTGGATTGCTGTCTGTGACCAATCACAGGTGCCCGCGACACTGTTTCATTAACAGGCACCCACATCAAGCTTGAGTGCGCATAGCCTCATAAGCCACGAGTAATGCAAGCAATTTATAAATAGAAAGCTTATTATGTTCGAGTTTTTTCAGGTATAATCATTTCAAAGACAGCATCAAAGCATTCATGCGGAAGCGTTAAGGCTTGCCGTTGAAACACGTCGTTGTAAACATATGTCAAGTTATAAATGTTGCATTAAAATTTATTACATTTACATAAGTACATACGATAAAATTAATCCGCTCATAATAGGTAAGGATGAGTCAGCAGTAGGTAGCGCCGGAGAAAGCGCTTGCCGACTGCCCCTCATTAGCCTCACGAGAAAACTTTCTATTATAGCTATAATCTTGATGACCACATACAGACAGAATGACAGCACGCATATCAATGGAAAAATACCACTAGAAAAGAGAAAATAAAAGCTGAGAGATGAATTTTAGTGATGATCAAGTATGAATGGATGAATTGGAAAAATGCCAAGGGAAAAATCAATGAAGCAAAGCTGCATGCATAGAGAACTTCCTTAATGATTGTAAGAAAACGACGAGATCGAGTCGAGTTGAACGCTCGGCTACGTCCATAACTCGATATTGGGGACATTGCAGCATCTTGAAGCTGAGCATAAGTAATACACAAGAGAAGTAGGTAAAAAGTAATTGTAATACGCCGTTACTGCTAAGAGACTTTGTACACGAAAAAACGTGCACGTTTTAGAAACGATTGCACGAAAATGGACGGAACTAAGCGTGCCGCTTAATTTAGATAATAAAAAATATATTGCCGAACCCTTATTATTAACTATACTAAGTCAAAAATATTAAGAGAGACGACAACATGAATAAAGATTAGCATTTTCAGGATGAAGAAGCATGCAGTACATGAAAAGTACAACTGACTCTGGTTTACTAGATGAGCCCCATTGTTGTAATGAACCATGGGCATAGCCCCTATAAGCAGCCAAAGGTATGTTCAATCATACCAAGGGCTATACTTTAGTATGCCTTACTTACATCAAGTGGGGCTAAACAGTAAAACAGATGGTGGCATTGTTGACTGCGTCGTAATAAAAATCACTCGGGACCCGCAAAGACTGGTATGTTGTTGGTACAAGTTGAGGACACAACTGATGAGATCACATCACCAAATTACTTGTGATTGATTTTTGGAGTGTTCTCGCCATTCTCAATACCATCGACAAGATCGAGGTAGAGGCTATCTTTGAGGAATCGTCGATACGAGTCTTTTGCCATCAGTTGTTCGATACGACTTTGAGCCAGACTGAACGTATCCGGTTTACATCCACTTTCCATTGCTGCTTTCGTAGCTGCTCGTGTGTCCGAATCGAGATTCACCTAAAATCATCAAATTGCTGTTTTTTAAGATGTTCTATTGATTGATGAGCCTTTAACGCGACAAAAAATCCATAAATCATTCGTACAACACCAGTGAACCGACCAATTGTAGGTTTTTTTTCGCAGCAATTGCCCCTCCCCCTATTTGCAAGTGCAATACCTGCACGAGCAGAGACCTATTTTCAAGACATATAAATGATAAAACCTTTCTTCCATCGTAGATTAGATTTTTTTCGTCCATTTTTGTTTCATCTAGCCAATAGAATAGGGTCGAGAGGGTCGAGTGAGGAGCAATGGTGAGAGGCGGCGCTTCTACAAGCATGACTCACAGATCGATTCACGCCTAGGCTTACTTAGCCCTCAACTCTTCTGAGGTTGTTTCATTATCAAAGACCTGTCTTTGAGGGTAATATACCCCGATCACAGAATGACCAGACATCGTACAGATCCAATACGCCCTTGAATACCCTCGATGTACCCGGGAAACTAGCCAGGGGCGCCCAAAGCAGCGCCCTCCCGACATCGGGAAAATTGAAAGTGGTTGAGTTTCATACCAAGGGAGCATTTAATTGGGAAAGTGATGTCAATTCATCAGAAAATTCGGCCCCGCTTCTGAAGGGGACAAACGCTGAAGAAGAAGAAGCCCTTGAATACTTTCATGGGTAGAAGTGGTGACCGGTCAAGGCGTCTTTGGGCGTAGGTAGAACTGTCCTATGAACTTTTCACGTTTATAGTCATCCTAAAAGTGACGTCGGCTGACTTGCTATCTGTGCTCGTTCACGTGCGACCCACCACTTGATTTTTCCACAAAAAGCTCATGAGCCTTTGATAACACATGTCTACAGATAGGGCATGTCGTAGAAAAGTGACGCCATCGTGAAAACTTTGTCTGAAAACTGGTAAATACCTCTTTAGGAGCAGCAGCTGCAACGTACTCCTTGAAGATTTCGTGAGCTCGTTGGATTGTGGCTTTCTTGCCTTCCTTCATCTTTTTAAACTCTTCACATTCAAGCCAAAAATCGACATTCTCATCAGAAAATTCTTTCTTCAGAAATTCACGGAATAACGTGCAGCCATCTGCAAAAATAGGCAAAATGGAATTTGCCAGGAATCGATATAATCAATAAAAAAGACTAGAAGGGGGAACTTACATTTATGATTCAGCAACGATTCAAAACTCATACTCCACTGTCGGACTTCTTCACGAGTAGGGTAAAGGGACGATGTTGATAGGGCTACGTCCAATTTATTTCGAATCAAACTGATCGTCTTCGAAATCGGCCCACTAAATATTAACTGGATAAGAATGTAATACACAGTAACTGATTACCAGTAAGTTGTCCTACAAATTCTATACCTGTGATGATGGTGTTCAACCATATCGTCATCATTTAACATATGTAATGATGTTGCAATATCCACCATAATATGATATGCTATAGTGAACATCATTCAAATTTGACGTAGGGGGAAGGTCGTACTTACTACAGTACTAACTTGTAAGAAGTTTTTGGTGGCGACAGTAAGAAGAAGCAGTTTTAGTGGGAACAGTAGCAGCTTATCAACTATCACTAGGCCGGGGGAAAAGTCCGAGAAATATGGGCGGACGACGAAGAAGCATCCGTAAACGTCACTTCGGTTAGCCCCTTAGCCCCGCCTCCTAATTCTTTTTCAGACTTCTCAGGAATTCCTCAGAAGAACTTTGAATCCTATACATGCAATTAACAAGTATGAAAACTAGAAAAATAATATTACATTATTATTACCGTTTAGAAAAAGAGTAATACAGCGAGGGTTGACGGGAGAGAAGACAACGAGGTGAGTTTACTGCAACCGTGATGACTGAGGATGACTGAGAGTATGATGAGAAAGTTTGGGGACAGTGTTATCTGAACTTGCCCCGCCTATCCTACAGGTTGTGGGAGAGTCACCCTATGGCAAATGAGAATCAAGGCATATGAGGTGTCAGGAAATCGCCCGATTACCCTACCACAGACGATATCGCTGGAATTATTAGCCCTTCCATTTACCCTATCCAAGATAGCGACTGCTGCTAGATGAAGGAACCAGTAACACAGAACCCCGCTTGTCATCCAGAAGACAAATGGGTCATCAACGAAAAGCCCTCCATCGCAGAGCTTTGAGGAAACTAGTAAGCAGGCCGCTAAAGTTGAGGTTGACTGAGGAAATGCCACAATTCAAGTTATTATAAAACGAATAAAAGTAAGAAATCAAAATTTTACGAAATCGAGAGTGATTTGAACTTCAATCAGGAAGTAAACAATGTCTATGACGTAGTTCAAAGTACCGGTACGACAATGGCACAAAAACTCAAGAGCACGATGAACCAAAGCCCGTCTTTGTCAGTGGGAACTTGGAATGATTCGAGAATTACCGTTTTTTGCTCTGAAACAGTAAAATCCGCAAGGGAAAGGAGGGGGGAGGGGGCGAACCTATGAACTGGAACCCCAATCTCCAGAATTAATGCTGAAACTCTATAATATACGCGACATTCTACTGGCATTTTTGAGTTTAAAGAATCCTCAAAGGGGCCTGAATCGAGTGGGCTCAAAGGTACTAAGGAGCCTCTAATTGAGAGGATAATACTACAAAAAAACTGGTTACTGGGAATGATTTTCGTAAACCGACTCGCTTCCTAGCAAGAAGATACCGAATGGACAGATGGCACAATTTCTGACTTGATCCCCTCGTTTTTTTCTGTAGCTGTACTTTGAAACCGGAATTTGGACGCTGAAGGGGGTGGGACATTCAAAGCATCGAGTGACAAGTATGAACGAATTATGGTATTTCTCTAGCACCAGCTATTAGACCGGTAGGCAACTGAGATTACAATTGAGGCAAAACATTGAAAAAGGAATTTTATGAAGTCACAATAAAAATTAATAAAAAAAAACCGTGAACGTCCTTCAGATATTCATCCAGTAAATTTTGCTTGAATAGGTCTATTATTCGCGATTTTCCCAAGCGCATACGCACGAGGCAGATGCGTGCGTCAAGGCACGAACTCAGCCATCAATCAATAATCGTATGACGCCGCTCGAGAGCGCGCCGTGACCTTTTGCTAGTCGCTGCGGGCTTTTTGCGTAACAAAAAACCTTGTTTAAATAGACAGGAACTGTCAGCGCAAATCACAGCCGCTTTGTCAGGCCATCAGTTGATGGCGGAAACGCATCGCGATTCCTCGGCTCACGTAAACATCCCCATGAGGCGATAATTGAGAACACGAACACGACCAATTAGTAGAGTGAAACACGCTAAAGGCAAAACACCGATTCACAACGCTCGCACGCAACTCAACGATGCACAGAGAGAGAGCATTGTATCAAACACACGTGAACACTAGGGAACGCACAGTACTCCTCGATACGAATAGATATCATATCGCCGTGGGTCATAAGGTCCGGATCAGATTTTGATAAACAATATGGGTCAAATTCAACTCAAAACAATTCCAAGTTATACGTGTACTTTGTCATAATGGATTATTGCAACGGAACTAATCTATGTAGACCAACTATTCATTTGAAGTGCACCCATTTAGGCCACTTAAAATCCCCAGGCACCCTCACCCTTCCATCTTTTGCCATGGCATTTACGTGACACATGGCTGAGTCAAAATATAACGGTGACACCGAGACTTCACGATTTTACGGGGAAATCTAAGACATCCTTCATTGTAATTGCTACATTCCGTCAATCATAAGCAACTGCTTCACCCCGGGTGGTGGATGGGAACGTGAATTCCCGGAGATTGCTGGGATTGTCAGGTTGCCTGGCACAGCAAGGTAAGTGAAGGCCACAACATGAAATGTTGCGTTTTTCTATCAATTGCCGACACTTAGCGGAAGAATTTTGTCCTGTCTTGCTTCATTGTGTCGGCCGACAATCTTCTCTATTGGATAAGTGGGTAGAATAGTTAAAAATGTTCTCCCATATGGGAATACCAAACTTCAGAAAATGAAATTCCTGAATATTCTGAAACTCACGGACTGCTGGCTGCTGATGATGAACTCGGATCGGATTCACGTACTGACGACCATTTCTGGACCCGTCGATGTGGATTAGGTGGCAGGGGGACACTGATCTTCCGTCGTACATCCATTCCACGGAAGTTCACGACGACGACAAGGCCACTAATTAGAGGTTACGATGGCGGGGGGCCATCAGAAGCCATGTGGATGACGACGGTGATGGCGGCGTCAAGGAATCGACAATGGCAGTGTGACGCCAAAGTTAGCAGTCCATTGCGAGTTTCTAAGCGCGATTTCTAATGCGTGGTGGTCCCGCCCCTGGTCTCCTCCACACACCCGCTCACACGCACACACACATATATAGGAAGACATCATACCCACACATTACTATGTGGTCCTATGCAGTTTTTCTATCAATTGCCTCTCCCTGCATTGGCATCCAGAAAAGTTGGATATACTGCGAAGAAGGTGGTGCAGGAGGAAAAATCTGGTATGATTGAGAGGATGAGAGGTGTGAACAGGTAAAGAAAGTTCCGAACTTCCGCATAATATCCGTCATTATCATAAAAAACATACAAAAATCTTTTCTTGTTATCCTCCTCATGAGCAGGGGGTTGTACTCGCCGATTCGTTTTGTCAGCAGCACCCTTGGGTGAAAAAGTGAACGATGCAGCTCGACGTACTCCATCCTTTTGCTCCCGTCTTTGCTCCTGAAGTACAATTTTTTCAATGTTATCATGAGAATCATTAAAAAACTAACGACGAACCACTTGGCCGGTGGGATCCACACACTTATGGACATTGTAATTGGCATCAGGCGATAGAAAATCTTGAGTTGCCGCCACTCGATTACGTTCCGGTGCCGGAGGACCACCACCATCGGAGGTGTTTTCAGCTGGAAATGAATTCAATTAAATGACTCCAAGTATCGATTTTAGAAGTGAAAAAACTCTACACATACAGAGGTCATCTGCGTCGATTTCAACGAGTTCACACAGACAACCGCCGTCGAATGGACTATTCAGTGATCGAGGAATCGATTCTGTAGCTCTTGAATGGGAAATCAGAGTTGGTGACGAGAATCGACGTCGCCATGGTTCCGACACGACAGCCACGACTTCCATAGTCACCGGGAGAAATACGCCGACTGGGACGATTCACCCGAAACACCGAAAATTGTGGGCGATGCCACTCAGTATGGTACGATACGGATGGAACGGGGGTTTCACGACAATGCGACGAACAAGAAGTTCCCATCAAACAGAAAACGAAAAGTAAAAGCGAATGACAGAGTGAAATTACGGTAGTTACATTTGCGAGGACGGCAAGACAACTGCAGACATGATCAGTACAGTAACGTGCCGATGGGTGGTGCACGCCCTTGTCCAAAAACTGAATCGCGTCTTATCTACACTCTGACAGGGACGGGCGTTAGCAGCGGTGGGGTGAAACGTAGAGAAACAGCAAAATTATATAATGACGAAAAAACTCTTATCAAATGATCTAGCTATGGGAAAAATCAGATTAACCACTCTTGTCCCTGAACATGTACTCCAAAGACCGGGGTTCCCGGATGGAGCCCCTGAATCCTCCCGTCAACGGTGATGCCAGAATGAATGACAGCTATATCGCACCATCGCTGACACAATAACAGCTGATATTTCATCTTGTCAATCAGCTTTACATTTGCAGTCAAAGAGTAAAGATTGAGCCTGACACGCACTACTTTCCAAGTATACTAACTTGTAAGAAAAAGTTCAAATTTGGCGGGTAAAGCCGCACGTGCAGCACGTGCACACGTTTGGCACGTTCCTGAGCGGACGGGGCCGTGTAAAATGACTTGAAGCTTATTAAAATTGCCATTTTCGCTTTTTAGAAGCTGAAATCTTCGCAGATCTGAAGCCAATGAATCCGTAGTTTTCAGAAAAAGCTACTCTTGAGTATTACCAGTAGCTGGAAAAGTTACAACGTGTCAAAATTAATTTTAGACGTTCAGAAACACAAGAAGATGTGGCGGACGACGAACGAAATATGGCCGAAGGAAGAGGTGCGTCGCAATTGTGAAGATTAACAACTAATGCTAGATAATCCAGGCAATCAACGAGCCAACGGTGAAGAGAAGCCCTTTGGTAACATTGAGCCGAGCCGAGAAATAAGTGGCCGTCAGATAATCAGAGATATATATGGGGCAACTTGAAAACAATTATGAGAGCAAAAATTAACGAAAGAACGAAAACTAATAAGTAATAAGCGAGTAAACCAACTTGTTGTGGTAACATCCGGTAGGGTAGCTCGATATCCATGAGGTCCCATCAAGAAATAATCGGACAGTGTGATCAGATCAGGTGAATTTCGTGATCCGAGACGCATGCACATATCTCGAGAACGATTTTTCCCTAAAAAAGTAATCACTAATCGTAAAAAAGTAAACAAAAAGTAATCAGGAACAAATCCAAAGATGACAGCCCATACCCGGATCGTCAATCTTGTGTGATGGTAGGTTCGACCTTAGCGACCTTGGTGGCACCTGTAATGAGACAAACTCATGCTCAAATACAATACAGCAAGGGGGATCGGTCATACGGTCGTCAGCCGCCTTTGTGAACACGTGGGAGAATTGCCCGTGAACTTTTCATCAGTGGGGCGCCCACACCCTAGTGATGAATAAAAACGAAGCTGAAGGTGTACTTTAGAATATAACTTTAGAATATGTGAATTGAAAAAGTTTAATGATCAAAGGTGAAGGTGCCATAGGCAGGCAGGAGAACGAAAATGCAACTGACAACGTGTGCGTTGAGACCGACTGAAACTCAATCGCTTCCCTGAGGCGACTGAAGAGTAAGCCAACCACCTGTCATGTCATAGATAATCTGAGGGAAAGGAATTCCTCTGTTGAGGCTGAACTCCCAGAAGCTCCTACGAGTAGGGAACCGTCATAGAACCCATTCAACGACAGAGGTTCATCACAAGTACTATTAGGAGAAACCTCATCAACAAACCCGAAAAAAAACTTCATAAAATTATAATCATATCCAAGCCGTGTGTACGCTCGAAAAGCGGAAAACGGAAACGCCTGCTCATTTCCGAAAAAGGCAGGCTTCATACTACAAGCAAGCCCACTTAGCCCCTCCTCGTTTTAATTTCTTGATTACGGGCATCCCTTGGAGTGTTCCGCTTTCAGCCACCCACGCAGCAGCCCCACTGAATGTACCCTACCCCCGAGAGTCCCTTGACCATCTATCGCATGACTCAAGCCGAAAAATAATGGCTTCCTTTCTAGTCAACATGTTCGAATGGGAGACGACAACTCATGTGTTCCCAAAATATTTGGACTTGGGAAGATTAGTCGCTCTTCACCCCACTGCTTCGCAATGATTGTTGGTAATCGGGTCAATCGGTATAAGAAGGAAAATGAGCTGAAACAGGTAATCTTTAGGGTAAACAAGGCTTTAGAAACAATTTTCAACTGAGCATTAAACAACTTTTCTACCCTACTTTCAAACTTCATTGAAACGGCAAGTGTAGGAATACCGTATATAGAAAAAGTCCAATGTTCAGAGGATGCCATGCATCTGACGTTAGTGTAAGTATTGATATTGATATGGAAAGAGCCTGTGAGTTATGAGCAATTATAGGAAAACAAGTGGCTCTTCTGTTCGCCCAGACGCGTCAGCTGCAAAAACTGATCCTACACGATGTGGACCATCTCGGTGCACCACCGAGATTCATACCAGTGCGCTATGCCTCCTTTATGTTAGCGGCCATAGAAAGGAAAAAAATCGATAATTCCACAAAAGTAGACATGAAGTAGGTTGAAAAAATCTGACTTTAAAAAATTGAATTCCCAAAAGATGGAAAAAAAGATGAAAAAGATGACGAAGACCTCAGACTAGCCACCGCATAAGGTCCTGAGGCGAATCAATAGAAGACGGTATGCTCAAGAATAATGACAGTGTTAATAGGGAAGCAACGGAATGGGCGATGTTGTCCTCGGAATAAAACCCGATGGTCCGAGGAAGGGGCTTATTGTTACGTAACTATCACAGACAACGGCGGACGGACGACAGCTCGGTAAACGGGCGAGTAAATAAATGGACCTAATGTCTCATTCAATCAAGGGAACATCTTAATTGAGAAAATCCTAAATTGTCAAAAATTAGCCGAAAATTCGAATTGGTCAGGGAAGAATACGAATTCTCCACCTTTTACGACTATCGATTATGGGATAGACATGGAGCGGTCTGAGGCTCTTTATCTTGGTCTGACTTATATTAATTGAAATACGAAAGCAACTAACAGCCATCTAGAAGATTGGGGGCCCACGAAAATAAATGTTCTACATTTACGACGATAGCAGCAGCAGCAGCAGCCAGCAGCGGCTTCGTCGTACGGAAATGCCGCCGCTTTGAGTAACAAAAACAAACGGCTGCCAAATGAAGCCTAAGAGATGTCACGAAAACAAAACAATTTAAGCTTACTGGTATTCAAACTGTCCCACTATTTCTGAAACTCAGAAAAAACGATCTTACGTACAGCTCTGCTGCAAAAAAAAGAACTTCCAAAAAAAGAGAGAAAACTCGAGTAAGGCAGTAACGACAGCAAAAAAAAAGGTGCCACTAATTCCCGAAGTAAGTTTCACAGATTTTTCTCAATAGGGACCATTCGTTCCAACTATGTTTGAAAATCTTTCTAGAGTAAGATTTTTTTCTTTTTTTTTTCTTCTAGGGCACAAGTGGGCCATTAGAACAAGCAGCTGACTAGTGGCTGCTACCTGTTGGAATGAATGGAATGGCATCCATTTTGACATGTAAATCCTTTGCGGTAATCACATCAATCAACAATAAATATAACACAAAAATGATGACTGTTTTTTGGTCGATTTCAATTCATCGCTCAAACGAGTGTCCTTTCAACGGAAAAGGGCCGGCCCTTCTTCGGACGCGGCCCTTCCACACCTAAAACCACAGCGACGAACAGGATTAAAAAAAACAAAGCTGAGCTGAGGAGAAGGGTCCCTGGTTTCTTTCGAAAATTCAGGACTTTGAAACACATACTCAAAAGGTCATGTGTTGATCCAAGGCTAGATAAACAGTAATTATGAGTAATGAAAGAGGACACAGCAACCGGGAAGTTATACTAAAGTAAGGGATATTGCTCAGTGTGTGTCATTAGGCCAGGATCCGGTGCTGCACATGTTTGCAGCGGGCTGCACTTGGCGCTATTAGGCTGCAAAAAATCGTGCAAAATAGGTCGGTCGCTACACAAAAGTTTCCTGTCACAAGCCGGAGAACATCCAGACGTTAAATTGGACTTAATTCTACTAGTAGGCAAAGTAGACCAACTATAAACTGATCGTAAAATAGTAAAAGTCAGCCACAACACAGATTTATATACGATTTTAAGAGAAAAATGCGTGCACGCAACGATTATCGATTGATTAAACCTGGTCCTTGTAACCGCAAAGGACATCTCGTTCATAAATTTATAAAAGATTCATGGAGATTTGAGACATGAGGCCTTTTAACATAAATACTGGTAGCAGATGGTCAATGACAAGATGATTACAGCGTAAGGACTACTAGTCGTCGGTGTTATAGCTACGAATGGCATTCTAATTGGTACGACTTATAACAACCCCCAAGCCACCGCTCAACGATCTCTGTGATTACTGGCTACGATCTTTGATCATTACCATATGAATGCTAGAGTTAACTCGCGGAAATAACTGTCCACAAGCTTTGAAACGATGTCGTCATTGAACGACTGGCTAACTAGTAATTGAAGAGTAAGCCTAACCTCAGATGGATTTGACAGGCAGGAACTCGACGTCGTCAATGCACCATCACCACTGAATGTCTTGTCATTGTAGTAAGTTTTGATGCTGATCTGAAACAAAACGAATTTACTATTTATTTAAAAGTATATAAAAAAGTAAGGTAGTAAGCCCTATAAGTACCTTGTTTTGAGGAAAACTCTTTCTTTCGCCTCGCTTTGGACTCAACAGGAAAAATCCTCCCTCATTAACCTGCAACGGGAAAACCCATTAATTACTTGTCTTTTAGGAGACCAGTAAACACTCACGACAACTTCATCCATCGTCATGTTCTCGTCAATATAATAGCCATCATTCTGGAATTTATGTGATTAATGTGACAGCGAGAATCAAAATGACGTCAATTTGGCGCAATGTGTGCAACGGGCACGTGCGCGCGAAAATTTCGCATTCAAAAATTGGCGACTGGTTACTTACCGCTTCTCTGGCCTTTTTCATGAGTCGTTTCACCGGGAATGTCATACATCCGAGCATTCGCATTCGCCTGACAAATATTAATAGTCAGGAACGATATTTGTTCAATTATTCAAACTGTTTAGTAGACCATTTCGATACGGCTATTTTTAGCCATGGTCACTGATATGCTGAGCTGTAGCCGGTTATGATAAGCGCCCAGCGCTAAAGTCGTATAATTTTAGGTCAATGAACGTACTGTTGATGATTGTCTGCTTTCAACTTGTAGACGCTTATTGTCAACAGATCACGAAAGTAGTTGTCATCATCGATATAACTAGAAAGGTAAATGTTAAGTAATGGCAAACACAAAAAGTGGACAGCTTCTCCAGCATCTCTGTGGAAGTCATTTCAAGGACATTCAAGTTGAATATAGGTGGGGCCGACGCAAAAAACCCTAGTTTGTGTGGCGTATAGCGCGCGGGGTATCGATTACTTGATCTGCGTCTCTGACGCGCACTCTGTCTGGCTGCGCCCAAGCCTGTCCGAGTTCGTATGAATGCCATAATACTACATACTGATTTTTGCTGCCAAAAAAAAGCTTGGTACTAATGAAATTAGCGACCTTTGCAATCTTCGAATGAATTCGGCGATGGCGCGGCGAGATAAGATTCAAAATGCTGACTGCAGTTAATCAACAAACAAAGGCTAGGGAGTTGCGGAACCCAAAGAGCTCGGGCTGGACAGACGGAAATGAATTCAGGACAAGAGCCGAATAAGCCGGCCTTTCATTCTCATTAGATGGTGGCCAGTGAATTGAGGGACATACGAGTTGATACCACACTGCTATCGTCTTACATAAATAGCCCTACGCATTCGGCGTGGTCATAAAACGAGTTCACTGCAAACGTTAAAATCAGCTCTACGCACGTCAGTTAAGTGGGCGTAGTTCAAACACGAAAGTAATTTCCAAACAGACTCGGAGAACTCCGAAGGCACGCTTTGAATTGGGGAATTTCACAAAATCTCACAATGTGAACTTCTCGTTGAAAGCAGGTCGATTCGTGGCCATCCAATTACGAGTTTTGTAGGATTGAATTTTCTCACGATAATGCCTTTTACGACTGTTTCCACATCGCCGTCTCATTTCCACCTGAAAAATAGAAGCATTCCCAGTTTGAGTGCCTGGTATATAAATAACAGCGACGTCCGTGGAATGTGTCGCAAGGCGCTGTGATTGGTCATCGCCAGGAGTCCACCAATAGGAAGTGCGCAATGCACGCGCTTGTTACTTTAGGACTCCTGGTGTCACCATCACACGGCCAAACAGCAGGTACTCGGAATTGTAACAATTTCATATATCCTTACTCGAACATACGAAGAAATCTGTGGTTGATATGGATCTTGGAAATAGACACCCTCATTGATGGTGACATTCAGCTGGTTGCCACATAGTGTCATGCTCAGGAACAAAATTCCTGCAAAAACATATTTTTGGTCACAGCATTCGTCATCGATAAAAATTTATCTTCGAGAGTAGTTTACTAAACCGGGGTAAACAAACAAAGTCAGTTATTCTTGCTTCATGAGTGGGAGGAAAGGCATGCAAGCAATGCAGCATTAGGAGGCCACCTCTCAAATTAACGGAAATTACACAGCCAAAAAAGTATATCTTAGTTGGCTAGGTCTAGATAATTAGAAAGCTTTTTTGTAGGGGAATACGAATGCTTCAGGGGTTTGGCTGTAGTCCGTTTTGATAATCTGTCAAAAAAGTTTCTGAAGCCAAGGGTCCTACGAGTAAAGTTATGAGAAACGTCTAGTATTCATGACGAAATTCATCTTCAGAGTAGAACTGCATTGCTTGAACCGTCTTCTCGGAAATTAGATAGAACTGAACTATTCTAAAAGCCACACATTCGAGTAAACGAGAAAGAAAAAGTATGGGGATATGGTGTAGTGACAAATGGCGCCGCTACCCCACGCGTGGTGCAGGGATCGAGTTCTTGATGGGGTCCCGCCCAAATCCGGCAAGCCTTCCATCACTCCAGTACCGGATTCTGGGTATCAGACATCATCTGAAAAGGTCTCCTCCCTGGAGATTGGCTTCCGCATGCCACTAAACAAGCTTACTGAGGCTTCAGGTATACCTGAGATCCAGAAGGGGACTCGGATATATGGCGCATCTTGGGAAAAGATGGTTCAACATGGAGTGCTGAAGACACATAATTTGTTAGTATTGATTACTGTATAGGATAAGATATCGATTGAGGTATTGCTGGTCCCCCAGGCTCCCCCTACCGACATTAACCGCGATTGTGTTTCAACTAAATGAACCTAATGACACATGAGTAACAGCCTGAGCTGAATTCACTTGAAAATTTGTAACTTTTGTCATGTACCTTCACTGCCGACATTTTTCGCTACTCCAGTCGGCAAACCAAAATTTTCTGGACGATAAAACATTGGCTTCACATTCTCGACCTGAGAGCGTGATGATATTGGAAATTCACACGAATCCTGTAATTACAAAAGGGTATTACTAGTTATGGATGAAAACAAAAGCGGCACAAAACAACAACAACAACAAACGCACGTCGCCGTAGTAGCTGCTAGGTCGAGAGGTTCCCTCAATAATCTGATTATAACTGTACATGGGAATACGACCGGCGACGGACGTGCGAGGAGTAGAACTGACGAATTTCGGGACATGATGAGGATTCGTTTTTGGTAGGGAAGAAACAAATGGCTGAAAATTTGAATTCGAGTGGTTCTGAAGAGTTCAAAGTACTGGTATTGCACAACTGTAGCAGGATTCGAAAAACGTCCTGACCTGAAACGATGTGGTCGTTGATGTTTGCTGTGGTCGCCAGTCTCTTTGTAGCCGTAAAGACGGCACAGTTGGTGGTTCGTCGATCGAATCGCCGATAACAGGTGATAATTCCTAGAAAACTCTGGCTTTTTTTCTATGGCGTCATCCTAGGGTACAATTACCAATTAGCCTACTTGAGGTATGGTGAAAACTGGTGGGACACGATGTCTGGTTGATTTCTGTACAGGCGTATACAGGTCAGACAGATCATCCTCTTCATTTGTTGATTCCAGCAAAGATGAGAAATTTGACGGTATCGTCGACAACGAACTGCTATCGGTTGGTTTCAGATGCCCGCGCGGTGGCATACCGTACTGAGACTTTCGGAGCAGCCTGAAACTTACTCTATCAGCTGTACCGATAAAAAAAACCTAACTTTCTTTCTACTGAAAGAAAGTTTTTAGGATAGGTGAGGGTGGTTTTTTGACTCAGACGAGGGTTTTGGTGTTTTGTCAAGTGATAGCGTAATGGACAAGGGCATAAAGTTCGAAAAGGGCAGGTTCAGGTCCAGGTCAATTTCGATAGAAGTCGCCCAAACCTGAGGGCATATTTCAAAATCGTTGCTATAATCAAATGACAGTAGATTTTCATTACTGAGTAAACTATAGCCTTCCAAAACCGAAAAGTTGACATAAAATAGAAAATTTTCCCAAGTTGGCCCAAGCAAATTAGGGTCCAACTGAGCTATAATACATTGAGTTAAAGGGGTTCGGTATACAGCTGATGAACATGGAATCAAAGCTTGAACTAGCAAAATTCAAATAAATTATTGCCTAATACAAATAATCATTACAGATAGTATGATTCAAATTAAATTCTAGTGCATGGCCTACCCCGTCACACAGACATTGTCCTGAAATTGTGGGTGAGTGCGGGCGATGTTTCCTATTGGAGGATTCGGAAGATCACCAATGACAAGTGCCCATTGCGCGTCTAAGACATCATTGCGCAAAAATCCATGTAGATACTTGGGAAGACTTTATACTCGAAGGAATCAGAGTAGCAAATTATTCCCTTTCGCAGCTAATTATTTTATTACTCCCCTGACAAGAATTGTAAAATAACAATAATTTATGGCTACCAGTAAATCATGTAGTCTAATGATCACTTGCATTCACCCAGGAGTCAGAGCGACCTGGATGATACGGTTTCACATGAGGCTGAGATAACAATAGCCGCTCAACCTCACACCCTCTTAGTAAGGAAGCCCACTTGTGGTTGACCGTTGAGTGGCGGTTTCCCAAGGCTTTTGGCGGTCAAATCAAAATGAAATGCTTACTGCTTACAATTTAAGCTCCCTAGTAATCAATGGGGACATCCTATAATAGTAGCAAACTAGTACCTCTTATCCCTAAGCCATTTATCGTCCGTTCTCGCTTTCGGGAGTTGAAAACGTGGAAGAGACGGTGAATTGTCCGAACTACTATCGGAATCGGATTCTGAACAGATAACTTGTAAGCTCAGAGGAAAAGTAACTAAAAAGTATAAACGAATTACAGTATACAGGTTGAAAGCATAAATTTACCTGAATATGAATAACGCTCATCTTCATACTTCATTGTATAGCGCTGAAAGCCCTCAGGTCGGGCCATTACAGAAATTTGAACTAAAAAGTAATAAAGAAAAGGATACGGTAGAAAAAAATAAATAAACATGACCACGATAGAAGAATAGTACGACCAGCACCACAATGAGCACGTACCCAATCAATCAACATATCAAGTGGGTCAGTAAGTGTGAGTGTGTGTGGGTAAGGCACGTCATTCATTTCACCGTGGGTGGTCCATGACTACCTTAGCCCGAATCCCATGAGGTGAAGTACCTCGCTGGGGTAGGTTGAGGTGTCGTGGGGGCAAAAATAAATCTTTCAGTAAACCGAAACGAAACGATAGCCATCGATATCATAACGGTCATTCTTGAGGAGATGGCAGGGGGCGATAAGAAGTCATGGGCGATTTTTTTTTGAGTGCCACCATGGAGACGCAGAAGAAAGGCAAAATAGACAAAAAAATTCAAAAGTATTACTGTAGCGTTAGAAGAGTCATCATGGTAATCTAATATGTACAGTGGCGTAGAATGAGGTGGTGTGTCATTACGTAACCACTTCGATTATCCGTACCGATAATCCTTCCGACACTTGCCAAAGGCGTTGATCGACGAGATTGAGATGTGGCCATAAAAACGTTAATTATGACACTTATTTTATCTAAACCTATTTATTAACCATTACCTGACGATGATTTATTGACGTTACGCTTCTACGGGACCCCTTGAATTAGCCGACTCCATTATTGATTACTATTGGATCACAAGATATCACAGAGTATCTAAGGTTACTCTAAAAATTTACGGCTTTTATCTTTGGTAGGAATTAATCGTTTTGAGACCAAAGTATTTCCTAGGACTGAATTACGGTAGTTTCTTGAAATTTCTATCAAATATGCATTAATTGAGAAAAATTCAAAATATTCGAGAGGACGAATCAGCAGAAAAGCCGTCGTCTCGAGAAAACGGTTGAGCCCTTAGAATTCGAAAGGTCTACTTTTAAAAACTAGATAAAAATTTGGGCAAAGAAACTGTCAAATTATCAATCAAAAAAAGAGAAAAAAATGGGAAAGGAAAGGAGTATCACTTCAAGTATACAAGCAAACAACGATTTTGTTATCAAAAAATAGGCCAATAAAAAGGAATCAATCGTGAATTCGTTAGCCGTCCATCCCCAGGACCATTGACATACGTTCGAAAAACACTACCCACGATACATTTGTAATTTACTGGACGATAAAAATGAGCACGCGAAATTGGCAAGATTGACATCTCGGAAAAGAAATTACACATTAATAAATAATTTTAGAAAATACAGGTAAAAAATCTTGGTCGATTTCACTGCGGAACAAGTAGGCAACTCAGCCTGCCGAGATCAGAAAGGGAGCTCCTTTGATCTAACAGCCAGTCAATTCTATAAATTGAAAACAAATCCCTGTGCTTTGCCACTCACTGAGAATTCCTCTTTTCTGAAGGAAAAAGGCTAAATTTGAAATTATAATCAAATATTTGGGGCTCCCATAATTTAAACGAGGGAGGAAAAATTTCAGAACAAACTTGCTCGCTATGAGGTCGCAAGCCACTTGATTACTGGCTATGTCCCCTATACCCCCACTCCAGGGGTAAAATTTCCTTTTTTCTTGACACATTCAAATTGATAAACTCAAGGCTTGATGAGGATAAACCAATGAATTGCTTAGCTTAATATCTCAAAAGACAAAATATTATGGCTATTTGAAGAAATAGAAAAGCTCTCCCACAAAAAATCGCCCTTTTCAAACTTCATTTCGGATAAGCTCCAACAAATTCAGAAATTAGATCTCATAAAACAAAGTTTGAATATGCTAGGATTTTTCAATTAGAAAAATCTCATATTTTCTGGTAAAAAAACAAAGACGAACAAATTAAAAAAATTTTAAAAACCTGTTTTTCGCAAAAGATTGAGTCGAACTAGTGAGTTTTATTATCGCGGTAAATGTACCTACCATATTTCGGAGATAATCAGATATTTTTGACAAAATTTCAATTCAACTCAAAAAATTTCAGTATCGGTAAAACAGTACCATTTACTGAACAACATTCCAGAAAAACTCTTGTAAGCAAAAGTGACATCAAAATGATATTAATGCTTAATTATAAACTGAAATACGCAAACAGGATTCAATTTGAGCAATATGGCCCTACGATCCTAGAAGCCAAGTAAAAATTCAATTTACTTGAGGAAATTCGATCATTATGGGAAAAATCAAGTTGAATTTTTGGGGCGGAGAGTACAAAACATTGTATAAACAAAGAAGAGTGTCTGG
The DNA here is from genome assembly GCA_000469685.2 of Haemonchus contortus. Taxonomy (NCBI): domain Eukaryota; kingdom Metazoa; phylum Nematoda; class Chromadorea; order Rhabditida; family Trichostrongylidae; genus Haemonchus; species Haemonchus contortus. Next base: position 2,999,346 of record LS997567.1, on the reverse strand, counting down.
AAAATTGAACGATCCTATTCTCCTGAGTGATCTACGCAATCCAATCCATACGCGTAATTGTAGGACGATCGGAAAATTCTATACCATAGATTAGCATATAGATTCGGGGCATAATTCACATCGTTAAGCACCCACTTAAGTAGTCGGTGTCACACCCATGGGTTACAGTGACAGCACCGTGTCGAATTACGACGTGGACCTCCTGCTCAGGCCGTAATTTGTTTGTGATCCTGAGATACTTGAGAATGACCACCTTGCCAACACTCTGTTGAACCCTCGGCTTGGTCTGGTGAAAATCGGTCGAGAGATAGGGCTCAGGTAGAAGGAAGAAGTGGGGTCACGCAGTTGACCAATGGGAGCCGCTCCAAGGATGGTGCGGTCTTCGAAGTACCTGATTGGCCAATTATTTCACCATGGCGGTGAATTTTTTCAGAAGTCATTCAAGAAAAGAAATCAGCATATACAGAGATGAACATGAGAACGAGGTACGGTAGACTGCATGAAACAGTTTTCAAACCAATCTGGCTGAATGCCAGCTGAGTAAACAGACTCAAAACAACGACTATAATTGGGTGGTGTGGGAGAAGGTGACCGTTGCGCAGCGGGGAAACGCCGTCTAGGAGGTTGCTGTCATATACCTGACTAACATGTTCTAGAGCGCATCAGCCAGTAACTAGTCAACTTACTGACGACCTTGTCATAAACGTGAACGATCCCCATACGTAAGTACTGATCAAAGGCTTAGCGACCGTTATGACAAGCCAGTAGACGCAACGCAGCGGGTTGCGTAACGATTTACGCGTGTGATGCGAACGCGGCCAGGATCCCAAAACAGGGAATATATCTATTTACCAAAAGATTCAGAACTCTGACGCAAAGTCAACGTGCACAGATCGTTCTTTTATTCATCCTAAGCGAATACGGTATGCAGATATAATAGTACGGTAGGAAAGTGATGACAGCTATAATTCTACTTTCTCCACGATTCCCAGTAATTAATGTTTCAAAAGGGGTGAAGGCTTCGTGGAAACGGAACCCAATTGGCTACCGTAGCCAGTCGTGAAGTTCATTCTAAAACGACTTCACAATAAATATAAATAAACAAGTATTGAGAAATGACAACTCGAGTAAACGATTTCGACATCCCTACGCTGCTTGGCTTTTCGATTTCACTAATATCGGAAAAACTGGTATAAATCCCGAGTACCCAAGCTATATGAGTCGCCGGCTTTAGCCCTGGCCTCCCATGATGACTACCCAAATCGATCCGTAACTAATTGTAAGTCATCTCGAACTAACCAGTAATTAACCCACTGAATTGGTATGTAGCCGGCTATGAATGAATGCATCAACGTATTACCTAAAAAGGAAAAATATGCGAAAAATAAACCTGTAAAAATATTTACAAAATGAGAAATAAGAACAAAAACTCTCTCACAAATACCACATTAACGCATAAATTTAAATCTTTTTCTGAATTTCATAATAATAAAAGTAAGACCATTGTGTGTGGACAGCTCATGCATGCTATTGTATTCAAAAGTTGGCCAAGACAAAAAAACAAAGATCAAAAGGGAATTCATAAGTATTTGAGGTAGACGTCGAATGATCAACAGATGAAACACAGGTACTTTCTGGCACACATGAGATTGTAGGCAGAAATCGGGATGGAACTGTCGGAATGCGGAAGACAGCAAGTGGCAAATTCAAATTTGGTTTTTAACAAAATTGGTAAAAACAAGCTGTTCAGTATCCTTCCGCATGGTGAAAAATTTACCGTAGAATCAGATTTGAAAGAAACGAGGAAATCTGGATAGAGAAACATTTTTTTCAGAGTCGGAAATCGGAACGTGTAGACCATGTTTCTGCCGAAAACCGGAAGAATGTAAATGATGAATGAGATGAATAACCAGAAAAAAACGGAGGTTTTCAGGGAAGAACTGACCATATGCCATCCCAAGCAAGTCCAAGTAATCAATCGATATTACACTTCTCTACATAGTCAATCCATGGAGAAGAAACGGGAAAGTACCAGTAACGATGACCACAGAAATAGTTTTCGATACAGGTAGACTTTCGATTATTGTAAATGAATATAGTCGGTATTACAAATAAAAGAGGACTATTGAGGTCGAATATTGCATCAAACAGCCGCATCAGCCTTTCAAAGTTCTACCCCCTTTTAGATAAACTGACCGATAGGAGTCAACATTGATAAAGCCTTCATGAAGTAAGCTAAGTGGCTTACTACTTCGTATAATTACTAGATTGGCAATAAAGTAACTGGGTGCGTACATTTCGGAAAAAGTTTTTTGAAAGAGAAGGTAAATTTATTCAGCTATACATTGATAATAAAGTTGTCAAGTAATTAGTTTTTCAAAATGAATCACTTTGAAAACAGGGAGTTGCCTACTGAGATGGATGTTTGAATACTGAGAAAATACGCTGTTCTAACCACTATTTGCCAACTTTATAAATGTAATGAAGTCGAGAATGAGATACTACTTTTGAACAGAACAAAAGTAGAATGATTTGATTAGAGTAAGTAAATATTACAATACGTATAACCACCATACATTGTGAGGATGGTCATTTTGTCACAGCATGACATCAGTAACGAGGACAGCACTGAGTACATAAGCTGACTTTGTAGGTCAGATAACAACGTTACCAAAAAGTAGGATTACGATAACGCAACACAAATGGGTGGGGGACCGATTCAAAAATGATGATGGAAAACGGAAAAGATGAGACCACGTTGTCGGACTTTACGGACTCAAATGAATGGCGGCGATTACGCGGTGGCGTCGTCGTGATTGACAGATGTTCAAAAGGGACCACTCATCACGGGTACAGTTATTATGGTCCCTATACACTCGCACATCATTGACACGTCCGCCGAATACTTCACTTCGTAGTATATAAAGGCAATTTCATGGGAGAACCCATGAGAAGTATGAGATGAGAGGCGATGGGAGAACAAGTAGGAGGGAGTCACCTGGAAAGCTTGTAGGCAACCACCCACAATGGCCGAAATCGTCGATAAAAACGGGTTGCACGTTTGAATTAATCGCCCGGGGATAATCTGTCGAGTAGAGCCATAAACCCGGGTTAAGACTGTAACGGACCGGGGCTGGACGGCGGCAGGGGGTTCCCGCCTAGCGGAGCGATTCAAAAACAGATATACCCGTTTGGCGTAGGTTGGCAGTGGGCAGAGAGGTCAGTTAGAGAGTGTACTGGGGGCGGATGGTGCAAGGATGGTGGCTACACAACGAGGGTGCACGTTCAACGGGGAGGTCCAGTGGGTGGGTGACCACTATGCCGTACGTGATGCGTTTGTTCTATTCGTAAGCGAATAACTCGCCGAATACTCTCAAATCAGATAGCGGTGGTCACTGTACCAACTAGTATTACTGGCTTTGTTTGAATCACAACGGAAATGTCGAGAATAATCGGCATAGGGATCATATTAACGTCTAAGACGGTCGGCATACCTTAGAAATGTAGATTGAAAGGCCAGCTAATTTCGGTAATTACTGGGTTCACCAATTATTCCTCACACCTCTATTTCCATTTTCACTCAAAAACATCTACCAAAGTGAAAATCTACTTAATACAGCAATTGGGATCCATTACTGGAATGGACTTTAACAGGTAATTGGGCAAGAAGAATGGATTCTATCGAATTCCAAGACTATATGTAAAACTGGTGGAACAAAAATGTGCATTCTTCAATGCGATACTACTTTCTGGAAATTTACCGAATTCCCTCGTGGGCCGAGCATATTCAAAACAAAATCCAGAAAGTCTCGAAACTTCTGGAACCCCTCCTCTACTACGTACAGAGGTTTTGCCATTTTTTCGAGATTACAGGTTAGAGCAACGGGAAGAGTCTATACTTTCAAGTAGATACCCTGATGGTGGGATTGAAGAAAAATAGTATAGTCCCGATTTTTCATTTCTGATACTTTCGCTACAGTATGGTTTCAAACAGTTTATATGATGTTGTTCCCGGTGATGTACAAGAAAAAAAATAGAAAAAGTGAATTTTTCGACGCTATGTACCTGCTTGAGAATGCGCCGCGCATCTACTCCTATTTAAAATTGTAGAAGCTTTGAAAGGTGCTTACTTGTACAATGGGTTGTGGGGGACAACCTATTCGCAAATCACCCATTTGGACAACTTTCATTACAACTCACTGTTCCGAAGGGGATGGAGAACATGGCCCAGATTCAGTACCTATTAATCTTGAAAATAGGGTTTTGGGGGCCATTTAGCGATTCCAGGCAATGGCGAAAGGTGTAGGCATAGGCGAAATAGCTAAAGTCGATCCGACTTTCCTGGTCGTAGTAGATTTTCTGGAGGCCTATGAGGGAGCTCTAGAAGAACTAGAAGAGTGATTGGTGACAAGGACACCCAACCGCTCGATGTGGTCCCACGAACTTAGTTCACTGTGGTACAGTAGACGTTTGAACGGCTCTTTGCAGTCGCTACGGTCGGCTAAGCCTCAACGAAGCTAATCACGGTAACGAAGCCATGGCCCTCTGGATTAATCACATTACTAGTTGTGCTTCAGTATGGCTCTTAGCGTGATTGTCTCGTTAAGGTTCAATGAATAACAGCTAATTACGGAACACAGACGACGCATCGCCTGCTGACCATCTGCGTAGCAGAGGCGATCAGGCTGTTCAAACCTTCACACCGAACACCTCACCTCACGGTTTTTCAAGCCCGATCGACGGCTTTTTCAACGACAGTGATGACGGAGGATTCGTCATCCTTTGAAATCCGCTTTCGCAGCAAGGCGAGGTAACGAAAAGCAGATTAGGCTCATGCTCTTTGGGGACCAAACGACACAGTTCAAGATCAGATCGGTTTTGCAAACTGTGATGAGTTTCAAGTTCCCATAGAAACGATATAACGGGTTTCCACCGGCAAGAAAGGGCTAGGAAGGGCACAATAAGGGCTCCACACTCATACTCATAGGAGTTAGGGTTAGGAGGGTTCGAGGATCTTTGAAGAAGTTCTAAGCAGTATTGAGTCGTGACAACTCTACATATTGGTTCAATAGTGGCCCAAGTTGATATTTCAAATTTCATATAATTTATAATTTGAATTATTCAAATCAAATGTCTTAGTATTATGACGTTATATAGGTTACAGATGACCTGTAGGGGTTGATAGTCAGCCATGTATGCTCGGTGCCCCGTCAGTTGTCCAAAACGTGTCCACTTACTTGTAACTACTTTCCGGTCCCAAATAAGTCACTCCTGAGGACACATGGATCCCGCAGCCGCAAAAATGTTACAGGTAACAAGTATATGGAAGACGGTACCACATTCATCCCCTGACTCTTACTTTGCACCAATTGACCCTTTTAGTGTCGGCGCATAGTATGAATCAAGGGTGTAGTAACATTTGAATACAAAAAACAAAACAAGGCATATATTGACATACTGTGTGTGATGTGTATGTCAATAATACGTGTGACGACGATAATGGCAGGCGGCACTGCAACGGTCACCGTGCACATAAAATAGCGCTGAGGTTAGACGCCTGCCCTGGTCATGGTCCTCGAGACCGCCTAAGAACGAGCCCAGCCTCCTCGAACCATTATTCTGGTGTACTCGTAGATTGTACTAGGTGAAACTACAAAGGTTAAAACTGTGTTCCTTCAAGTTCCGCTGAAGTATCCGCCGAAAATTTCACATGTTCAGATTTTTCTGGGATGCTCTGGAAGCTTTCGACGAATCACTATGTAAGGTCACCTTACACTTCTCACAGTGCACGGCTTAACCGGCTCTCCTCTTTTGTTCACCAAGTCCAATAATTATTCAACGCGTACTTCTTCAGTGGTTCGGATCCGGCCACTACGTTACTGAAGCTCATCGAAACTTGTGCCAGGTGTTTGGCCCCGAAGCCCTTGTAAGTGGAACTGGGCTGTCTCGTTCCATCGCTCCAACGCCCGAAAGGAGAAGGTCGAGGAGCCTTGAGCCTCGATTTGGCCAATCGACTGCGATATCATGAAATGTCAGGAAATGTTATGCGTCTACAAGTGAGTAGCAAGTTAGAAGTATCTCTATGGAAACCAGAACATTCCGGAAAAGTCTAGACTTTCCGAAATCTTTGGTAGACAATTTCTGTACCCTCCAAAGAAAAACATCATTGTTGGCCTAGAGCTGAAGAAAAGTCTGATTTTATCTACAAAAATCCCCTTTACGGGAATACCGCTGGAAATAAAATTCCAGACCGGAACAGGGAAATTTCTGAAAAGGTTTAAGATAGGTTCTGGGAACAGGCTGGTTTTCGACAGGTGCCAATACGGTTCCACAAAACTGTCTAGTATACACCTTAAGAGCGTGTTTCGTTGCAGTAGTTTCTTTTAAGCTGGAAGCATAGTTCTTGATCCTTACCTACCAAATCAGAGTCGATCAGCTCTAATCTACCACCTAAATTTTTTTGGGAAAGACCTCTACTTACCCCTTCCCCCACTACACCACTACCATTAATACTCTTATACTAATTTTTTTTGGAAAACTTAGAAGAAGCTAAAAATGAGTATATAAACCCAAATATTTTTTTCGAAATTAACCAGCGGCCAAGGAAAAATTGACAGAATCTCCGCGTACGCACGAGAACTTGAGTCGTATAAAAATTCAATGCAAAAGTATTAGGTTGATGCATAATTATTGCGGATTTTTCCAGCAAATTTTACCTAAAGAAACTATAGAAATACTAAGCGAAGACATATTCAAACAATTACTCCGGAACTTATTTACCATCTACGTCAAGCACTGCTTCCCATTAATTAGTTAGTCGGATCCCAAAAGCGAAGAAGTTTTGATCCTTACGGGCGATCCACGCCTTGACATCGGCCATCAAGTCATCCAAATCGACGTGACTTCTATTCTCTGGCCATTTTTCGATGAACGGTTGATGAGTTAATCCATAAAAGTTCCTGCTGGTGAATATGGCAGATTTAGGGGCAGATCCCATTTCCTGGTTGGCTTTAGCTGATTGTTCCATCGCCGAAAAGTTACTGAGATCGCGTAATGGCTGTGCCACCTTCCAATCTTTCTCGAAGTAATTAAGCCTAATTTCGCGAATATGCGGATGATTTTCTGAGTACATTCTTGTAGAGGAAATCAAGTAGATCATTTTTAGGAAAAACCCGTACTCAGTATTCATATTCTATCAAGAGAAAAAAAAAGCCGCGAAAAAATCCGCAATAATTATGCATCAACCTAATAAAATCTGGAGAGAAATTGTTATTATTAGTAAAAAAATTCTTATGTAAACTACTACTAATAACTTAAGAAACATCAACGTCTCAACAAAGTGATTACTGTTCTATCATTTTAAGTATGAAGTTGATCAGTGAACAGACTATTATGGGTTTATCGTACTAGTTGTGCCACCTAATCGACTTTCTATCGAAATCCCAACAACGTTGAATTGCATATTCGGCCCGTTCTAAATAAAAGTTTGCTCGATCTGCCCAAATACAAGTGGGATCACTATTTTTCTAGCCAAGTCCGGTATCAAGGGATCCTGAGAAGATGGGAGACCATTAATCGGGCATTGCGCGGATCTGAACTCCTAGCGACTGATTATAACCCAAGTTCGCCGTTTTCCAATCGATAGGTATCCAAGCTGCTATCTCCAAAGTTCATATACCAATGGGAACTGGCAGTCAAAAAACTGGCTTCGAAGCACATTTACTACTTTCGACTTTGTTTTAAGAGCAAGTCAGAGTCTGGGGACCGCTCCACTGTAGGCAATGACAATGCTAGTTAGTATGACCAACCATGGCTTTAACCCTACCCACGTGAACCCAGAGTAACGCCCCATCTGCATTTAGCAGAAACTTCCGCTCATACTTAAAGTTTTGGCAGTGTTGCGGTTTACGTTAAAAAGTATTACTCGAAGCACTATTGTGACGTAGTCATCACCATTGTACAAGCGAACACTCCAAGAAAAATAAACTTTTAACCAGTAGCTATAACAAATTAAACTTTGAATAGGTGTAACCACTCGTCTTACAGTAATCAAAATTCAACACGACTAGATGAGCTATTGTAGCGTATTGAAAGATTCACTTGAGCAACGGCGATTTCGCCCGAACGACATCGCTTAGGGAGTAGGGAGGGAGAGTAGGCGGGTAAGAGCAACCTATGGCGGTAATGATAACAGATGATAAAGGCGAGTAAAGGAGAATGGCAGAATACAATAATAATCTCCTACAGGCACCAGGATAAATGAAAGGTACGGTATTCGAGTGATGAGTTGCTTAGAGTTAAAATATTTCGCGCATGAGTCTACTGCTCCACCAATGATTTGTAAAACTGATCTGATCGATCGATATTGCATAAACTATTAGAAGGGAAACGAGTAATCACATTAAAACAGGCTATCAAAGAGATAGAAAGGGATTACGCTTGTTACGATGAACAATGATGGAGAAATGGATTCAGAAAGGCCATAGATAAATGTCAACACGTGAATTAATGTAGGTCAATATGGGGATCGATAAAACGGTTAACCGATCACTTTCTCACTCTTGGAGGGCACGATCGAGCGCCGCCTGAATATTGGCAAAGGCGTCACGACCCATGAAATCCGGTTGGCCAGCTTCCCATGCTCGGAGTCTTTCTTCATCAGTGGGAGATGGCGTCTGAAAACACATTAAACTCGGAAATTCACTGAAATATGGATTATTCGGGATTTCTATTTACTAGGTGGTATTAAAGATGATTAAACTTGTTGTAAAATAGGATTGATGTTATGGATTCAAGACAGCAAGCGGATGGTTAGGGATTGCTAACAAATTTCTAATCTAATTGTTGAAAAACGAAAATCGGAAACCGAAACGAATTAGGTTCGCGCGCACCGGAACGATTTTCCGGTGGGCGGGCAAGTAAGTCAAGCTGATGCCAACTGCAAATCCACAGACTTTCCTAGCTGGATCTCAAAGATTATCAAGTTCACACAATGAAATGAAACTCGAAAATATTTTTATCGGGTGTATTGTCCAGGTCCAATTGACCATCGAGACAAGAAGTCACCAGGAAAATTACTGTTTCCTGAACGCCGTTGCAGTAAAAGTTCTATGAGCTTTACCCAGACACGTCGCAAACAATCCCGAAGCTCAGCCCGATGTCTCCATGCTGTTTTTTGATGAGGACCAAATCTTTTTCCTATCTCCTGCAGGTTTTCTATGACTAACCTTTGGATGGGCTCCTGCAGATGGGAATGAGCATCCTTCACTCTGTAATTAGAGAGTTAGTATTGAAAAACTACATGCTAATCAAATCACACGTTTAGATAGGTTATATCAATTAAAATCATGCATTCAAAGTGAAAACCCTCCAGCAGAATCCAGCAACACCCACATGGAAAAGTACCCAAGGACCATTTCCAGCGTCAAGCACTACTCAGCATTCATAGAAAACTCGAAGGTGGCTTGGTATTTGGAAATGATCGTTATTATCAGTCCCAGTCACCGATCAATTCGATTGATTTGCTATGGAATATTGTTTAAGGTACAGTTAGGGGTGCAGCACATTTTAGCCGCTCGAAGGCACAGTTCACGATAAAAGTGTTTTCAAAGATTTCCCAGAAAAACGGACCCATAACCTCTAGGTATGCCCTATGGAGCGTTATCGGATAGAACACGATAGGGTGCAGTGAGGGCTTGAAAACAGGCTGCGTTAACGCCCACGCCCAAATGTGGACGAGTTTTCCAGGCGTTGTGCAGGCTGCACCATTCACAAGAGAGCAAGGCGACAAAGGAGGGCAATTTAAGGCTTTTTGGCTTACTGTAGACAGCTCATTATGCAATCGCCATTGCTTGTTCAAATTCCCCACGCGATTTCCGTCATGGTAATCTCGAACACCCTTATCCTTCCACAGGGTACCACAAAACTGTCCTGAACTGTGCCTTCAAGTCCTCTCTCGACTATACTGAATAGAGTGTTAAAACATTGTATACGCTAGTTCAATTAAAAGTGATTTCAAGTTCTAGCTCTATACATATAGCTAAGAGGCGCTGCTATCAACCGAACAAAATAAGCAGATCCACAAGTTCGATTCCTTTCCTGATTCAAGAGCAAAAGGCAACATCCGATTCGGGTGCCCTTCTCGTTAATGGACCATTTACAAATCTTGGAACAGAATTCTTGGATTCTTGGACAGTAAAACTGCGAGTTATTACCCATATTTGTTCTACTAAATCTGTACTGTTGTACTAGTGTACTAGTAACCTCCTTGAATCTATTAAAGGAGTACATGTATATCCTTCGACAGTTTCATCGAGTCAGAGCAAAAGGAATCGCACTTGTGGATCGAACTTTTTCTCGACGATTTACCAGTTGTTTTTAGGGCCCAGTAAGTGAGAAAAAGCTTTCTAGAAAGGAAAGTAGAGGAGTAGAGTAGGCTTTACCACCAAAAACCACAACAACCACTTTCGTTGCCCTGTACAACACGTGTAGCTGCGGATTCTACCAGAAAATATTCATCCATGCTATTAGATATGCAGCCAAATTTGGTCGTAATGCTAGATACATGTCCTCAAGCACAACTTGCCACTTGTTAAGACGTAGCAGGAGTGTGCATTCTGTCATTGGCCGTTTTTCTTTTCAACCAATCAGAGGTCAGCTATGCATCTACCAATCAACGGCCAACAATGCACACACCGCACGTCAAATCTGGTAATCTGTGTGTTTCCATTTGAGTATATGTAAATAGCATTACGGAACAAATTTGTCTTTTCAAACTCACAATAATTGCCGTCACCTCGGCATCGGTAAGGTGACTTGTCGTTTCTTCATCGTCACTAAGGGACTGTTCTACGTACACATGCGAATCTACATCTATACACATCGCACGATCAGAAACCAAATCGCTACCTAAATTCTGCGTAACGTGCTGAAAACATTGCTGATGTTCAGGCTGTTCAGGGACATGATGTGACGTCATCCCATGAGCGTCATGATCATGATGTGGTTGATGCTCATAGTCAAGCTTTTCAACGTTATGAACATGACTAAATGACGACGACGACGATGATGTGTGGATAGGCTCTGATTGATGATGATGTGAATGTGTAGACGGCGACGTAGATGAGTGTAGGGTTGCCGTCGTCGGGTGAGATGATGAAGGATGTGACGACGATCGAGAAGCCGCTTGACAGGATGACGTCGTCTTCAATCAATAACATTGAAACTCAATCTTCAAAAGCGAAACCACACAACAATCATACACAATACCACTGCAAATCAATCACATGCACATAGAAGGGTAAGAGATACGCTTTGAGATGATTTCCGAGGAATCCATCCACAATAAAGGACGTGTGGAAGGACCGCCCCCACAATAAAGGACGTGTGGAAGGACCGCCCCTTTTGGGCGGGCCTTGCGTGCCTCACCTCAGAAAACATAGCCGCTTTCGCCCATTGTGGATGAAAAACTCGAATATCACCTGTGATGGTCCCTTTTCAAGCAAAAAATCAGTAATGTTGTTATAAAGTAAGCTGACGCTTCGACTTTGCTTGGAAGCAGACCATCTTGGTTGGCAGTTGAACATTTAGGAGACAAATGACGGCTCAAAGGAAAAAAATTTTTGGGACGAGGACGTTGTATGTATCCTTACATGAGCAGCAACATTCTGCTGATGAATTTGTCTCCACATCTCCAGATGAGCACCTTGAGCCCCTGACGATCCATGCCATGGCTTGTCCGCTCCGATAAAGTGTACTATTTTCGTTGAAGCACCAAACCTGGAATATACTGCATGATCGCGGGTCCTTTTACTTGTAAAACTCCATTTTCGAGTAAAAGTTACCTTTTAAAAGCAGCTGCATACGTGTAAAATGAGCCGGCTGTCATGTTGTAGATGAACGGCAGCCGGTGGATCGACGGCAAATCACGCCAACCAGCGAAGAACTCATTCAAGAGACCCTGATCACCTCCATCAAATGAGCCATGAGAGATGGCAAATGCCAATAGGCGGCCTAAAAATGTTTATCGATTGATCCCAGCCTCAATTTTTCTTTAACAAGTTACTACACTTTTGGGAAGCTTCAAAGTAGATCGCCCGCTTAGCCTCCAATTTCTATTAAAAGACTACAGTATTGGTGGATAATTGCCAATTATACTTTGTACTAAAACACGACTTCAAACATATTTTCATTCTCAAAAGCCGTTCAGGAAGTTTTATGAAAGAAACATTTCGAAACCTTACAAAGCCATTTACAATCTAAGTGGGAGAGGAAGACATGGCGCATTCCCAAACAGAAAGGGGGTAAGCCAGGAATCTTTCACTTTTTGGTGGAAATCTAAGTGTGACAAACATAGGTTACATGCCAACATGAATGGTTTGAACACTCAGTCGCTCTGGAATAAGCCATGTCACCTTTTCCTATTCTCAATCTTCGGTACGATTGGAAGTGTGTGTGTAATCATATGAGCCTTTCTCAGCCACTATTATGTAACGGATACTCCTAGCCCTCTCTCTTGAGCAATTCATACTTCCATCCGTGGCCCCGAAAGTTGAAAGGACCTCTCATTTCAGGTCTGGTTGCTCAGTTTTGATAAAAGTGTGTGTGGCTGTGTGTTCGTGTAGGTGCTGTAATAAATATTCTTTGAATACCAATTCCAATATCTTACGATAGGTTTCGAGGCTTGGTACGTAAACGAAAACACCGCTGTTGAAACAATCTGGCCATCCGATGTCGGCAGCAGCTGAGAATTCGGGTCGTTCAAACAGCTCGTCAGCATTTTGCAGTACCTGAAAATTATGACAAACAAGTTACCGTAGTCAATGGCCTGGAAAACTTGATAACATTGTCGTAACCACTTTAAAAATACCAAAACACAACGTGACAGAGAGATGCAATTCGAACTTGACATGTCCCTGCGACAGATGACACTAGGTGGGCAAAAAATGCATATCGATCGGGTCATGTCGGCAACGAGACAGCGAAATATTTAGCTTTACTTTTGAAAAATACGAAGCTTGTTTAGGATTATCTACTGCAACACTACTACTTTCGTATTGTCGTACTATTTACTGTTCAAACCCTACTCCACACTCTGTGAGCCATTTTTTCCATGCTCAAAGCTAAAATCTCGTGGAACAAGTTCAGGGGTGACGTCACCGGGACCCATGCAATGTGTAGCACCCGACGGTAAGCATAGGCGTATCTTATCAATGTTTACTTAACTAATTACTCCGACCGCATGCATCAACACATTAGTTGTCGGCACGGTCTTTGATCTTTATATTTAAATATGACCCAGGAACTACTATGATTTCTCGCTACAAACAAGTCAAATCCACCCTGTGAGCACAGAAATATCAACTCCTCCAGAAAATCCTACTTTACAACAGTCGCAGGAGCTCATAAAAAAAGTCATTAGCCAGCTAAACACCACCGCCATCGTCTCGAGCAATCGATGGCAGAATCCTGTTCTAAAAATTTGCACAGGGGTGTTGAAAATGTGAGGAAAACACTCAAGGTAGGCGTCTAGCAGCGGCTGCTACTCATTAGAAAACTATAGCCATTTAACGGGCATATCACCTGTCAGACTATTTACACTGCTATCATTGAAAGCTAATCATAGCAAACCGCGTCAAGTCCGAAATTATTTTTTTATTCTTCATCAAAGCTTGAGATCAAAATGCTGTTGTGGAAATCAGGACGAGACGCGAGCAGTCGCGTCGCGCCGCCAATACAGTGACGCAGGGTCAGAACGACGGCCATCCAATAGGAGACCATTGTTCTTTCACGCCAATTATGCCTCATTTTCGCCAATGTATCCTCCGAAACTAAACGAGAACCAGTAATTTCACCTACCATCGTATCGGCGTCTAAGAATACGGCCTTTGTGTACTGTGTCAATCGCCAGCAGTGAAGTTTTGTAAATGTGACACCAAGATCGGGTCGATTTATCAGGGCAAGGTTTTCCTGAAAAGCAAATCAGACAGATAGGAAGATCACTTTCAATTCAGACATTCTTATCGCCTTCTTTAGCCATGATTTTCGATCAGACTTGGCGCTCCACAATGACCGACCAATAAAAAGCGCTGACGCAAAGTGGGCGGCCTGTGGGCACCTCATTGGTCCAGCATTTTCCAATTTCGCAATCAGTCGATCAGAAATCACGGGGGATCACGCCAATGATTCGTCTACACCTACTATTTACCGGTGCGTCCCGAAAAGCTTCTGAGCTGCCCTTCTAAGAGGGTCACCGTTGACAGACCTGATAGCGGAAACCTCACCGAAAAACTCTTTAATACGCCAAAGCACACCAAAAAAATTGCGTTGAGAAGAGGGTATGGAAAAAGTCACGTTTGGAAACGAATCAGCTGCCTTGTATGATAACAAGTAATGCTGTATAAAGTAAAAGCACTTTGAAAAATTATAAATACCTGATCATTGCTATCCAAGACGTTTACGTATGTCACATCATCAAACTGGGCTGCTAATTCAGAGCGAAGGCCAGGAGACACCTAAAAAGCCGATCGATAGCTATCAAAACAACACGTCTATAAAATTTTCGAAACAAATTTTCACTATAAGTTCTATGCGATTCAATATCTCCTGAAAGACCCTGTATAAGAGCCGAAAATAGTTACCAAGGATTTCTAAAATCCACCCTGAAAGAGAATAAAAACTCTTGACTTTTGAAACGGTAAATTTCAGAGCTTCAGCATTTCCCCTCCGCCCCAAAAGCGTGGTTTATGATCTCTGATCATGTTTGTTGTTTCACTGATAGCCTTGTGCTTAGTGTAAACTCCAGAGAAGCGTCGCCAAGTAATCAATTTTCCCAAAAACCACAGCTTTTTTCCTTTTAAAAGTAAAAATGGACCCAAAATATTTTTGAATTACGACATACCGTTTCTGTAAGCATACAGTGAAGTTTCTTGGTCGTTCCAGCAGCTTTGAGTGAATGCGCTAAGACGAGCGCTCCTTGAGCGTAGCCATCGTGGGTGGCAAGAGTAACCCAGGCCTCGGACATTTCGACTAAAACAATACTTTGTTACTGAAGTAAACGAAAAGGCGAAAAGGACCAGAGGAAAGACGATGATGTTGTGTGAAAAGCCGGGATACATTTATGCATAGCATGTGGTGAGTGAAGTGTTGGCTGCTTGGCCACTATTTAACAGCCGCGCTGCCATTCACTGCCACCAACGCCATTTTGTCCGAGGATTTTCATCCTCCAACTCAGAGATTTAAAGCGATTCTATTGTCTCATCGAATTTCAACATAGAGGAGGATAACTGAAAGGCTACAATGTAGTAATGCAGAAATAGAGAGTAACAATATGAGCCAGACAAGCAGCGGCAGCAAATGGCCGTAAATTTTTTTTTTCTAGTCATGGTGAGGTCGAATATCAGCACAGCGACCTACAAGGTATTGCACTTATGATTGCGGAGCAAATATTACGATGAGAATGCGATAAGAAATACACGTTCTACATCTCATATATGAAAACTGGACGATGGCGGATAAGGTGGTCGCGAGACGAAAGTGAAGGCAACTGAGATGATGGATAGTAGATCGAATACGCGGGGCAAAAACCGACTTCACCGCAACCCATCACAACCATCCTCTCAGCCTCAATCAGTGAGCGCCAAGAGGTGAGCATGAGATGCGGTAATGACCTTGCATCCGAGAAATAACAGGAACAAGACGAGAAGTTTTTCAGAACGTATAGTCGTGGGCCGTTGGAAAAAGCGCGCGCCACCCGCGTTGACACGATCAATAGTCCCGCCATAAAGAGCCACGAATTCCAAAGATCAAAAATATTTTCGTGTGGGTGGTCCGAAATGGTTGATTGGGGTTGGTCACGAATCAGTGAGAAGAAGCTGTAGTTCAATGAATTATTCGTTGAGCTTATCGGAAAAGGTCATAAAAGTTCAAATTGTTGAACAGGACGCCCTGCAACTTTCAGGAGTTTGTGATAACGATGTTTTTTTGTCGATACTCCCCCTGCACTCTTCCCTACCCCCTTCCTTCGGCTCTCGCTTCCCAAAGACCCCTCTGATCAGCTGCCCGGTTTGGATCGCTCAAGAGGCCCAGCAGAATCTGTGAATGGATGGGTGGATGGCTATGCTACCGCAGGCCGGGTTCCGGGAGAAAGGTTCGGTCTCTAGCGGGACTAAGAGTGGCCATGGTAAAAAATTGATGACAATTTGACTGACAACTCCGTTTAGTAGCAAGTAAAAAAGGGAAACTTGCCATCATAGCGTGGTAGAACTAGTACTCGATACCAGTAAGCATCTCTAATTTACTTTCCGAAATATAAAAAGGCTAAGTAAATCCAGCGCAATGACGATCAATACTGATCAGTGATGCCCGGATCAATTAGTTAGGTTGAGGTCCAGGGGTAGTTGAGCATTGCGCCAAGCCAACGGCGCCATTACCCGCCTACAGCTTTCGATTTCAACGAGGTGTAACTAGTCCTGCTAAAGTACCTCAGCAAACAGAACATATGGATTACAGCAGCAGCCGTTCCCGTCTCCCACGTTTATAGCCCCCCACATATGCTTTAACTCCCGACTTGTTGCAGTTTTTTTTTCGGGATGGCACATGAGCATATGTTCATCCGATGAAACATCACCCAAGTTATCCCACTGAAAAGTGGCTGCTAAATCCGGTTCATCATGGAATGGAAGTGATAGCGGCATCGGAAAAGCTGTTACTTACTCGATTGACGTGATGAACAATTGCTTCCCAATCGTTCATTATCCCTTTGATCGAATTAAAAGTGGGCGGGACATGATGCATATGAATGGCCAATCAAAGACCGAGTAGCGACTGGAGCGGGGGCTACCTCGGGACGTCATTGGTGGATTATTTCGCAATCGGCTAATGTTATTTTTATGAACCTGTCTTCAATAAATCATGATAAAACTGAAAGTTTGAATAATGGAACTAGTAAGTAACAGTAACATAGCTAGGCACGCCTGAGGGAGAAGATTTGAAACTTGAGAAGCTGTTTTCACAAAGCTTTTCTGCTCTGGTAAATCGATACCGCGTTCAAGAGATCACCGTCTCTAGTCGTGAGTTTGAAAGTTTTCAAATGATGGTCTTAAAACTTATTCAAAAACCCGAACAATGAAACCTGATAAAGCAGCCAAACAGAGACAGTAGTGAGAGTGCACTTCTGAGAATTAGTAAAAGTAATTATAAAGTAAACATACAGAAATGAATGCCCTCTCATTGCACTCAAGGTGCAGGTGAAATTGAGTGTTTCTCAGTTTCGCTCTTGATGGATTTCCCGCTCAACCTTCATTACAACATATAGCAGGAATTGCTATAGATTCCTTTATTTCATACATATTTTATTCGGCTTTGTCGATGCTGAGGGAATCGGTTATACCTTTGCTGTTTCGGTGATTATGAAAAATAAACAAATAAATAAATGAATAAATAATAAATTTGATCGATCTTCCGACGGATAAACCTATGCTCAGCCATACTAACTCTCTATCACCATGGATAATTTATTGAAATAAATCGAAATGATGTATACTCATACAAGAACAAGTATTCGCAAAGCGGCAGTAAATACTCACGAAGCTGAGTGCGTGGCGGATCCACGCCCTCCCCAATCAATACTTACAAGCGAATGGAGGTTAGCATAGCGCTCAACGATGATTGTGCGGGAGTATCTCACACTTATTATGCACTAATTGTAGTAATAATTGTAAGAACATTCTGTTAAGAGGCTACTTACCCTTAGAAGGTCTGTGTTTAGCGAAGGCTACTTATAAGTAGAAAAGTAGAAATAAGAATACGGGGAAGGTCCTCGATTTGATTGGAAATACGTGATTCAAGAAGTTTTGTAGAAAAGGGCCAAAAACCTCCTATGGAGCAAATATTAGCGATAGGGCGTCAATTTTCCGAACATAATTTTAGGGTAACCAAGAGTTCTTCCATCGAAGGATTGTTACAGAACGTTGTTACCAGTAACGAGTTGAGGCGTTTGTCTATGTCTTGGAATGGGATAAGCCATTCTAGACATCTTAAATGTACTGGCACAAATTTGTTTGCTCAAACTGAAATCCTCTGGGAACAAGCAGTGTCACGTGAGATTCCCGAGGTTCCTCCATGTCCCAATCAACTTATGAACAAGTGCAGTTCACTTGTTTTGCTCCACTATGCTCGGAATCGATAATGTGTTCTCTCAAGTAGTAATTGTTTACTGGGATAAGTTTTCAAACCATCTAGTGAGGTAAACTTTACTCTACTTGGATTTGAGATCAATTAATTCTTGGGAATAAGCCATGCACGTGACTCCCACTCGAGATTGCTCGGACGTTTGGATGGTCAATGAACTCGTAATGAGCGCAACTCGCTAGAAGTAATCGATTTTCATACCGATTTTTACCCTTTCAGAAATTCCTTTTAGAAGTTCTGAAAATTCCTACTGGAGAAACATCGTCCTTGTACTCACTACGTCTTCTCAGTTCATACATATTCACCGCAAGCCCTCAAATTCACATTCAAATTCATATTTTTATTATTTTATTATATTTCCATGTTTCATTCTATACTCATACATAATGCATTTCGATTTCTCGCCAAAAATGATTAAAACAATGTGTTGAAGTGGCTCAGGCCATGATGTTCCCTATGACATGCATAATCCCTGGATCGAAACCCGCTCAGCCCAACTGCAAACCATCCATTGAAAATAACAATTCATTTCATTCTTTGCATGATTTACTGCCGTCACCGCTTTGTTTTGTCCGGGACTCCCAAATTTACCTCTACAATCTTTATCTAAAGTTTTTTTTAGAAAAAGAAATGAACTTCCGCAACATTTTCAAGGAATGCTACTTGATCATTTGCACTCATCGATTTTTTTCCGAAAGCTCACGATATGAAAATCAATCTGCCGTTTCGGAAAGACACATCAATCTCTCTGGTCAAATAAATTTACGACTCAACTGTGTACACCACTTTGACTTGTTATCAATCAAATCAAATTGCATGTGGCTGCAAGTCGGCGTCAGAAAGGACTCACCGGCTAGCGAGCCCTACACAGCTAAGATGGTACCCTCAAAGCTGGCTCTGGACCAAGCGATGGCAAGATTATATCTAGATTATCCACATATATATAGCCTTTGAACCCAAGGTTTGAAAAAACTTCAGTGACGGAGGACAAGACAGACACTTCTGTCCTATAATCCTTCTTGACCTTTCTTGGAATTTTTGACGTCCTCTTCTTCGAAGAATAGTCCTCACTGCGGTACACCAGCTAACTACGAATGTGTACTCTCCAAAAGTAGCACCAGAGCGGGTGGTGCAGTTGAATCGAAATTGTCGCTTTGCGGCGAGAGCGTGGTCGCGCGCGAAGGAATGTAGCAGAATGAGGCAGCAAATAAGATATTCAGAAACAAAAGCAGTAACAGTAGCATTATGCCAAAAATAGTACACGCATATCGATCGAGCTGTATGGAGAACGCTAGAATTGCAATAGCGAGGCAAATGGTTCGCGATGCCGCGTGCGGCAAATCGATTGCGTAGAACCCATTCAACTACCCGTCTCCCCGCGTTAGTGATATTAAGCCCTACCGTGATATTGTATATCGATTCAGAGCAGCATTAATGCATTTATTCACAAGTAAATACTGAAGCAAACCAAGAAGTTAAGTCAATTCACAGCAAAGCAATAACAGACGCACTTCGGGTAGCATTAATCACAAAAAAATCGTAAAAAATAGGCGGAAACGTGGTTCGCCTTAGCTCGTATCTGGCCTATATATAACTAGTGATGGTCAGCTGATAGAGTAATCAGTGCTTTTATCTTTTCAGACGAATTAGATGCCAATCAAGTGGTTTCTCAGACATAGAAAGTTCTCTGAGCCTAGGGAGTACCGACCCGGGATTAGGTCCCCAGATCTTGAGTACAACAGCGGCGCCCCTTGGCTTTTCCTCAACTCTGTTTTCAGTAAAAATTAAAAAAGAAATTAGATTGAAGGCATGAGTAACAAGTAGTAGTAGTAATTGCTAAAAGTCCTACAGGACACTGCATATTTAATAAATGAAATAGAAGGTGGCCGGAAGCAGGAGAAATGAATGAAGAGCCCGTGGTTCTGTGAGAATCAGATTTTTGATCTTATGAGCACTGGATAAGTTTCCTGAACCCAATTTAAACAGAAAAATTGCCAGTTAAAGATTTTCTCCAAGCAAGGTCATCTGACTTTCAAATTGGAGCCCTGGATACAGTAACTATGAACGAGCACTCGTTATTTTCAAATCCAACAGGTCTGTTCATTTTATTTACAAGAAGTAAGTAAAACATTCAAGTTAAGATAACAAAATTCGGAAAAGCCTCGGAACAATGCGCTATTCCAACTGAGCAATACAACGTAGGAACTAGAACGTTTTCACGACATGTGTTGTCAAGTGCAGCTACGTCACGTCAGATCCTCATTGCTCCTGTCCAGTTTGGTTTTTACCCACGCCCTCCAGTCCGAGAGCTAGCTCATCAACTAAGGTTTTGTTCTCCAGGAAGATAAGTCGTATCACGTCAACACAAACACGGTGTACAACTTTTACACAAAACCCGTTTCCGTGTAAACCGAAGACATTAAAATCCCGTCAACGATATCTTCGGATAAGATATATTATAGCCATAACGGAAAGTCACGAAAGTTACTGAAGGCCTTTCGAAGAAATCGAGACGAAAATAATCGAAATGTGAGGGGTATCCTAGAGGCTGGTACAAATTCAAAAGTGCCACCAGTTTTTCTGACAATGGATGGGAGCCTCGTGGTTTTTCGATTTCGTTATCTCTTATCTTTTTGCCATTAATAGGCTGATAGTGCATTTTACTTTCTAGTACTGCTTAATGCTAATTTTTCCATGAAACAAATGACCACAGGGATGGCTGAGTTACTAGTTTAAGCTCTAGAAATTTTTGTACCAGTAATGGAAGTAAAACGCCCTTATCCCTGCAGTGCGTGTAGTACGATTACGTACTATCTATAACGGTCCTCCAACTAAATTGTCTTTCGGAAAAATCAAATCAAAATAAAAAAAACAGGCTGCGTAAAATCGGGACTTCAAAAAAGGGGCCACCGGGGTCCTCTCAGTGATGAAATAAGCAATAAACAGTAATAATATCAAAAATAAGCCACTGGGGTGTCTGTTAATGGCAAAAGTTAGGAGGAAAGAGGACTGAAAAAAACAAAGTTACCAACAATCATCAAAGAAGGAATGTTTGATTGCTGTATCAAGTTTCTGTTTACTTTATAGTACGGAGTTGAGTTGCAACCTATGTAAAAGTCACGGATAAATAGAAGTCGAGGGGCAGGCTGAACGGTAAAGAGTGATGAATATGTAATGATGTAAAGATCGTGAATAGCGAAAGGAAGGGAAAGATAGCGAAAGATTTACAAGCGGCCTGACTGATGACCGTGACCAGCGAATTAAGACATGAAGATATCGAGAGATATCATGAAATATCATAGTTTGGGGAATAGATCAGTAGTATTCTCGCACTTGATTCCCAGAAGAAATGGAATGCACTTCGATGAGAGAGAAGGAAAGGTACATAATAAAGGTACGATGATTTCCAAATTGTAAAATATTGAAATATTTACATTCATACGCTTAATATGATCTTATCTGAAACTTCAAACTCATTTCAGATAGTAATTTCACACCACTGAGAAGGTCCCTTCTTGTTCTTCTTCGAGATCCTGAGGCAGAGATGTGGAAAGAAGTGAAGGGGAGGAGGAGTAGGTGGATCTGGCGTTAGAGGCAAATGAGACGTCATTGTTACCCATGCTGTACACTGCCCTATGGGCTTTGTAATATCGCTGACCCGAGCAGGTCCAAGGCTCATTGGGTTGAGTCACCAGGTTCAGTACCGAAAAACAAACATTCCATTACACCAGCAAAGAGGCAAACCACTCCTTTGAACTGACCAGTACTTCAAAGAATGCGAAAAATTAATTGAAATTGAGTGGTTGCTTTTCTCAACATCATGACGCTTTAAAAAAAAGAATATATTTCTTGAGTAACTTTTTTTTCATTTGAGTATAGGTTCAACAAGAACTCAGTAAGGAAAACCATGTCAAGCTCAATCGCCCGGAGCTGTAGGCTCAGCCTCCTGCAGCAGTCCTGCCCAAGAATTAACAATAGGATTGAAGCAATTCCTCCGGATCGGGTCCGCGGAGATTTGCCAGGAATTTATAATATTAATCATGTGAAAATATCGAAGGAACAATGAATGAGCTCCTTCATTTTAGTGGGAAATGTATAACAGGGGGAATGCACCGGGATTTTGAGTTACTTAGAGACAAGTACTTACTCGTTCAGTTGTTCTACATCTTCAGGAGTAAAAAGGTCAACATAAACATCTTCAACTAAAAATAGGGTTAAAAAGCCAAAAAATCAGAGAAATGTTCTTAGTTTTGAATGTTGTTACTAGAGCACAAGAAAACGCTGTATGAGCTACACACGGCTGACAGGGAGAGTATTTTTACGACTCCCAAACGTTGGTAAACAGAAATAGGATAAGTCTAATCTGGATGCCCGACTGAGTTTCCAACCCGAGCTCCCACCGTAATCTCAAAATTGAGATCTGGGCAAGTGTTCAAGAAGGATTCACCCAGTCGAGATCACAAGAGTGGCACAAGCACAAGCCATGCATGCCGTGACCAAGCTCGAGCTCACCGGACTCATTCGGGTAATTTGAAGTGAAATGATATCCTCTGAGCAGAAAACGCTCAACAAATCAATCTAGTAGTTGCAGAGTAATTGATTACGTTACGATACTAGTGACAAGTATTAATTACTGGTTTTCACAAGAGACGTGAGGGATCCAAGTTCAAACACTCATTCAGTTTACCTACTCGTACTTATCCGACAAAATGAAGTAGTTATTATTATACTTGTGGGAAATTGATAAGTATTTGTTTGAACTGACAAAGAGATTGTTGAGCTGTGGAGGAATAGTGAAGAGATGTGGGTGAACAGAGGAGACTGGCTAGCGCGTATAAAATCGAGTGTGGTGTAATTTTGAGGGCGGTAGGCAGGGAGGATAGCAGCAGTCCCGTCCCCGCTTGGGCCGCCCGCCTCTTCCGTCCGTCTCACAAACACACACACACAATACACTTTTCACTTCAGAAACAGCAGAGACGATGACGGTGATAATCGCGGCGAAAAACATAAATACTCATTGCTATGATTGTTTATATTTCTCACGCACCTAAAACTAGTAGAAATAACCAGTAAATACAGCTACTGATTCCACCTGTGGCAATACAGAACGTTGCTCAATCGCGTTTATATCATTACCTATCCGGATGTGGAAATAGCATCACTGAGCATTTTGATATATTACTCTTTGGGCGGGAGTGGAGTAGTGTCGAAGGGCGCTGCCACCACAGGTTGGTCGCGGGATCAAACTATGGGAGACCCGCCCAGGGCAGTCAAGCCTTGGCCCACCCAAGCCAGTAAATCGTTCAAATAGCAGTCAGTTGGTTTAAATTCGTCTGGGAGTGTAGAAGTATCGACTATATATGGGTTGATTGATTAATCACGTCATTGTATAGGCCAAATACGCAATCAAACGGCACTAGTATTCTGACTGGGCGTCGGGTGCATGGCGCATCTCAAAACGAAATATATCAACTATGATCTTTGTGAATTCCAGCACTACACTAACCTTCAATGAAGGATTTATTCGTATGGCTTCGGGACTTCCTTTCCCTCACTTTGCGAGGAAAACACACGCGCTCGAAATTCAATTACTTAAATAATCATCCAATTAACTAGTAAATTACTCGTCCGTCACTTTGGGATTGGGCACTCAACGATGAGCGATAAATGCGAAAGGCTGGGGAAGAGTTCCAAGTTCAGTAGTTCATCGATAAACGCAACTGATAAGGAAAACGCAATGTAGAGCCTACCTATTAGTATGAGGCACAGGCCAAGACAAATAAAAAAACATTTTTTAATAGAATATTTGAAACAATGGCTCTTGAGTAGCATAAATAGCAGTAGAGTAGAGGGTATTCACAACATTGCCGCTATGATGTTGAATGATCGAACTTTGGACGTTCAGCTATGCATAAGTACAGCACCGATGCACTATTGCACAAATATTTTGCTTCTGTATTGGCAGGGCGCAGAAATGAAAATCTTGAAAACCCAAAGGAAAAGTAGAAAATTGTAGAAATACGCAAATATTCGTCTATTTCCATTCATATAACGCTTCAGACAAAGTGAAGAAACTGAAATTCCTCGAAGGGCGGGGGTGGAAGGTGGAAGTGGGACGGCGGAGCGACGTCCCGAATCAAGTTGAGCAACAAAAAGAGCAATGGCTCACTAGCACTTTCGAGCTGTAGTGAAAAAATATGAGAAAGTACCTCTCATCTGGGAAAAATAGGAAAATTTCTCCCGGAGTGACAACTTGGGAAGCCAAACAATCCTCTAGTACACGACCAAGGGATGCTTATTCCCATGGGCATCGGATGGACCAGGAAATACTTCTTCTCCCTCACTCAACTGACGGATTTGTCGTCAGGCTTATTTGTGATTTATGACAAAGCCATCCTGGCTTAACAAACGACATAAAAACGAATATCAAGCAGACGGAACCAATGTTGGCTAAATCGGACAAAGCTTGTGGGAAGACGGCCCCGACGAGGACGCGAGGAACGGATTAGCACCTGATGACCCCTTTACGCTGAACAGAGTGAGCACCTCCAATATTCCAGCTGTATCTAGGTCGAGAAGCCAAGATGATAAACGGGCTAGCTCTGGAGCTGAACACAAGAAAGCAAGCTGGCTGAGGAACGTTCAAAAACATCGAGTGAGTAGAGAAGAAAAAGCCGTCCGACTCCGCCCCCATTTATTCGATTCCGCTCTGCCCTTCCTGTTTTGACTCACGCCTTAGAGACTCGGACACTACGCAATCAGGATGAGTGAGCATTTAATCATTCAGCACGCCGAAGAAAGGACAACGTGTTCGGAGTTCCCGAACACACACGAGTGCACAGGGGAATCCGGAGTTCCGAGCTCTGTCAACGAACGAAGGCTGGGGACGCGACAGCGCGTGCCAAAGAATCGAAGATCAGGTGAGCCGGACACGTCGTGCGATTTCGTGATTATTTAGTTGGACCGGTTACTGCCAAGGATCCCCGGGGACGTCAAGCCGATGCCAGCCCGATGGTCCGATTCCTTCACGTGAGCCCTGATCGGCAGGAGTGATTCGTCTAATACTCAAGCGAGAATGGTCCGCTGGACTAAAACGGCTCCAGTAAACCAGCAGTACAGCGGACTCGGTCACCAACAAGACGGTAGGTATTGTTAACTTTTTACTATTTCCAGAACTTACTTCAAATACTCCACCTACTTCAATCAGACACTATTAACACTTTCTCGGTGAAAGGGGCAGACGGAAATGGGTTAGCTCGAACTCGGCAAGCGCGCAGAGCTCGGTGAACGTCTGGTAAACACAGGCAGGAGAGATAAGATGTCTCAATAAGAACCAGGGAAAACAAAACCAGTCCAAATTGAGGAGAATTTTGTTTTTAAGAAGAGCAAAGTTTCAAAGCCAGTTGGAGAACTGGATGACTTTATCCGTTAGTATTATAGTAAAGTAGTAATGGAGTAAAGAAGTGAATTAAAGTATGTGTGAGGTCTGGGAGCGTTGATCTTCTTGATAAGGGAATGGTCATTCATTAGGTTGATTCCTAGCTTCCATGGCACATTGGCTTTTTGATTTCCTTTCTTTATTACCTGTTTTTTACCCAAAGAATCTAAATCTTCTGTCTTTGATCAATCGTGTTTCTCAGAATGCGCCCGCTTACGACTTCCACCGGAACCCTACTAGCTCTTAAGTGCCTATGAGTCCTGAACAATGTTTTGCGGGGGTCTGCCAATGCAGAAGTTAGTGCTCATATCCACCCTAACGAGTCTGATAACGATTATCCGACCGAAAGACGGGATAGTTATTTGACCAACGCGAGTATCCCATTCGGGAAACGAACCCCGGACCATGCATGTGTAATAGTGCGGCCTTGTCTTTACACCACATCTGCCCAATTTTTTTTTATACAACCTGGCTATACAACTACAATCTTTAACAGTCCATCAGGGCTCAATAGATTATCTGATGCCTTTGCCACGGGGTTAGAAAGATTTATGATCGAAGAAAACTGATGTCGATTTGGCATAATATATCCTTACGTGAGGTAAACTTCATGTCAGGTGGAAATATAAAATGAGATCACAATGTTTGCGAGTAGGAAATGTTTTGTCGAGAAAATGGCTAGAAAATTCGTGGTAAGGTGCTAGAACCAGATCCGACCTACGAAATGGATGAGGACGAAAGGCTCACCAAGAGTTTCATTTTTCCTGAATTCACTTTACAATATAGAGCCTCCCCTCCTTCTTTCATCTGGTGTGAGACGTAGGTTGGGAATTTGCTCACGAACGCCAAAAGATCAGACGAATCAACTACCTGATCTCATTTGCAAGATTGGTTGCCACTTCGGAATATGTTTCAACAACTTTCCAGAATTTCCAAAATTTTCTTGAGCATCAAACATTATGTGCTTTCGCGGTTTTAATATAATGAATTTGGCCACATTTAGAGCATTATTTGCGGTAATAAATTACAAAAGTATAAAAAGTGGAGGTATTAATTATAGAGGTAGTAAAATAAGAATAGGAACCTCAAAATAAAACAAAAAATTGTAGTCGTTCTCCCTTGCCACCTTCGTGGTGCGGAGATTTCACATAAGTAGTAGACCTCAAGCTTTTAAAATTAATGGTATTAATAGCGAAAAATTCATATAGCCGCATGGCCACAGCTCAAAAAACAGTCCATGAAAAAAAGCGGGGTGGCATATCGTTCTATACAAAAATGAAGAGCAAGAAGATCCCTATTTATGGCCAGACCACATGAACTGAGTGGCGAACAAAGTCGATTCCCATCTTAGTGGTTCCTATTGCTGCCCTTCACAAAATTATGGTGGGCATGATTGGAAAAAATTATAGAAAGGCTAAAAATAAGTTGAAAAACACCACTGATGCACAACAAAGAGGAAATGAAAATTGCCATGAAATTGTGCATCAAAATTAGGAACATAAAATTCTTAGTAATGTATAATAAAAAGAGTATTTAGAAATAAGTGACATGATTTGTTCCCAATTCATATCATGAACGACATTTCAGATGAAAGAAAACCCTCAAATTTACAAGAGAGATCACCTTCGACAGTAAAGAACCCAATATTAGCTGGTTTGCAATCAATCTTGAAAAGGAATCGGCGCCCTCCGAGACAGACGGACTGCATGCATAAGCAAATACCAGTAAGATTCAAGTCAATAGGCACGCATGCCCTACTACCAAGTAAAAGAAA
This sequence comes from Haemonchus contortus, assembly GCA_000469685.2. Taxonomy (NCBI): domain Eukaryota; kingdom Metazoa; phylum Nematoda; class Chromadorea; order Rhabditida; family Trichostrongylidae; genus Haemonchus; species Haemonchus contortus. Next base: position 2,971,945 of record LS997567.1, on the reverse strand, counting down.
CAGTTCATAACTAGTATCAAACCATGAAAACAGAACGACCTGGAGGATCTAGGATGGAACACGAACTAAAAATATTCAATCCGGTGAGAGACCGCTAGGACTACTCTGGTATGGAAATTCGATGGGCCCGAGCCGATTAGATTAAAAGGCAGAACTCAGAAAAATCCGTTTGGAAGATTTTCAGCTCATGGGTTTGTATAGCTTCAAAAGGAAAACCCCATGCCCAATTGGAACGTGTAACCGACCGCTGTTTGGTCCAAACTGACAGCAGAATTAGGTTAATTCTGAAATAAAATTTCAAATAATGAAAATTCGTTAAATTTACAAAAATAAAACCAACTGAAATGAAATATTTACTGATATACTGAGATATTTGAAATATTTACTAATATATTTAATATTTTCTGATGATTACCAATATAAAACCACCAAAAAACCATGCCTTTCAATCACTCAAGACTGACTAAATAACAACAAATTTTATTTAAAAAAGCCAGAGAAATCTTCATCTGGAAATTTGCAAATTAACCGGCCCTCGTAATATATAGCCCAATAAGTAGTTCTAAATTTTTAATGGGTACCAACTGTACAGCATGTTTCGGGAAAATTCTCCGTTTTTCTGGCCCGTTCTTATTTACAGTCCCCCGGTTTCTGGCGTTATCTGATATTAATAGCCTGCGGACGGAGTTCGTGCTGGCCATTTCTCCTCTAGGATGATACGAGAAGAACGGAATTTCGTTGCATTCTCGAGACGAGGATGTTTTTGCTATTTTACACTGTCCGAAAAGTTTTTCCATTAAAAGAAAGCCGAGTGGCATGCCGTTTCAGAAAAAACACGCGCACGAACGACATAACCCAAATTATTGCCGGATGAAATGTGTGTGTACGAAGTTGAATGCTAGTCTTTCTTGTCACAAATTTCATATCGGAAAACATAAAGACCTCTGTTCAGGAGGGGATACGCTTAAGTAAGCTCTGATTGGCACTCAATGCTGCTCAGACAATCTATCCTCAAAAACTGCAAACACAAACATTCGCAGGAAACGCATCCAGCGCTCCATGCGTGTATACGGTAGAAATTAAAATGTGAAAAATAAAAAGTTAAAAATGAAAGGACACACAACACCGCTCAGCAATGAGGAGGAAAGCGAAGTGGCGGGGAGCGCTGAGCGACTAACTATGGAAGTCATATCAAGTAGATCATGTAAAAGACTGATAACTATTATATTTAGTATCTATTACAAAGTAAGCGTGGCAACAGCCGATTTTCACTATTACATTGACTAAAAAAACTCAAGCGGGCGGAGGTGGTATAGTGGCAAGTGGCGCACTATATCACACGCACGGTCAGGGATTGGAATCCCGGATCGATGCCCGCCTAGGCCAGCCAAGCCTTCCATCCCTCCGGGGTCGGTGGATTGGTACCAGACTCGTCTGGGAGGATAAAAGCACTGACTTGTACATCAGCTGGCCACCGCAAGTCATTGTATAGACCACATACGCACTCATTACGCCGCTACGATTCTGAATGGAAGTCGAGTGCGGGGCCACATCCCTCAGACGGGATTGATTAACGCCAAACTTTATCCTTATCCTAAAAACTCAAGCATTACGATATTTCTGCCAGTAATTTTTGCCAATGTCCCCATAGCAAGTGTTGGCATTCCTACGCGCCCGAACGCCCCTGTGGTGTACTGAAGTCGGTTTTACTGTTGAGATTACTGCTAGGTTCAACGGACTCGAAAAAGGGCTTGAGTTTAAACAAGTAAATCTTCAAAACGAGAAGATGCCGTTATTTTACTTGATATAATCCATCGTCTGTGTGGTTACCTAAGACATCAGCCTGGTCGTTTGGGAGAAATATTACACGAGTGCAAAGTCACTATGATTCCGAACAGAAGTCAAATGTTTAGCGCGCAAGAATATAATCACCGCCAGAGCTTTGTACTATACCATATTTCATTTTATTGAAGTGAAATATGCAATGTACTGTAATCAGGGAATCAAGAGATGAAATGAGAACTTTGCAATTATAAGCCACGATAATTTTGAAATTGGACTAGCTAACGCATAACAAATACGGATTCACTTGCGTCTTGCGGGCTGGGCCTGCGATTGGTGGGCTGGCAAAACTACTAATCACGAACATGATAGGGGCGTCACCGTAAATTCACCGCTTGATCCGCAGTTTTGAGCACATATGCAAATTAAAATCAAAAACCGATGCATTTCTTAGCAAAATCGCGGAATTGTGTTGGTGAGAATTTCATGATAATACAAAACTTTTTTATATCAAGAGTCTTCCATAACTTGGTGGGAAACGCTGCAAAGAGAGTAATCAATAATGAGTAAAGTGGACAAGGACATGATATAAATAATCGAAAATAAATGTCATCTGTTTCATAACAGCCTTTTCAATACAGCTTTTACCAGTTTCTATGACGTGGCTCGATAAATCTTTTTTTGTTCCCCTTTTTTGCATATCAAGCAGCACCAGCTCCAACACTAATCGATAGATGGAAATGAGTTGGGACAGTATGAATCACTTCAAAACCTCTATCTTTGCTATCAAACCTTGCGTAGATCCCATGAACACTAAGGTTTCAGTTTGGTAGCTTTTCTACTGCCAGAACAATAACTGCCACCTGAGTCACCTGTTCGACAATTCATCACGCAGACGTTATTTCACAATCGGTCCCCTTGACGAATCTATATTTATATTGGAATCATGGCCTGTAGTATACCCCTCCGAATGATATGCATTTACCCGGATGTGATGCAGTTGGATCGAAATAATCGCTTCGCGGCGAGAGCGACGTCGCGCGCGAAGGAGTGTAGCAGAGTGCAGCAGAAGCAGTACGGCGAATAAGCAGTATAGGAGCAAAAGAAGTAACAGTAGAATCATGCCAAAAATTACAATAGCATATCTATCGAGCTGCATGAAGTTCGCTAGAAGTGCAATAAAGGGTCAACTAGTCTGCGACTGCCGCGTGCGGCGAACCGATTACGCAAAACCGATTCAACTGCCCGTCTCCCCATTAACCCTAGCCTTCTTAACTGAAGTATGTAAAGTGGTGGGCGGGGTGGAGTGTCAAATGATGCACACTATCACACGTTGGTCCAGGGATTGTATCCCGGACCGATTCCTGCCCATGCCAGCCACGTCTTCTATTCCTTCGAGGTCGATAATTGGTTAAAAGACACGTTTGGGAGGATGAAGGCACTCAGATGGTACTGCAAGCGCAAGTTGTATAGGCCACTATGCATGCATTAGAAATGGCGCTACGATTCTTGTCGGGAAATCGAATGCGGGGCGCATCCTAAAAAGGGATCGATTGGCGCCAATTAGCGTAAGAGATCCTGACTAATATTACTCTCTCACATATCTAACCTTATGGCAGCTATGATAATGCCCGACAAGTCGATCCAAAAGCATAAAAAAGAATAAAGGATAAAATCTTCGGGCGTTGATCAATCCCGTTTGAGGGATGCGCCCGCGCATTCGACTTCCATTCAAAATTGTAGTGGCGTATTGAATGGGTATGCAGCCTATACAATGCTTGCGGTGGCCAACCGATGTACAAGGCAGTGCTTTTATCCTCCCAGACGAGCATGGCACCAATCGACCGACCCCGGAGGGATGGAGTATTCGAACTCATGGCCATGCGCGTGTGATCGTGCGCCACTTGCCACTACACCACCTCATTCAGAAGCACATCCAGTTGCAAACCATTGTTAAAGTACACAATACAAAATGAAGACAGTGACCACGAAACATGTGTGAACATGGACGTCACAGAAATCAGAAATGTCGTGGGACAGGTGTGACTGATTAGGCAACAATCATTTTTCCTTTAACTGCATGCCCATAACTTGTTTTCATATTTCACATCAACACTGAAACGGTTTGAAAAACATAACTTTGATAAAGTGAAGGTGTAAAATGGTAGCAAGATAAGAGATGGAAAGATAACAATGAATTCAGCTTTTTTTCAGATGGAATAATAAAGTGCTTCAATCAGCGCTAATTCTGGAGTACGCCACACATATGACTTTACCGGAATCATGGAAACACCAGTACTATCATCGAGCCACGCAGAAGGGAAGATGGACCGAAAATCAGACCTGCTCTAATCTTGGCTACAAGCAGCTAGAATTGAAAAGGGGTGAGATATGGTGAGGTATCGAACATTTTCCTAACGTCACCCCCATTTTAAAGTTTTTTTTTCGATCCCGATTTAGAAAGAGCTGATGACCAAACAAGTGAGGTCTTAGAAACGACGAGCCAGCCAGAATCCCCTAAGTTCAGCAAACTTCCCACTCAGTTCAAGTATGAATAATGCGTGAATCATTTGGCATCTTTTCGATCAATACCTATCAAAATCATATTATTTCTTGGGGTTTTTTTTTCATAGAGCGGTATATTGAGTAGTTTCCCTGAAAAAGCAGTAGGGCAGCTAATCCCTACGCGCTATTCAATCAAACCCTATATTGATCGACCCTCTCCTAAGATGCGCCACGCATTCGACTTCCATTCAAGACAGTGATGGCTTTATGGTATTCTAGCCAACTTATTAACTGATTAGGGATTTCTATTTCCCATGACAAGTTTGATACCAGATGGTCGAGTCCAGAACGATGGATTGACCGAGTGTTCCGAACAAGAATGGACTTCTTCTTGACAGGTATTGTAGCTATTTGCTACTCAATCGACTTTAAAAATAAATGGTTCAAATAAACCAATTCCATCGCGTTCTCATGCAGAAACCACCTTCAAGTGATCGTGCAGTCAGAATAAGTGGCAGGCATTACAACAGATATTAATTACGTTCATCAAGTCAGCATTTGCGAATGGAAAAAAAGTTGCAAAAGATTGATTAGTGTAAAATAAGGCTATAAAAAGAAAATGTATAATGCTTGGTGGCAATGCGGGCAAATTGTGCTTGTGGACATGTTGAATATACAGCCCGCATGTATTATGACTAATCGGTTCCTTTCATCGAATGGAAATCAGACAATCGAAACGAATACGTCTGAATCGGGAACCCATCGGTACCGTTGGCGAGCTTTATATTGGTCTATAAAGGTATGATATGTAGAAAAGGATGAAAGTAGAAGTGTAGGATGGTGACTAGAAAATATGAGTATCGATCAGTTGGTGCATGGCGAGATAATAGTCGAAGGGGAGATGGGCCGTTGAATCGATTTTACGCAATCGACTCGCCGCACGCGACAGTCGCGGACTAGTTGCCTCGTTATTGCAGTTCTAGCAGTCTCCGTACAGCTCGATCGATATGCAATTTCTATTTTGTCAACTACCTTTACTATTCGATACCCTTTTGAATAATATGTGCCGCTCCATTTTCTCTATAAATGCCTCTGCCATTTTCTATATAAATGCCCCCACTACACTGCAAACATCGTCGATGATCAGGTCTTTTTTGGGTACGCCATACACTTGACTTCCATTTAGGATCGCTGTGACATGATAGTGCATGTTTCCTCCACACAACGACCTAGAAAGCAGCCAATGGTAGCGTAAAATTCATTGTCCTCACAGACAGCTTCCCTTCACTGAGGGTTCCTTCTCATTGAAGGATTTTTAGCCGGTTGGTGGCGAGGCTACATGGCGCAACCCAGGTGGCGGAAAGGGGGTAAATCGCGAATCAAAGGGATCTCCGGCTCTAGCCTAGCTGTAAGACACCTCGAACAAAGTTTGTATTCAGAGACTGAGAAGTACTTAAGATGCAGCCCAAGATCCCTATGGATGAGTAAGCCCACTGCCCCCTTCAAGATAGCCTGGCCTGGTGCCTGGAGTCTAGACAGTTCCCACACCATGACCCAAGCTGGAGCTACTCGTAGGTGCTTATGCTCAATACAGTGTAACGAGTTGAATTCATTCTTCTGCTTAGGCAGTCCCTAATGAATGCGTAATACGGCACTGATCACTTTTTTCAATCAAACTTCCGGTTTCTCTACAAGATGACTATTGAAACCTGACTTGCCTGAGGGGCTCAGGAACACAGGGTTCTTCATTCAATGAATGATATCTGGGGCGTTTGCCCAGGCACACAGCTTTGAGTGGATGCCGAATTCGTGGCACATCCTAAAATATGAATTCGTTATCATCCAGACTACATCAAATTGGTCAGTTTACCTTGCCCGTATTGCTTGACCCGAACAGTCTCTCCAACTTTCTAGCCTGTTCCCAAAGCGTCCGCCCGTCCGATCTCATGTCCTTCTTCCGCTCTACACAAGATCAACTAGTGGATGGACTGAAACCGATTCTTCTGACCAAATGATATTTGTTTCAGATTATCAGCACTACCAAACAACTACGCCCCTCTCTTTCACGGGATCTCAGAAATGCAAAAAGTTCCTCACTTCTATCCGTTCGTCTAGCATCATGTACTGCTTCCCTCCCGTTTCCCGTCTACGTAAGTTTAAGACTGGTATATAAGATATCCTGAACCATGATACAGGTAGAAATCTGAAGACCGCTTATGATTGGTCATTAAAATAATTAACCAATCAGAATCCAGCCATCACACGCGCTCTCAATGCAACGGGAGACGGGCAGTAGGAACGGTTTTGTGTAATCGATTCGTCGCGCACGCGGCTGTCGCGTACCATTTGCCTCATTGTAAGGGTTCTATTGTTCTTCACACAGCTCGCTCAAAAGCTATTCGATTATTACTTTTGCATGATTCTGCTATTATTTTTGTTCCTGAATTTCTTACTGGCTGCTGCATTCTGCTACATTCCTTCGCGCGCGACGTCTTTCTTGCCGCGACGCGACAGTTCCGTTCCTGCACCACACCCCAACGCAACGTAGAACAGGCCCTTTCTGCCACAACAGTGCAATGTATGCGGCTCATCAAGTATCAGCAGTATGGGCAAATGCATTTTCCATTTCGATTACAAAAAAAACGATTTTGGTAGTTTCATACCAAATGTGAACAATATGGCTAGCTAAGTGAACACAGTGAACAAAAGTAAAATGGCTCACAACTCACACAAACTTTTATTGTATGATGTATTGTTGCAATTGTGAGCAGGTGCACTTATTTTCTGTAAACAAAAAACAAACTTTTATATTAATTTTATATCAAATGCAAACAATACAACCAATTGAACTTCAAAAAAATGTAAACGGATACACAATATTCACAAGAATGCATTTAACACGAAAAAACACATGCTTTCAGAATCAATCAATACTATGGGCGATCATCAATAACTGATATGAATTTATTGATCACGGAGACAACAAAGCTGTACCATAGCCAACAAGCGCGCAGGACATCTCAAAATCCCAGCCGATTCTACAGTGACCCTCTGCGTCCCTCTCGCCCTACCCCCGTACCTCTGTGATCTAACATGCCCGATTCCTTTTGTGATCCACTATAGCAAAGAAAAATACATATGGAAACATCATTTTGTACAAAAGAAAAAAAAACAAGAGCTGTTGCGAAAAGGCCAAATAAAAAACCCTCGTCAGGCCTACTGTTATGAATGAATTGAGCCGTATTTTGACAGTATTATTGCAGATCAATTGAAAATTACAGTTTTAAGAGAAATCTGTCGCCCGAAAGCATTCAACCATAGCAGGACGATAAAAATGCAAGACTGGATATTATTAGATGTTAGACAACAAATCATAACAACGTTATGAACGTGAGTAAATACTTTTTTTCTGAAATATATGCATAAACATGACACTTTTAAAGTATGGTAATGCTTGAACTTTGAATACTGACAATAATAACAGTACTAGATAAAGCCTAAAGAACAAACCCTTCCAGAAATAAATAGATAAACATCTTATCGGAGTTCAAAACTCCATTTCTTCATCCGATTCTTCACTTCTTGGTACCTCTTCATCAGAACCATACGCACGTTTTCTACTCATATCGAGTGGCTCTAACTGGTCCTTCGTTGTGGGACTGCCGGTGACTTTTTGCTTAAGAAAAGTAAATTTGATGCTAATTCGGGACCAAAATGAACTACTCATTATCGGTTATGTAATGCAAGCTTTGCAAATTTCAGCAAGCATAAATTGGTTAATACAAACAATGCCAAATTCGCCAACAGTGAAATCTGATGGGTAGCGGGCGTTATACCCGAACGGCAAGTCGCGCGGCAAGACAATAAGGTAACGCTACCGACCAGGACGCGGCGCGCTGCGAGCGGTCGGGCATAACGCCCCACTCCCAACTTCGATGGACATGGGCACATACCCACAATAGAGTTTGGCGATCTACAGCAGGTTAATTCCTGATAAGCGCTGGTCGAGAAAAATAGTGTCTTGATAAAGGGCCGTCTATCCATTGCCTCCAAAGTAACTGATTAAAGGAGAACACCCAGACTGCACCAACCAATCTGCGCCAATACACAAGATAGATAGTCACAGATGAAGATGGCAAGCTATTCGCATTTGTGAACTGGAGGAGCACGAGATGCAAAAGTTCAAACAGAAAGCCGTATTGAACTGCTTTTGGGAGGGCATACCGATGAGGACCCAGGCCTTCAGGCTTTTCACTGAAATCACCCCTACACCCTGGTATTGCTTCCTTTTGCTCACTCCCTTGGTTGCCAAGATCGCCGCCGATTCATTTGACGTACCCATCCCATTCTAACAATAGATATAGGACACATACCGCATTGTAGGCGAAATCTGGATCCCAGAAATCGCAGTCAGGGCGCTCGTCCTACAAGAAGCAACGTCAGAACCGCCAACCCATTTACTCTAACACTACCCACTACTGGTTTTAACCTTTAATGAGCAAGTCTGTAATAACATGCAGAAGAACGAACCCCAAAAAACAGCTGCTCTATACTATAAACGTCCGGCGCTTCTGAAACATATTGAGGATTGCCAGTCATTCGTCTTCCATCCTCCGATACGGTAGTCACTACATTGATTGTTTTGTCCAACGCTCGGAAGTATTTATCGGCTTTTCGGTAATGCCGAGACGGAGAGTTCAGCAGTTCACATATTCTAAAAATCGCAAAAGTAATTAGATGAATTTCCTAGCAGAAATCATGAAAGTTACTTATAAATAGTAACCTATTCAAAAAGAAGAAAAAAATCAGTAAACCATTTGCGATTAGAAAATTTTTCAATTCTCTTCTGTGATTCCCAATCAAAGTTTATCTGGGAATTTAAATCATCAAAACTTGTTGTAAAGTCGGCGAGCTGATAAAGTGCATTGAAGAAATGAGCGAATCATGGCTGTGATCCCACAAGAGTACATCGTACTAACCAATTTCAGGTTTTCTCCTTTCTTTTTAATCCAAAGAACAAATTAATACCAACCTCTGCCAAGTGAATGGCGCAGCTTCGAATTTGGCAGCTTTCTCCAAGATAAAGTCGTACATTCGTTTGTTCTCAGAGCCTTCACTCATGTCAACCGAATCAGGCCCTTCTCGTTGACGATGCCACCGGACCATTTCGTCCATACATGACTAAAACTGCCCTTTCTCAACGAGTCAGAGAATTTTCCCGAAAGAAGTGAGTAACACAAACAATGTACCAAGGTATAAAGTAAAAAAAGTGAGAAAACATAGTAAAATTACTAGCATGCGTCTGAGATGTATTCTATTTGGAATAAGATAATCATTCGAGATCAGTGATTGCTAGAAAGAACTGGTTTTACGATTATTGGTCATATGGTAAATAGACCAGCGTCTACTAAAATAAACGAGCCCGACCAAACTGTCTCACTACCGATCAAATCAGTAACAAAGCTCCCCACACTCTACTGTGCTTATCTACAAACAAAAGCAGCAAATTATAAGTAAATAGCGGAAAAAACATGAGTTGTGCTATGTAATCCATTGTAATGTAAGTGCCGAAACGATTGTAAAATTCCATGGGTATTACCTTAACTTTCCACAAAAATGCAGGTCGTACGAGTTCCCAAGGCAATCGCGATTTGCCAGTTTCTGTGACATTCTCGAAATAGACCTCTATAAAATGATCTGGATGAGTCCGTAGAGGCATAAAAGATCGGCGGACCAGATCAGACTGAAATCAAATTCTTTAGATGAAGAACTTTGAAAGTTCAATGCCAACTTTCTCGTCAGAACATTCTCGTAGAACTTGACATTGAAATAATTTATTGATCTCAAAATCAAGTAATCGCTAAACTGAAAAAAAGACATTTAACAACTTACCTCTTTTGGAACTACAAACTTCTCTAAGGCAGCTTTACATTTCGGCAATGGATCAGGCAAAGGCGGCAATTCAAACTTCAAAACGTCTTCATTGTATGTAAAACCCTGAAAAGACGAAAATTGCGGTTGAAAGGTCGTCAAGAAAAGTTCAAACTAAGAAAATGAAGAAACGGTAACTCACTTCAAATCCTTGTGTTTGTTGTGGAGGTTTTTCTTCCGTAGCGGTATTGTTTCCATCGGTCGGAGTATCAAGAGGCTTAAGCTGTTCATCTTCATTACGTTGACTCATAACAGACTATAAACGCGACTGACTGTTAAATCAACTAAAAGAGAGCCCAGAGCAAGAATAAGGAATAATCATCACATGAAAAAATCGATACGTTACCCGCGACACAGGGAGAAGCCAACCACAAAAACCGTCGAAATTAATATTTATTTCAAAGATGATGACACCGTAGATAAACAAAAACTCTATAGTCTAGGAGCCTGAGGGCCGACAGCAATCCTCGATGTATGAAGATCAAACGACTATTGCAACTGCTTTGCAGTGCCTACAACGTGTCGACATATGGGACCTCATCGATATTTCCGTAGCTGGACATGGAAAATTTGGTCGAAAGCTTCTTTGCCGCTGCCTCAACCTCACCAGCAGTAACCTTAACAAGTTTTGATTGGAATTGTACAACAACATAGTGGTGCCATTTCTTTTTCTATGCAAAAGGTAACTAACCTGTTGGATTGCATCAACAATATTATCTTCAGTTGTAAGTCCAGCGAGAATCTGAGTAGCACGATCAACAGAAGTTGCTTTGGAATGAGCAGCAGCCCGGAGCAAATCATTGCTGGCACACCGTTTCGCGGCTAAAGAATCCGAAAGCTGAGGTGGTAACCAGTAAAGTTAGAGTTTGAACTGCTGTTACCTTCGAGATCACTGCATTTGTAGTTCTTGATAGCTGAAGCAACTGAAGTGACTGCCTTAGCAATGTGAGCACCATCGGCTACGATGTTCACTCCAGCGAGGCCAGCATCTTCATAAGCTGCTTGGAATGCTGATACTCCACAACCATCGGCAACGGCACGAAGAGCAACCGCATTTCCTGGGGAGCCAGAAAATCTGAATAGAAGAGTTAATAAAAAAAGCTGTAAATTCTATGAAAACTGATCTTAAGACTTACTGTACAGCGGCGGATCGTCCAAGAGACGACAGCAGTACTGCCTGTACAGCCATCGCTTTGGCATTGCTCAATGGTGCTCCCTCACCAGCAAGTAAGACATGCGCCATTGATCCACCAGCAGGGCGACGCCACTCTCCACCCTACAGGCCAGTATCTTTCAGATCTGATGAACCACCTCAGCTGAGACACTAACCTTATAAGGGCTAGGAACAGGACTGATCTTCTGTCCGTTGGCAATGGGAGCGTGACTATCACCATAAAGTACCATTCGTTCATGCTCGATGTTTATTCCGTACAGAATTGCTTGACCAGTCGTGAGATGCTTCGCCTAGAACAGCTCTGATTAATGTGGAGGAAAGACAGGGAAAATGTTCGAAAAGTAATACTTACAGCAAAGTCAACCAGGGCTTTGTAACTGATTTTACCGATCGAAGACTTTGGAGCATAAACAGATCTTGCTAGCGGTCCATTACGGTAAGCAGCACGATGTAAATCCTCATAAGCCACATCGTAAGGATGCTTGTATTGGTTGTCAACTTTAAGGCCAGGAACCGTTATCTAAATAACCAAACAAATTGAGTTGAGAGCCATTTTTGAAAAAAAGCTTAACAAAATCTGGTAAAACTCACATCCTCAATCTCCCATGGCTTGAATGCTGGTTGTGCAATGTGGCCAAGAATCGAAATACCGACAGAGGTTTCGTCTCTGGGCAACGCCAGTGATACACCATAAACATCACGCGTCGAGAAAGCGTTCTACAAAGAAAAGCATACCTAATTGACATTATTTAACATAGCGCACAAAGTACATACGACGCGTCCACCGCTGACAGCCGAGCTCCATACAAGGCTAAGACCAGGATAGTTCGAAGAGTCTGTTCCGACAGAATCACGTAGATAGTGGACTAGTCCATGCTGGTTTGGACCTTCATAGCGTGATCCGGCGCGAAACATGAGCACCTTGAAATATAACAGAATTGAATGATCCAGCAAGAAAGGCGCAGGCGTAGACGTATTCCTGCTAAGAATCTCTTGGTAGGGATAACTTTTGTTAACAGGGTGAGTATTGCTAAACCATCGCTCCCATGTATCTAACATTTCTTCAGCTCAGTGATACTAGGGCTATGCCAAAGCGTCTTAACGGGCCAGCAAAGACTACCTGCAAAAATAATCCACCAGTTACCGCACAGAAGACCGAGTCACCCCCATGAAAGCTTTGTAGACCATTAGAAATTACTATAATAGGCTATTATCATATCCTTCCCGCCCCTAACGATACTGCAATAAAGCCACAGTGAACACGTATCCCAGGGAGCCAGAGTCCAATAGTCTATAGCATGTCCCGGGCCTAATATCCTACTATATATAACGCGCTAAGTGTGTCTGTTGGCTTGTCTGTGTGTGTGTGTGTGTGTGTGTTTGACCGGAAATTCATAACTTCGGTTCCCATCGACCTAGAGAGTTCAAATTTGGTAGATGTAAGAGGGGCAGGATGGGAACACTAATGATGGGTGGTGGTGCCGGACTCCGCCCACAGGGGGCGGGGTTTGTGCGAAATAAATGCTTGAGCGCAAATTCATAACTCCGGTTCCCGTCGACCTACAGGGTTCAAATTTGGTAGGTGTAAGGGGGGCAGGATGGGAACACTAATGGTGGGTGGTGGGGCCGGACTCCGCCCACAGGGGGCGGGGTTTATGCGAAATAAGTGTTTGAGCGCAAATTCATAACTCCGGTTCCCGTCGACCTACAGAGTTCAGATTTGGAAGGTGTAAGGGGGGCAGGATGGGAACACTAATGGTGGGTAGTGGGGCCGGACTCCACCCACAGGGGCGGGGCGTGCGCGATAGAAATTTTGGGCCGCAATTTCATAACTCCGGTTCCCGTCTACCTAGAGAGTTCAAATTTGGTAGGTGTAAGGGGGGCAGGACGGGAACACTAATGGTGGGTGGTGGGGCCGGACTCCGCCCACAGGAGGCGGGGTTTGTGTGAAAAACTCAAACTTGGACCTAGAGGGTCCAAGTTTGGTAGGAGTACAGGCGGCAGGGTGGAAACACTTATGGTGGGTGGCAGGACCGGACTCCGCCCACAAGGGGCGGGGTTTGTGTGAAAAACTTAAACTTGGACCTAGAGCGTTCAAATTTGGTAGGAATACAGGCGGCAGGGTGGAAACACTTATGGTGGGTGGCAGGACCGGACTCCGCCCACAAGGGGCGGGGTTTGTGCGAAATAAATGTTTGAGCAGAAAGTCATAACTTCTGTCTCCGTCGACCTAGAGTTCAAATTTGGTAGGTGTAAGGGGGGCAGGATGGGAACACTAATGGTGGGTGGCGGAGCCGGACTCCGCCCACAAGGGGCGGGGTTTGTGTGAAAAACTTAAACTTGGACCTAGAGCGTTCAAATTTGGTAGGAATACAGGCGGCAGGGTGGGAACACTTATGGTGGGTGGCAGGACCGGACTCCGCCCACAAGGGGCGGGGTTTGTGTGAAAACTCAAACTTGGACCTAGAGCGTTCAAATTTGGTAGGAATACAGGCGGCAGGGTGGAAACACTGATGATAGGTTGCAAGACGAAACTCCGCCCCAAAGGACTGGGCGTGAATAAATACTGTTGGTTCGGACCCAGACCGTTGAAGCTTGAAGGCACAAGGGGTTGGCTGGGAACATTGATGGTAGCTAACATAGTAGACTCAGCCGCGATGAAGTCTGAATACTTTTTCTCTAAATAATCGCTTTTGTGATATAATGCGATGTTCTATTCGGACACAGCGAAGATGGCTTACAGAAAAAATCGCTCACAGTTTGAAGCTAATACTGGGGTGTACAGCTTTCAAAGAGAAAGTAGAATCCGAAGTGTTATTTGCGCATAGCAAATTTCTCAGAGTAAGGAGGAGCGCCCGGCGTAGCCGGGCGAACCCATTAGAAGGAGGGAAGCCCGGCGTTAGCTGGGCGGCCCGACTGGTAACTGCAATAAGCAAATCCCCTTTGTTCCAATGAAACAAAGTAACTTGGCAGCTCCCAGCCGAAGACGTTACGCCTAAAATGACACCCTCTAAAACATTTCATGTCAAGGAGTCCTAGTTTGTTTGGTGGAAAAATCTAACTAATAACGAAATTTGTGTAATACTTACCAGTTGACTGATCGGACCTTGGTGGTCCACGGACGCAACGGTGAGGCCGCTGGGCAATTTAGTGATTTGTTCCGCCTGAAACCGTATTTCGTAACTAAAAAGAGATTCATGGGATGAAAAAAAGGTAGCGAACCTTGCTGGCTGCTGCACGCGAAGCAGCTGCAGCGTGTGCGCAACGAACGGATTGGCGGGATAGCATCGTTCTTGAACCCTAGGGAAAAGTGTAAACTCAAATTCTGCAAAAGGCTGATTAACATAAAAAAAGGAGATAAGCAGTACTGGGAAAATGACCACTTAATAAATACAGTAGGATGCTGCGAGTTAAACGTGTATTAACAAAAATACACAAGCAACCAATAACAATCTATACAGCTTTGAAGTTCAACTAGTCTAACCTAACAACACAATTCTTATGTGCCGTAAATAATACTACCAAAACGCCTAAATGGAGGATAAATGCTCACCCGGCAACTATTACATACAACAGCAGTTGAATGAACGATAATCAAATTGTAAAAACGAAGGAAATGGTACAATAAAGGGGCAGTAATATGTCACTTCTTCAATTGACTATCCTAAGACGTTTGCTGCCAATTTACAGCTAAAACGGATAACTGGCAAACCTTAAAGGTGAATCATGACAAGATTGAATAACCAAATGCTCAACAATGTCCATTTGGCTCATCTTTAGGTCGCCGCCGAGGTACGAAATTTGTGGTCGCAGGACCGGGCCGGAAAACTGCTATTTTCTCGGCCAATTTATCCTTAGCACTCTTTTCGTCTATTAACATACCTTCATCCCGTTGGGTCTAAATAAAAAGACATTAAAAATATCCATATGGGACAGATGGAACATTTGAAAATTACCTTTTGTAAAGTGACTTTAAATACATGGCCATTACCGTCGACTGTTAAAACGGAGTAGCCGTCATACCAACTAAGCTGTAATAAGGCAGGCATTTTTTCATTGCGATCGATCACAATTACTTCTAGAACTCACATTTTTCATACGGTAATCAAATTTAAACAACCGAGGGTTCATGATGAGCCGTGGAAATGACACATAATTCACACGCCAACGACACCGTACAGTGCCATCTTCAATGACCGGTATGACACTGACAGTCTACAACAAGCAGTTGAGCAGCAATCTTTGAAGAAATAAACTTCAAAAAAAAAAACGATTATAAAAATGGAACTGTAGTTTTGTACAAAAAGAAGTACCTCCATTTGAATATGTGGCACTGTGAATTGACCTATGACACTTATCAGCCCGATATGACTCATGAATTGATCAAGGCCACTGAAATTCTTCTATATAAAGCAGAATTCGACACCGGGCCAATGAAGTTAAGAGAGCGATGTGTTACAATTATATAATGAGATATTTGGCGCTTAGGCGCTCCACAATGAAATGCTATCTAAGTGTATTAACCCCCCCCCCCCCCCCCCCCCACCTGCAAGTTTTATGAAGCGGAATATTGTTACATTATCAATATGTATTAAGTCGCACGGAAACGATCTACCGAAAATTTCACAACAGCTCAGATTTCTCGCAGAATTTTCGTAAGCTCCCTTAGAAGTATTATAAACGGGCACTATCACTTTTGTAGACGCGGTGTTTACGCGATAACATATCGGGATGTTATCTATAATCAATCTCTATCATAAGAGTCAGGTTCACACCGGGATTTTCTGGAAACTTCCGCAAAAATACTATATAAGACGCTATTTCTGCTGGTATGAGCATGACTTAGCCAGAGTTTTCAAGGTTTCGCAATCGACTATTCAGATCGAGGCCCACCTTTGGCCTTTGTTTCAGGCTGTGAAGCGTTATACGAGGCGTACACAGAAGCGGTCAGATCAAAAGGGGCTTCAAAGTCGAAGTTTGACACAAGCTTTAATGGATTTTAGCAGAGAAATGACCGAATTCGAGGTAGTAAAGAATTACGAGTTGAAAATGGGTGGACAATTCGGCCAAGCAAATATCAAACTTAAACAAGCAAAGAAGATATGCTACCTGTATAAGCGTGCGGGGTGTCTTTACATAGAAAATGCATGAAAGCTTCAAAAAATCCCGAAAAATCAGAACTATTGCGAATTAGTCTAAAGCTATTAGAAAGGAAAATCGGTGAGCAAAATATTTCCCAATTTCGAGTGAAAACCGCAAGCTCATACAGGCCTGAGACCATTCAAAAAAGAGTTGGTAAACTTAAAACCACAAATTCTGTTAACCCTCATTCGGATCCTTGTGAAATATAGCAAACGAAACGCTTTCAAAACAATGAAAACGAAAAACGATATTCATAAAATGGCATGCCCTGTTACCGCAAGGAATGCTTATTAATAGGCTATTCGCTGGAAACACTTTAAATCATTCTTAGCGGCCGCTTCAAATACAAACTTTCTGCGAAGGAGTGTAAGATCTCGGAATCGATTTATGTGACTGGCCTCGCTTACTTTTTCTTCCGATTACAAGTTCCCGTCAGCCTATCCATTGTAACCCACTGTTTCACCCCATCCACAATGAGGAACAAGAGGTATCAAGGAACTGAATAAAAAAGACCCTTCGAAATTTTGACAAAAATATGGAGCGTAAAAGGTAATTTGGCGAAATTCCAAAGTACTTTATAAAGAAGAACAACCAATAACACATCACTCACTACTTTTTGATGCCAAATATTTGATCATCACAGAAAACATCCTTCCGATAAAACGTATAATCTAGCCTCGTCTTGAACATGTATGGCACCTGAAGTTGATAACATTCATGGATGAAAGATGAAATCGCTAAAAGGAAACTTACCGTTTCCACCAAACGTTGCTGTACATGCTCCAGTTGAAATGGTAGCGGTTTTTCATGTGAAAGGTCGATATTCGTAGATAAATTCCGGTGAGAACATGATGACTGTTCTGCTGCGGCTCGCAGTGCACATGGCGCGAAACGCCGCAGCATTCGCCTCGCTTACGGAGGTCAACTGTAACGCCAATTCGGGGACAAGTTAAAACTAATCGATAACGGACAAAGCGACAAAGTATAAGTGGGTCCGACCACTGTTCAGACTTCTCAAGATATCGATCAATGATATATTACATCTTCTCATAAAAAATAACATTCGAAACAATAAAAACGTACAATAATCTCACCATCAAGGTCAGTATTGTTCAATAACAAGTACAGTAAAATAAAGGCATCACCTGAGTGTTGCCAAACTATGATGACTTAATCTATTTATAGCTAAAGATGTCTAAACGGTTCCTCGTCGTTTTTCCTCGTCCATTAGACGTTCGGCTTCACGACGGAGTTCCTTTTCTTCCGCTTTCTTTCGC
Organism: Haemonchus contortus; assembly: GCA_000469685.2. Taxonomy (NCBI): domain Eukaryota; kingdom Metazoa; phylum Nematoda; class Chromadorea; order Rhabditida; family Trichostrongylidae; genus Haemonchus; species Haemonchus contortus. Next base: position 2,954,134 of record LS997567.1, on the reverse strand, counting down.
GCTTCTTCCTGCTCGGCTTTCATCACTTCCATGACTTTGGCACCTTCACGATCTGATGCGGTGATCTGATGAAAGGCAAAAATTTTAAAAGTTAAGAACAAATTCGTCAAAATGATCGATACCTTTCTATTCACAATTTTGTAGACAAATCCTTCGCGATTAACATGAACATCAAGGGCTCCTTCAGCTACGTTCATCTTTTGCTGGAAGGAAAGAAACTGTTAAAACATCAAAGTTCAGCATTGCATTTGAACGGCCATTTCTGGTCTGACGCTTGGATCTTTGGAGAAAAAATTTAAAATGTAACAAACTGCCAATAAGATGGTAGTAACAACAACAACAACTACGTTTACAATTACATTTCCTTCTAATTTCACAATAAAATCACCCAGAAACACTTCATTCACTTGGCTTAAGATTTTCTTTACAAAATTTGACTACGGAGCTTCTGCGTTTTTAAATTTTATGAAAATAAAAAGTACCAAAGTACCTCCTTTCCTGTTATGAATGATGGAAAATACGACAAGAAATTAGATTCTAGCGTAGTAAGCCGCCATAATAAAACGATAACGTCTTCATTTTCATAGATACACGAACCTATCCTCTGAAAATCGGATTTTTTCGATTATTATCTCCAGGTTACCAGAAATAATCAACTAACCTCTACTTTGTTATAAGGTGATCGATAACGAAAATATAACCTCAGTTTTGCAACATGTGAAAATAATTGAGATTTTCGGGAAAATTTGTAATTGTAGAGTTTATCCTCAAATGAGACATCATCCAAGCAAATATCAAAGAACGGTGTCACTCTTGATTTTAACAGCGCTGGAGTCTGAACAAAATGAAATTTAATGTCACTAGAAACAAAAAGGAATGTGAGAGCCTTACTTACAACATATTCAAGAAGCCAATCCACTTTAAACAGCGTTTCTTTCGATGGTAAGTTTGATTGCTGTATTTCAGTAGTTTTAGTACAGTAATGCCGTTGATATGCCACTAGAGGTCGGAAGCATGTGGGAGTGGCTTGAATACACGGAAATCAACATTACTTTACGTTACTTTTAAGTTACTCAACTAACCTTGGAATGATACAGAGGGAGTTGCTACAGCGCATGATCTGAGAAGTGATGACCCAAGCCGATGCGAAGCTCGTAAGCTCCCCAAAACCCCTTTCATTCCCTAAATCCTGCAAATAATCCTCCATAGTGTTACTTACGAAAAAATCAATAATAAGACCTGTACGTACCACAATTTAGGTAGATAGGAGAGTGACGGCTTGTTAACGAGACCGCTTGGATATTTCAAGCGCAATGAAATTCGTGCTACGACGTTCCAACAGACAATGCGGCGAAGAATGCAAGCATAAAGCTCGTAATGATGAAGGCTGTTAGATAAATTACCACCAATGGTGAAAAAGTCAAAAAGTAAAAGGATGTCGAGAAGTTGCTTTCCGATCAGTTGAATCTTTGGAGCCATACAATGAATGTATTCACAGTGGAAAGCCCATGTGAAATGGTATGTCGGGGCGTGCCGTGTGTCTGACACGCGGTAACTGAAGCTCGGAGAAGTGGAAAGGGCAAGATTTCGCAATAGCTTTCATTACACGTTTTTGTTTACTATAACACACTTTCTCGCTAATACTGTTCTATACAAAGTGATTACGAAGCTATACAAGCTTTCAGCGAGAAGGAAAGCCCGAATAACAGTCTGACACGGACTATTCTGTATGAAAGCCTCACCATATTACCCGGTCTCACGGCTAGTAGGCCAAAGTGGTACATAAAGGATAACAGGTGAAGGTCTTGGGTATTGATAGGTAGTGTTCTAGGGTGCGCCATGCGTTTGACCCCCATTCAGAAGCGCAACATCGGCTGATTAGTGTACACAAAGACTTAGGGGTTAAACAGCCAATGTTCAAGTCAACGTTGTGATCGTTCCAAACAATCCGGTACGGATTTGTCGGCCTCGATGGGATGGAAAGCTCGGTTGCCCTGCTCGAATATCGATCCGGCGTTCGATCTCCGAACCATACTCGCGTGATGGTGCGCCATTTGCCAATACACCAGCTCCAGTCCAAAGTGGAAAGTATGAAAAGTAAACGCTCCAAGACGCTTGGATTGAAACATTACCGTCTCATCGCTTTTAGTGTTCACTTTCGAAGACGTAATCATCAGACAAATGAACGAAGATGTTAAAATAGATTCGTTTCAAGTTGAGTTTCCTTTTTTTGTTACATTCTTCTTCAATTTCCACATTATTACTATGAGATTCTTTCCTGCTGAGAAGCAAAAAGTGAAGAATCAAAATTTCCAAAGGGTTATCTCGCAGGGCCAAACAGGCGCTTTTCATCCGTGACATCTACAGTATCAAGTCAGCCAGGTTATAAAGAAATTATTGGAATACCATAACAGATAGCTGTCACGATTTGCTATCCATTCCTGAACCGTGGGAGAATCAAAACGGAGCGTCTGCTGAAGGCGTAATTCCCAAGAGGGCATGGGTGTGCCTTCCTGATGTTGCCCATACTCCCTATTGGCGCGCTTTTCTCAGACCAATCAGAAAAGTAAAGCAGATGACAGAATGGAAACATTGACACATTTCGATACTTGCGATATTTGATAGAACCCATACATCTTCAGTGTAAATTATGTGAATTAAGTATGTATTCTGTGGTCTTCTTACACTGCAATGATGAGAGAAACACAGAAAAATTCTTCATTACCAGTATTCGTCCAAGAAACGAGGGTAAAAATGACTTCACAAATAAACGAGATAACAAAAAATTCGATATATAGTGATTACATTACTAAAAGGAAACGGCTATAGTGACAACTTATACAAATTCTTAACTTTGAACTACAATTCGTCTGAGATGCGGAATTTCAAGGATTACCATTTTCTGCATGGAAAACCGGGAAGGAGGAAAGTAATTACAATAAACCAGACTGATAAGAAAACATCTATACTGTAACAATATTGAAACAAAAGTTTCGGTGATAGCAGACAATCAGATGAAAAAGTAAGAAAATGACCAAAAGTAGCAAGAAAATGTGAAAATGAAAATGTAAAGCTAAATGTAACCACGGAGCACGCCTAATAGAGAGCACCTATTCGACACCTGATTGGTCCAACGATCTTCTTTCCTATGATGAGATTTCTGGAGATAATTCAATGCAAACCATTACCTACTAAAAAGAAGATACAGGCATCAAAATAAACAATCATGCTGTTGAAACAAACAAACAATAACCGTACCTTTTACTTGTTCTTTCCTCATTCATCCAGACCTAGAGAACAGGATAGGGAGAGGGAACAACAATAAACCAAACCAATAAGAAAACAACAGGTACTGTAACAATTTTAAAACAAAAGTCTCGATGATGGCAGACTGTCAGATGAAAAAATAAGAAAATGACCACGCGCGAGAATGAAATTTTGGATAAAAAATAAAAATGTAAAGCTGAGTGTATTCTGAACGGCGTATCGTTAGGACGTACAGGCACCGCCAATAGCGTGCGCCTACGCGACACCTGATTGGTCCAACGTACGTCTATCCAATGATGAGATCTTTGGAGATCCTTCAATGGGAACCATTAACTGTTGAAGGAAAGATACAAGTCATCAACAGTAAGCGGTGATGTTGCCGAAATTGACGTTTACATAAGTAAATGAGGAGTTCACGAGATCGTTCATGCTGATTCCACTAGTTGCGAGATTTATGATTTTCGTTGTGGAAGTTGGTGGGAGCATTGTTCCTGGAAGACTGCCAATACTAATATGATGGAATGGTAACATGAGATTTGATTGAACTAATCAAGTAAATTGGGAAAAGACATTGGAACAACAGCGCTTTACCTTGTACGTGCGTTCGTATGCGAGGGGTGTGGTGCAAAAGGAACGAAATTGTCGCGTCGCGGTGAGAGGGACGCCGCGCGCGAAGGAATGTAGCAGAATGCAATAACGGCGAAGCGAAATCCGCGACAGCCGCGTGCGGCGAATCGATTGCAGAAAACTGTTCCTACAACCTACCCGTCTCCACTCTGCGAGCACACCTGCTTTTAGCGATTCAACTGTGTCGCCCTGTTGTCCCATTGATCATCGATTTACTCGAACGCGCGCTAGGGACGCCTCCATTCGTCCTTTTCGCGAGCCAGTTACCCATCCATTGAATCTCATTCGCCTGAGTAGCGCGAGGCATGACATACTTTTTGTTCAGAGTTTTCGTGAAGAAGTCTGACCATCATCCCGGGACTAACCTGCCGTTCGTTTGACGCCCCGAAGATCCAGCCAGCAACAACGTGCTCGGCTCAAATCATCTTCGGTTCCTTGGCGTAAGCAACGGCATCCCTGATCTTCAATCGCTGACGGAACTCAGAACTAAGGATACTATCTGCGAGAAGTTGTAAAATGCAAATCGACCCGAAATACTCGAATCAGAAAGGCCATTCTCTGAACCCACCTCCTCCGTCTTTGGGGAAATACCGGTGAACTTTGGTCCGCGGTATTTCCCTATTCGCGAACCACAGTTGCGCCACGTAGCCAACCTCAGTGAGAGAAAACTTCCAGTGAAGGAGAGCTGCGGGCGTTCAGTGATCATAAAAAATTCGGGATGGACGCTGCATGGCCCTATTGGGTTTGTTTACCTCTTTTACCAATTCAATGAACGACCTGAAACTGAACATCAGTGTCCATAACCACTTAGTTATGCTATCACCACCACTCTGGAAGCGTGCTCAAGTGGCACGTGAAGATGACGCTGTGGCACCTAGGCCAGGCTATGAGGCGCCACTACTGGTAAACGCTGTCGCTACTGTGCTCCATGAGGGTATGGACGCCGCGCGTTGGATCAGCCAGGGTAAGTTCCTGGTGGATGATTACTGTAATTCGTTTGTTCCCGCGTCACTGCGAGAATTTGGGTACAAAGTCCGCCACGCTCCGGTAATGGTGAACCACCCCTCGCCCATACTTAATTCTTTCTTCATATTCTTTAATTATTGGTGTAGGCAAGTGAGTTGGTGCACGATGGAATTGCTTGGCTACATTTGACAAAGTAATTATTGTACTCGTGGATGTTGAAAAGCCATGATCGTATCGCCCATCCACCTCGAACACACTTGCGCGTCAGTGGTCCATCTGTGGAAGTAGAACCTGCTGTTTATTCCAAGTGGCTGTTTACTTGGACCAAATGACCCTGTAGGATGCTATCCCTCCTCGGCTGTTGGAGCAGAAGCCTTTGCCCCTCTTCGCTAGCCTTTGAAAATCATGCCAAACCCTTAGAATTTTTACTAGATATATTAGTTGGTACCCACTGAACTACGGCTCATACACCTTCAGGAGGGACAGAAACGGCCCTCAGCCTATCTATACGGGCGCACAGCGGATCCCTTATTGGTGATCGCACGTGAACAACCAACCACAGCTCTTCCTTGCAGAAAGAGTACACTCTACAGCTGTTCACCGCACTGTCGACTTCACCCTATCTACTGTGCAGTACAAGTGGTGTCAATCTGTATTATAATGTCAATTCCACGCCCGCTGGGTCTTAGCAGTATAGTAGCCAGACATATGCATCGCTCAGTTGGAAGAGCAAATCCACAACTATATGGCACAACTATTGATATAGATAGCCAAATTGATAGGGTATTCTGAAGGGCAAAATTCAACGGTTAGCCATACCTTTTCTTATTGTGCCCATGTGTGGTTATTGCGAAGTGGACCACTTGAATGCAGCTCCCAACAGGCAGTGGGAAATGTAGCAACGCGACCGCCCGCTCAGTTCACAGGATCTACGGTCACGGTTGTAACCTGTACTATAGCTCCACCCTTGGATTCCCTATACTTATTCCGCTCACTTAGTCTATTGCTTCCCATGTTTTTCTGAATCTGATCGTGAATATAACTTACAGTTCTTCTTCGCTCCCAGCAGACGAGCCCATACGTTCGGAAGATCCACGAAAACGTTTTCGAGCATACTCAGGCTTGAGTTCCTAGAAAACGATTACATGAAACTACTGAATTGGTGAATGCAACCGAGCAAAGATGTACATAAGCAGAAGTAATGTCATACCAAAAGTTGTTTAGGAGAAGAAGGGGGAGCATTCCTCTTGCCGTTTTTGTTACGAGCATTTGCCTTATTGAGAGCTGCACCCGAGCGATGATTTTCCGGATTCGGATAATCGCGCCAGAATGGCTTAACATGTAAAAAGATAAGGTAAAACTAAAGGAATTCGAAGTTCCAGAGACGTGCCTTGCGCTGAGGTGGACGAGAAGGATATCCTGGTGGTGGTGGTGGGCGAAACGGTGGTGCGCCAAATGGTGGTGTGCGAAACGGTGTTCCGCTAGAAGGTTGTGCGCCATGCGGTGGTGCGGGAAAACCCTGATTTGGCTGAAAAAGAAAGAAATGCCACTATGTTACTTGCGGAGAGTAAAGGAACGGGAACCAATTACGAGCTTGTTTGTAAGCAATCACTCCAAGGATGAAATGAACAGCTCATTAAGACCATCATTTGTAAAACCTGTCGTCCCGTTAATCATCGATCTCCTCGAGCGGGCGCCAGTTCTTCATCCGTCCCTGTCGCGAACCAGAGTGGTCAGGGCTTTGTCCTCATTTCAGGGACACAAGGCACAGCATTATTTCGTTCAGAGATTGTGCGAAGAGGCTGTCCATCTCGTCGTCAGCCCTGGAGTTCGTCTCGGTCCTGGAGTTCGTCTGACGCCCCGAAGGATCCCGTCAGTAACCGCCCTGGTCCAATGGTCATCACTATACCGCCCACCTGATCTTCGATTCCTTGGGATAAGCAATAGCATCCTTGGTCATCGTTTGTTGACGGAGCCGGAACTCCTTTATGATGTTGCGTATATAAGGTAATTCCGAGCATCGTCCTTTTCACAGCGCGTTGGATGATGCTGACTGCATGTCAATTCTTCTACGTAGAGTCCAAGTCTCCGAGGTGTACGTCAAAGCAGAATGAACCGTAGTGTCGAGAGGGTGGACGAGAAGCGTATGTTTTTTGTCGAGTACCATACAGATCGTAAAAGCGGACGGGTCGCGCGCGTGGAACTCTGGAGAATCTAGCGGGCGGGTAGGGTCGCTAAATCCAACGGATTCTTCTGATTGGTATTTTGTACACTTGTACACTGGAGGAGATGTAGAATCAGAATGGGAAAGTTGATTCAGGGCAGTGCTCAGTGATCTTCCAATCACATGAAAGCCTCTGCTGACAGGAAGCGTGATTCAATCTGGCAGGCTGTATCGTTATAGTGCGAATGGTGCCACCAATCCAACACTTTGTCCATCAGCTTTTCAACAATTACTGGGGGCAAGATTTTGATTTCTACTGGCATGTTGTACCACACTCTCTGATGGGACCTTTGTTTTGCAATATGAAGAAGAACAGGAAGGCCATCCATGGATTGAGCTGCACACTTCGTGTTCGTACCGATGAGTCATGCCACAATCAAAAGTAAAGGTGAGGCCAAGGTGCACGGTGCCACTGCACACTTTGGTGTCTCGCATGATAAAAGAAAAAGCTACTAATATACAGCGGTAAGTGCCCCTAAAACTTTAGTTCTCAGTCTTTCCGCTATAAGCTACGCCTCGGAGACCTAAACTCCACACAGGATGAACATGATGGGTGAACAAGCAGTCAGGGATCCATGATCACATGGGCCAGACATACCATGCGATCGTGACAACCGTTGGACCAGGGCGATTACCCGTATCTCTCGCGACGAGGAAGGAACACTGGGACGGCAGCCAGCTCGGTGTTAGACTTGTTCGCGGGAGAAACGGCGTCCCCCCTCATGTCCCTCTAAGCTGGAGGGTATACTGGATTGTCAGTCTTGCGATAGGGACATTTTTTACTAGCACCCGGCGACCATGGGAGAGCAGGTAATGCAGGTAAGTGCAGACCGATACACATGTTCAACAAACTTTTTCGACACATCAGTGTAGTCGATGAACTCGTAGATGGAGCATAACTGCTTTCCATTGAGAGATGTTTTTTCTTTAGCTAGAATTGTCTCAGAAAAGAAGGAAAACCCCCTGCGTCCCTGAGACCGTTGTCAACTAGAGAGAAAGGCTCAGCCATCGATGAGTATTGGGGGAGGCGGTACTTCTCCACGAGTTACCACGGTAAGCGACAGTGGTTTCGCGGCGACCACCGTATCCTTCCTTTGAAAACTCAAACCTTCGCCTTCATAGCGCGCGATCGGGTGCGGCTAGCAATGCGATTTTCGGGAAGAAGTTACCACACTCACGATATGGCTACACTCTTTTTATTGACACATGCGTTGCCCTTATGCTAAGACAGCTCTAAACACCCAACTGGAGAGCTCTATCTATTTAAATAGATATTTTTAAAAATTACCTCAAAGATCAAAAAACAGGGCCGATTGCCTGAGGCGATGCCCACGAACAGTGTCACCCACTTCATTCAGCAGTCATTTCAGTGTCTTACATGCTAATATGTGTTCATGAATGATTTCTAACTAAATATATGCACCCACCGCAAAGTTCCCATTTGGTGGATAGCCAGGTTGTGGTCCATAATATTGCTGTCCATTGAACATCGCCAGTCCCGCCCGAAACGGGGCAACATTGCCGAAGACGGTTCTACCTGAACGATTTGCATTATGGCTGCAAATTTCCTCTTTCTAAGGCTGAGCTTACCTTGCGGGACAGCGTTGACAGGAGGTGGAAAAAATTGGCGAAGATACGGCATAAAATTGAGAATATTATATGCTTGAAAAAGCTTGTACAGTTCAGGGGCGACCTGTTCTCTTGTCACCTCGCCATTCTTAATCCTCTGAAACAATTCAGATCACACTAACCCTGCGATCAACAGATGATAACCACTATTCTCAAGTTAAAAGAAATTGCAAGAAACATAGAAACATTGCAGCTCGTGCCTCTCAAATGACCGCCATGGCGCTATGTACGATTATCGATTAGCGCGCGCGTGTGTTGAACCTACGCGCGCGCTAATCGATAATCGTACAGAGCGCTATGGTGTTCATGGAAAGTGAATGCAGCGGTGGGAGTAAATACAAACAGGAGGGCACTATAAACTGATGCTCGATATTTGCGATTCGCAATCTGAAAGTTGTCCTTAGAAAAAGGTGAAATCACTCATCCTTGTGTACCGTGGGGTTTCACTTGACCGCCTACTGGTAACATTGCAGAGCCAATAAACACAACAGACAATACATACCTCTAAAAGATTACTTGATTCCCGTCTGAAGGATTCCATGATTAACTGCTTCTGGGCGATTTGGATTATGTTACTTCTGAACAGAACATTGTTAAAATTCCAGGCAGATTGGCAGCGACCTGTCTGTTACCGGACCCCGTAGACTTCGTATCAGCCGTCGGCTGGTTAACCCAATCAACACGCCTTCCATAATGTGGCGGTCCGCCTGTCCCTGGTGGTGGAAAACGCACATCTGAATTCAGTAGTTAACTCAAATACTTCACAGTATCTATAAAGTGTTAGAAGTTACCTGTTGGAGCTGAGAAGGGGGGCATGAGGCGAGCTGGATATCCCGTAACTATGAAAGCCATGGAAAATGTAGGCCCACCAGCGCTAACCCCCGAATTTCCGTAGTAATTGTAAGGGCTACTATTCATACCTAAAATAAATAGTTGAATAAACAATTAAAAAGTGACTAATACGCAAGCGTAGCAAGCTCTAATGCAATCTATAATGGTGAGACATAATTTAAAAAAATCTGGATGAATTTCAAAGAATGAAAGTGATACAAAGAAAAACGAAAACAGTGGGTGCAGACGACCGCATCGGAGATTGTAAGGGACTTAGGGGAGGCTACCCTTTAATTTGCCACGTAGAAAGCGCGCGAGGACCCATACTCGGCGATCCCTTCAATATCGATCGTCTCCCTATTGGCAAAGTCCCCGCGTATTCTTCGCTGAGGAAAGAAATTGTCAAAATTTACCCAATAGAATTAAACTGGTCGAAATTTAGGGGACCATCGATGGCGGAGTCATCCAATCAATGCGCATCTGTTCATAGTAGGTAGGGATCAGCTCTTACGCCTTGCCCTCGTTCTCCAACTATGTACAGCACCCGACCGGCGTCAGGATGGCGACAAGGAATTTCGACGCCTGTTATAAGATAAGTCGCATTTATTAATTTGATGATATATCAATGTGTATGGGAACAATTTTGATTGCTTACTCCTTTTTTGTGTACAGTGATATTATGCTTTGTAGGTATCGGCTTCAGTTATCATTTTCTTAACTTTATAAAAAAATTTCTTTTTACAGAAGATTACCGAGATAACAAAACGTCACATTTGAGTTTTTTGGAATTTTAGTTTTTCAAACCGAATGAAATTGCGATTTTCGATTGAAGAAAGGAAATTCTTGATGAAAATGTAGGAGGGGGGGGGCACCCATTTCAAGGTTGGCATATCAAGGAATGAACTCGGTGTTACTTGTTAATCCCCTTATGTAACACGGTATAACGCGTCGAGAATCCGATGAGTCCATTTGAGTTCATCTCCTGATACACTGATTGTGATGGGTGGCTCACCCAACTACATTTTCACCAAAATTCATTGCTTCTGCATTATTTTATACTTTTTAATTCTCTTTTAATTGTACTCAATTCGTTTAAATTCGTTTAAATTAATTTTGATTAAGTCAAAGTGCCGACTTTTATTACTGCAGGTTAAAAACGTGCAATTTGGTCAAAATCGTGTGGGGGTGAACTGAAACCGCGTCTGCAGACAAAGTTAAATAGGTTAAATCCAGATTTTTTTTTCAAAAATATTTGTTAATTATAAAAAAAACCTGATCATTCGTCGCTGGATTGTCGTCGGACATCGTAGCAGCTCACGGCGTCTTGTGTTGTTTCAGTGCTATTGATTGATTTACTTTAATTCAAAAGATCCGAGCAGTACTGTGATCTACGCGGTAGGTCAGTCTTGCTTAATTACTCACGGTGATCTGTCGCTCTTTTTTAACCTTTTTACTTTCAACTTTTACAACTTCTATCTTTTTGTTCTAGGCCTTTTCATATCGTTCATCTTTACGTGCTAGATGGATCCCAATCTGAAAAGTAGCGATCAGTCGCAAATTGAGAACAGGGTATGTACATATCACTTTTGCAGATATTTTCGACCAATATATCATGACGTATGCAGTGAATTACTAGTTGGTAATTATTCTGGTTTCGGTGACCGGATTTTTTGAGATTTTAGTGTAGATGAATGAAAATTTGAGCTCCAGAAATGGTTGCTGCTGTAGATAATCTGAAATTCCAGCTGCATCTGCGAAATTACATCCAGCTTCCCTACATTTTCATTTTTCTTTTTTTTCTCTACAAAATGTCTCTTTGCAAGAATGTGAGGACTGTTGTCATAGAAGGCGGAGTTGTATTTAATATTTTTTCGTGTGCCACTAATACAACTTCGTTACACGTGATAAGGAACGCAAATTCTTGCAGTTTAATGCAAAATTACCAGTTCAGCTGTTTAGGCAGAACCGTGGATTGCTTTTCTGGAATTTCCGAGGAGTTGCTTCACGAATGTGGCTTATAGTATCGTTAATCTGCCTTGGTTTCCTTGGCAGGTTGTGCAGCCAAACTTCCTGTTCATGCTTGAGGTACTTTTTTCATTTATTATTATTCAAATTTCGAAATGATTTTCTACACTCAGGATTCTGTGAATAACATGACTGCTAAACGTAGTGAATATGAAATGAAATTGATTGATATGAGTGAAACATCGGAGTTAAAGCGCAGGTAATATTGTATTGTAAAGATCAATATACCATGATAATAGATGATAACAGTCGTAGCGCTACTCTTACTCAGAACTGATCACTCTTTTCGAATATTGAAAGATTAATGCGTTTTGTAAAGGATGGAGTATTTTTTAATTTTAAGGATTTTATTAAAGATGATCTAATTCAACGCCTAAAAATCTTTATATGGCCAGCATTGGTACCACCTCCCTGCTGACAGGACCTTCCTCATGCCCTTTTTCCTCAAAGTCTAAAAAAGAGAGGAAATCAAGAATAGGCACCGCCTTTTCTTGATTTCCTCTCTTTTTTAGACTGCAGTGCTTAGCGACGTGCTTACTTCTCTCGCGCGGCTGCGGTACCGCAAGCGAACGACTAACGCTGGCGTACCCATCCTGGACCACAAGGTAAGTCACCGCATGTGCCGAACCTTACACTACTTATACATAGATTAGGTGTAGCGTCGTGCCTGATCGTTCCGACGCACCGCGGCTGCTAGCTAGTTGCCTCAGTGCGTGATTGGTTGTCAGCAATTAGTCTCGCCGTTTTGCATTTCGTTTAGGATAACATTCAGTAGCGTAACTATGACCATTACTGACTGGTATTCAGTTCCTAATATTCAACTTTGTTTTCGTTCAAACCAGCCTGCCAGTCGCCGAAAAAAGACGATGAGCAGCCGTGTCTGAATAACGCCACCAGTCGGCAGCCAGAAGGGGAATGGGTTCATTCGTGCGTCCGGGAGTGCGCGCGGCGAATTGCACGGCGAAATTGATTTATTGCATGTGTCTGGCACATGGGAAGAAAAACACAAGTTGAAGTCCAGCGAACAAAAAAATCAACATTGAACTTATTGCAACAAAAAGTACTTGAAAAATGGGAAAAGGTAATAGCTGATAAAACTGTGGATAAAACGTGCTAGGTAGCAGAAGCATAGTAAGAAAACTTAACCACCGACCGAGTCCCAAAATGTCCTCATTTAAGATAACGCCGCACGATGTTTTTGAATTGTATTATACTTAGAGGCATAGCAATTTTTTTAGTTAGCTTAGAATATTCAGCAACCGCCCTTGAAGTGGAGAACCTGGCTCTTTTACTGGTCCTAGGTGTTGGTACGAAAAGCTTGTTTTTCTCTCCTCTCGTAATAGTGCGTCGAATAGTGAAAAAATCATCGACCTTTACATTAATTTTCCCGGTGAGCATCTTGAAAACGGTTATCAGATCGAGCATTTTCCTCCTATGAAAAAGGGAATCCAGTCCCAACATTTTATTTCTAATGATACCTCGCGGAATCGATTTGTAGTTGAACCCAAGGGCTCGGATCAACATCTTCCTGGTGAAGCTGTTCTGAACAGCCTCAAGTTTCCTTATGTTACCTTTAGAATGTGGAAAGTGAATAGTAGTCCCGTATTCTAGTATCGGACGGACATAAGTTTTGTAGGCTTTGAGTAGAACACATGGATCCTTAGTGAGTAGACTCCTAAGGAGTAAGTGGAGCCGCCGCTCTGCCTTACTCGATAATGTCGAACAATGTTTGGAAAATGTCAATTTATTGTCAACTATGAACCCTAGGTCCCTGACTTCACTGTTCACGCAAAGCTTGTTGCCATCAATGTGGTAATCGGAAGGGATGATACTAGAGCCAATGTGGAGTACCGACGTCTTTTCTATGGCTAGGGGAAGACCCCACTTCTTAGACCACGTGCTTACAATGTTGACTGCCTCTTGAATTTTCGCTGAGTCATCCGAGGTGGAGACTGATTTGTAAATCTTCAAATCATCAGCAAAAGCTTTACAGATAACACCTGAGCTTTCAATTAGACTAGGGAGCTCATATGTGTAAATATTGTAGAGAACTGGGGACAAAACACTCCCTTGGGGAACTCCGCTAGGTGCTGATCTGACAGCAGAGTATGCCTTATTGATACGAACTTGGAAAGTGCGTCGCTTCAAGAATGACTCCAACCAAGCCATTATTCTTCTGTGTACTCCTATGTGGCTCAACTTTTGTAGTAACTTCTTATGTGAAACCCTGTCAAATGCCTTGGAGAAATCAAAGTAGACGATATCGACCCCTTTCCCGTTATCCAAGTACGTCGTCCAATCATTTACCGCTTCAAGCATTTGGGTGACTGTGGATCGATATCTACGAAAACCATGCTGGCTGCTGGACAATATATTGTTCCGCTCTAAATGCTCAACTAAAACTTTCTTCAGAATTTTCTCAAACACCCGACAGAAAACTGACGATATGCTCACAGGTCTATAATTGTGGGCACTCTTCGGGCAACCCTTTTTAGGAATAGGCACAACAAATGCATGCCTCCACCTGTCAGGAACTTCAGCGCGGATAAAACTTAGATCGAATATGTATTTCAAGGGACATACAATGGAAGGAAACACTTCTTTTATGAAACAAAGTGGAATCTCATCAGGTGTGACTGACGACTGAAATTCATGGCGATTTTGACGACTTTGACACATTGGGGGCGCAAACTTGAAGTAGAGCAGCTTAGTATGGTAAGCTGATCCTACTAATCTACTCTACTTCATATTCGGGCCCTAATGATAGGCGCTAAGTAGTCCAAATCGCCACGGATTTCGCCGCGCAATTTGCCTCGCGCATCTCCGGAAGCACGAATGTTCCGTATCCCCGCCAGAAGAGATTTCTACAACGGCTGTGCCGCCTCTACAGAACCGCGCTTTCTACCACCTTTTTTTTGAAGACTTCGCGACCTGATCTACACTCCACGTTCTGAGAATTGGAAATTATCGGTGTATCTCAATTCGTTGGAAGGCTTAGTTACTATCGATTCACGGAAAGTAAAAGCAGCTGGACGCAATTTTGCCAAGAGTATTGTTTTCGACAACAATGTCGGCAGGTCGAAGCCACTATCGCGCCTGGACCCGTACTTTATTCAGGTATACAATTTTTGATTTCCTCAAAGTAGGTGTGCTTCGGCACATGCCAGTGCCGTTTGAAAAGGTAGAGAAAGAGACGAGTGTGGGACTTCGATAGTGTTCGTGCGAGGACCGTCCTTAACCTGTAAAGGATGAGGGTCCCGACACGACTAGCCGAGACCGCCCGTGCGCTGACTTTCACGTAGGCGACGATGGTCAGTGCAGACCCAAACCGCCGCTCGTGGCACTTCGCTTTTCTACGAAACTGTTGAGACACAATTTGCAGACAGCTATCAACTATGACCGCAAAGTTGCAGCTAGAGTTATTCATCTCTTCAGAACCTACTTTATGATGTACGTTTTTGTTATATTGAAAACCTGTATACACAGTGCCACAATCGGGAACAGATTTATGTATGGGCAACTTTAAAGTATGGATTAGAAGTGGGCAGTTGAACTAATCAGCTCGGCCATCTTCAAAGAACTAAACCGATAGCAGTAATATCAATGGATAGGTACTTTGCGAGAAGCTGGGACATCGGCTCACACTTTTTACAAGCACATTCAATTGGTAGCTCTATCCGAAGGTCGAGTATGGTTGAACAACTGCACCACACTACAGAGACATCTTTCATAGTCCACGATTTTACGAGCGACCGGTCGCGCGACTGGTCGTGGACTATGAGAGCAGCCAGTGGGTGAAACTGACAGGTCACGCGGAATCATATGGCCCATACGCGGTAGTGCATGCACACTCACGATTTTGCCGCTTTGGTTTCCATTATCCACGGTTTTTGCATTTTTTCATCAAAAAACAAAAGTAAGAGAGACAAACCTAAAACCATTATGAACAAACAGATGCAGATTCCCTGATAAAAGAAGATCAACATGGGTTGCCTGACACGTACGATCAAATAGGACGAGTAAGGGACGATATACCGACTTACACAAGTCCCTCTAACGACCACAAATAACCGCTGTCAGGCTGTACCGTCAGTTTGGAGGAAACCTCAAAAAAAAAACAGCCTTTGGAAATTGAGTATCACAACATATCACTTGGTATTGGAAAGTCGGATGACAGGGGATCAGGCACAATGCGTAGACTAACAACAGCAGGAGGCACAAACATTGCAATTACTGGAATGTAAAACTGAAAGAGGAAGTAAAATTCATTGAAATGGAACAGAGGAAGACGAATAAAGGAAAGATGGAAGCATTGAACAACTTGAAAGCGAAAAAAGAACAGTGGAATGGTTTCTAGAACAGCCTAAAATAAAATAGAGCCACAAACGACGGAGCCAATCAATGGGCAACTGCTCTTGACACAAAATCAACCATATAGATGGAATCCGGTTGGAAAAAATCACTGATTTATGATCAGCTTGCATTTGTAAGAAGTTTAGGGCTAAGAAGGTACTGAACAAATCTTCAAGAGATCGAAAGACAACACAGATTTTGTTGGGTAGTAGACTCTGAAAGGCTGAGGTCGGCAACCTAGAAGTGCCACCGTAATCCGGTCACTGCTACAGTAAGCCCCTTTACACTGTTGAGATCGAACTCACATAGTCCCAACAAGTATTTAAATTAATAAATCAAAACTAAACAAGGAGCACAATCATTCGTGACATGCCATCGAAATGAAGGAAGCTGACAGTGAAGAGCAGTGAAAGAGCACGGTACCTGGAGAGCACAAGTATGGGTTCGAGCCTCATCCGAGGCCGCAGTTTTGCCCACAAGTGGCCAACCATGTGTGCCAGCGAAGAGTTTTAGTTTCTTAAAAAATATGTGGGTTGAGAGCTAGCTTCCTCACATTGCCATACCTGGGTCGTTGGTTTCTAGTAGGCATAATTTGAATTTTCTTGATTCAATCTTCACAGATGAAAAACTGGCACTCCTTCCCCTGAACTGGTTACATTCAGAAAGATGCTGCTCATTGGATAGCTGATGACACCAGCGGAGATCAGAGCGATACCGAGCTCTCTGCAGTCGAAGAGGTTTTCTTCAAATCGTTCCTCAGACACTTCATTCGTTTGAAAAAATCTTTAACGTGAGATCAGTGAAGCAATACTTGTAGGACAACCCGAACTGGCCCTCCACCACCTCCTAAGATAGCTAGATCAGCTCCTTCGTCCCTCTGGACAACTGGCCCTCACATACTCGGCAACTGGTCCTCACATACATACTCATAAGACTGGTATCACCTTTGTCATGGAGGCCATGTAGACCTGGCTATCAATTGGTCAAATGACTCAGTCAAAATCTTTCCACAAATCAAGCGGGACCCAGACCGTAAGACGAAACCCTGAAGGGCCTCAAAGAACCCCATAATCCTGAACTCAGTAGAATAAGTAGGAAATTTAGTAAAGTAACAAGTTATGACTTTGAAGATTCATAAGGATCTGAGGTTGTTTATGTTATTTACAGCTCCTGCGTGAAAAGGCCAAAAATGAGGAAGGAAAAGAGGCTACTGCAGTCGACAAGCTTCTGCATGAGTTGGACTACACTGTCGACATCTTCCTCATGGACTTAATAATGCATACAAATGAAAAAGATTTGATGTGTGATACTGATTCTACAGATTCCGGTGAAACAACGGAAGAAGATTCCTGTGAAACAGCAGTAGAAGATTCGGATTCCGATAAAGAAAATGAGGACTCGGAATGGGGTGAAGAGAAGAGATTTCCTGATGACTACGATCTCCTTGCCCCCATTAGACCATTCATTCGTTACAATGAAGAGACTCGTCACTTAGAGTACCATAAGTATCATGAAGAAGAAAAGACCCAGAAAGAGGACAGTCCTGACTTTTATCCTACTGCCACTTCTATTCCTGCTACCAACCATCAGCCTACACCCGACCAAAATCCCGTGGTCCCCGACCAAAATCCCGTGGTCAATCCCGCTTACTTGGAAGATAGCTCAAGCAGCTCAGATGAAGATGATCTTTTCCATGAGGTCAACATACTTCCGAACGTAATCTCGGATCCAGACAACAATGTCAATCAGCCAAATTCTGATGAAGTAGCTGCACCGATACCGGAGGAGGCTATGCCAGTGGAGGTCAATCGCACACTATCACCATCATCTGAACCTGTGTTCATGAGCATGTCGCGATCCGGTGGTGGGCAAGAAATCTCTGGTCTCTTCCTGTTGTTGTCTGATGGTAACGGTAAGAACAGCAATAGCAGTAATTGCATGATTTCTACAACTTTAAAGTTAAAATAAGTTTTATTGATTAAGGAAACACTTGGGCAGTTCCTTATGAATGGATTCGTGAGGTGCATGAAAGCGAATAGTCCAGATGAGGATCATCGGAATATTCAGCTCAGGTCATACTGCTGTTTGATATCTTGATATTTATTTGTTTTTAGTTTTTTCTGTTTCAGTAAACTGTATTACAGTAATAAGGAAATTGCGAATTTATTAAATCTCTATAGAAAAGTTGAATCTTCAGTAAAAGCATTAAGAAAACAGAAAAAATCACAATATCAATTACATCAACAGAAGTCTTATAAGCACAACAGGAATGTAGTGAAGTAGTATCAATCGAATGACGTGTACAAAGTCATAAAATACATGTTCTTAAACATGGAAATATATAATCACGAGATAGTCGGAAGCTCGTCGGACGAGTTGTCGTGTTGCCGCCTACAATAGGAAAGCGGCGTCATCTAAGTCTGAATGCGAAGGAGTGATCTATCGCGGAAGTGTGGCGGTCGTGTCCGGTGAATCGCCGAACGAATCGTCAGACATGGGCGCTTTTCGGCGATCATTGTATTGACGGAACATGGAGGCGATGATTTCACCGACAAGCATGTCACCACCGTTCGTCTGTAAATGAACAATTTGAGGGCCCAACCGGGATAGTGGTCCGGACTTTGGGATATCACCTGAATAAGCCGCAGCAAGAAAACTCCATCAGATGTCAGGTAGTTGCGAACGAATCCGCTCACTTTTTCCTCTTCTACGCGAGTTGGTTCGTCGCCAATCTCACCCATGCACCTCAGGTATCTGAAGAAAAAGATAGGGGAATGGTAAACAAGTACAAAATAAACAATTAAGTGCGAATAAACTCCAGGATCTATTCCACATATGTGATGAGAACAAACATTCCACAATGTTCACTGAAACAAGTTACCCTACTGGAAGGAACAGTTCAACACCAAGCTGAGGCAGCGATACGTGACGTAGGGCGACACTGCGCGAAGGAATGCGACAATATAAGGTCGGGAGCGAGAACAGGCGACAGTGAGCGACAATAAACGACATATAGACTTTTTTAGTACCATAAAAGTTAATAAATGCAATCCAGAGCTGCAACAATAGATACATCGTGAAAGCAAGAGAAAAGCATAAGAAAGCATTCGAAGAAGGAAAGCGACACCAAGCGACAGATAGGGGACATTTGGGAAAGCATAGACAGAGGGCATAATAGAGAAAATCGGGTTTTCTTAATAATGTAGCTGCACGCCCACCAATAGGCTTGAGCTTTGTCACTAAACTAATGAGTAATGAAATAGTAAGTTTCAGGATTGTTAAACGGATACGAGAGAACAGTTCTTACTTGGTTATAAATCCTCGTTGAAAATTGGTCCCAACTAAGGCCACTACCCAGTAGATGAGTGAAATGACGGAAAGAACACCAACCAGTACGAACCAGAACCTGAAAAAGTCTGAATTCAATGTAAAGACTACCTGAAAAGAAATCTTTGAAAGGGTACCACCGTTGCGCCATGCATTCAAAGTAACCTCAGTGAGGAACGACTTCAGTAAGCATAAAGGACCAGCAAAACTTATACGATAACTGGCGAAAAAACAGAGCAAAAATGTTCACAACTGGAACTTCTAAGAGAGCACCGAAAGGTAAACTGACAATGGGAGACAGGAACTGCCAAGTTATCCAGCAAAACAGGTGAGAATGAAGTTATACCATACAGAAGTAGCTTTTCAGTAAGTAATGAATTGACAGCAACATGATTAAAACAGTGAAATGCCCCACTCCGGAGCGGACTGTATCTTCTGACGGCTTTCCAGACTTGCCACATTTTTCTTGGGGTCAAAAAAAGGGAATGCAAAGGGTCCAAAACTGAAGGTAGCGCTGAGTGTGGGGAGGGGCGCTCGTGGGTGGAGCTCAGAAAACTAGCCATTGAGGAATGTGTCTTTGGTGTTTAGCGTGACTTTTGCTCCGCCCAATGCTCAAAGCCACGATTATTCGAGTGACAGTAGCAAGTAAGTTAATTCATTAATTAAGTTAATCTTAATGGCAGTCGGGTGAGCAATAAGTGGAGTTAAACGGCCAGTTGAGTAAAATTAAGTCAAGGTTATGAGGTGTATGCTTAGGAGCAGGGCTACTATCAAGTACAAGACATACCAGAGGAAAACGTAGATTTTCTCGGTGAACATGTTGATCATCAGCACACACTGTACGGTCCACCGATGGAGAGCGCCAAGTACTCGTACCTGGAGCAAATTTCAACTCATTGTATTCAGAAACACTGTATTACTCAGCCTCCAACGGCTTACCGTGAAATCACACATTGTCACTCTGGGAAAGTTACCAGTAACATTCCATTCACGACCACTCATGATGTCCGAGAAAATCTCCCAACCCCAAAAGCTGTTGTTAGTTCCGAGGAACGCCGAGAAGATACAGAACTGAAAACGAAAGTTAGGGTATCAGTATTTAAGCTGAAAACTCACTTTCAGTTCTGCTAAGCTCCTGTCACGCTTGATTTCTGAGGCCTCCTCTCTATTGTTAGGACCCATTGATACTGAGACCACGAAAAATTAATATTTTGATGTCCATCACAATTTAGGCCACTTTAAGCTGCAACTGAGCCACGGCCACAACTCATTGGACCGGTCCCGAACTAACCGAAGGCCCCGCTGCCATATTCAGTGCAAACGTTCAAATTCTAAATAGGGATCTTCATTCGGGCTTATTCCAAGAATAGGCGCATGCCGGGATTCCCCAATTTGTTGGTCTCTACTATTACAAAATTATTGCAATTTGACTTCCGTTCGACTAACTTGTGCTATAATATTGAAGACATAGAGGAATTTCGTGAACACATAAACGGCGGACAGATAGGAGCCTGATTTCCGCACTTTTGACATCATTCCAGCTTCTGAAAGAAGACATTCTTTTTTGACTATTGTAATCTTCAGAAATTCGTAAAAATATTCAAAAATTATGCCTTTATAGCGCATACATATTTCTATCAAAACGTTTGCTTACCTGTTTTCAGTTCTCTCTGCAGTTCCAGGGCCTCTTTCAAATGTACAGCGGCTTTGAAAACCTAAAATGAAAAACTCCAGTTTGCACTGATCCTTTTTGAAAATGAGTTCGTCAATTCATTGAAGGCAGAGGTAGGGCTAGGAGCTTGGGCGGAGCTATCTTGGGAGGAGCCTAGCTTCTCAACCATCAAGCGGCGCGGTGAAAGCTGGCCAATCAGGACTCCTCATTGCTCCATGATGAGAGTTACCTTCTGGGGTTGGATGGTTATATTAACCCCCAGGACCTTTCGTTTACTCCGTGATTTCAGTATATTTTTGAAAAAAATTTGTTTAGTCACTTCAACGGTCTATTGAATCTTACCTGGTTTTCGCGTTCTTTGGTGGTGACATTCTTCTTTACCTTCGCGGTGTTCTCCAGAACGTCTTTCACATTGATACCTAAACAGCTTAAAGTAGTAACTGGTTACCTACACGAGACCTACGGAATCAAGAAAAAGTTTACAGTTACGTAGGTTAAAAGGTACAATCGGGTAACTTACCAGTAGAGCAGTTTAAAGCTTTCCATACAACGCATGGTGCATAGAACAGAAACGCTTGCAGAGCTAGTACTAGTGGAACCCATTGATAGTAGCCGATAACCTGAGTAAGAACTTCATAGTATTCCTCAAGAGTTTCCAAGAAAACTTCAAAAACTTTGTAGTATGCCTCAAATATTTCAGAAAAGGCCATTTCCAAGTAACAACCTCAACAGATTGTATCGTGAATGTGAGCCTCGGAAAGACGATAGGAAATAAGAAACAACTAACAAGTCATAAAGTCGATTTATCGATTTTTTATGCGA
The DNA here is from genome assembly GCA_000469685.2 of Haemonchus contortus. NCBI lineage: Eukaryota > Metazoa > Nematoda > Chromadorea > Rhabditida > Trichostrongylidae > Haemonchus > Haemonchus contortus. Next base: position 2,932,391 of record LS997567.1, on the reverse strand, counting down.
ATTAGTTCAAGGATGTTCCACTGCCAACGACTTACCAAGAAACGGTAAAAGAGGAGTGACTAGAAATCCTAGAAGAGCTCAGCTATGAGGACCTCTGTGTTGATAGACGTTCACTTTTTATTGGAGTTCGAAGAAAGTAGTTAAATAAACCATAAAATGAAAATTAGTAAAGTAGATGTTACAAAAACAGGGCAGTTCGAAGCAGTGACGGGAGCCTAACTTCAAGTAGGGTAGTAAGTTAACATAACTGAAAAGCGACAGCTCGCAACAGGTTAGACAGGCTCGTAAGAGACTACAGAGCCAGAAGAAGATAGCAACTTAGAGTTTTCTTGTGCAGTAAAAGTAATAATATGTATTAGTGCTGCTTTGGCCGAATCCACTCAAAGGAATGAGCACATACATAGAAGTGATATGGTAGAAATGAGAACGTGCACTCACAGCGTTATCTCTCTCGATGAAATCCTCATTAGGATGGTCGTCATCCGGTAAGAAGTACGATCCCTTGATGAAACAGTAAGTTTCTGCATATCTGGAAACATTTGAGTAAAAGTACTATATACTTTACTACTTTATCGCTGAAAAGGGATTTCTAAGCTGCTCAAAGTAAAAAAAAAAGTAAGCGTAAAACCTACTTCTCCCAAGCTCCGGTGAATTGTGCAGGTACCCAACACTGAAAAAATACAACATAAATATCTTCATAGTCATTGGAAACACTTTAGAAAGAACTTAATCTTAGCATATTTGCTTTTTGTTTATTTGTTTATTTGAAAACTTATTTGTAATTCAGGAAAAGTTGTTGCTTATGAGAGCGTTCGAGAAATTGAAAGCTTCAAGAGGCCATGAATACAAGTTTCCGCTCATTACTTGTATCAAAGAGGTGTAAACTTGTGTTATGCTTATTCTTAGTAAACTGTGATAACCAGTAAGGAGAGAGGATCAAGATTGATGACGTCATAGGTGATTACGGTAGTCGCTTTTCAATAGAAATCTGTAACACTGCAAGCGATTCATACGTGCAGTGTATCCGCTGATAACGTTTGTTTGGCTTTTTTTCTATGGTTGAATGAACAACATAAAAGTCATCGTTATATCTCTTGGCCGCTACTGAACGGAAAGACAAAGCTAAAGAAAGTCAGCGATAATGCAAAAAAAAAGAAGAATAAAAAAGAGGAAAGAAAATGATAAGGTCTAGAGATCATACATAACAAGAGTATAACTCATGCGGCAAGATTTGATTATTATTCATCCTGTAGATAATCAAATACTTTGATACCTTGCTAGTTAGATTCTACTACCACTGGTTTGTTTTCAGGGCCTTCGACAAAAGGTACATCCTTTCCGAATTCGAACTCGTGAAGAGGTAAGCGCTGAATAGGGATAGACACTTTGGCCATTATATGGCTCAGTAAGAAATGAATAGTAGACCGATATTTTAGAGAATCCATGAAAAGTTCCAAAACGTTTCAAAATAAAACGCTGGACTTTTGCGAGATTTTTGAGAGCTACTTTGCGAACGACCTAACAATGAAACATGATAAAGGTTCATTTTGATAATTATTTTCTGCGACCCATGAAGAAAGCTCGTGAATCTACAGGAGGCGAATTCTGGCTCTATGACTCAAGCTCGCAGGAATTTGAATTTTGTGCATTCTATTTTGTTGACAGGGCACCTGCTCCATGCAGCTGGTCGTCCTTTTTCGTTAAGTCGAGGTCCCATCAAAACTGAACGTTTCGATTGAGGAAGTGATTTACTGGTAGAGAAACGGATGAAAGGCAAAAAATTGACAAGCGCCAAGGCGGAAAAATGACAAGTTTTGAAGTTACATCAGTAGAACTTTCTACAAAAAAGGAATATACTCAGTGCAAATTTGAAGTAATGTGACAAGTATTTATTAAAAGTCGAACCAGTATGTCCTCCTGTTAAACAGAGAAAAAGGTGCGAACATTCAAAACGAAAAAAACTAGATCTAACTCCGGCTGAATAAGCTGTTGGAACAGACCAACCCTTCCCTTAAGCACCGCTAGAATGGAATATGTATCGAGAAATAATTATGAAGAAAAAGTAGGATTCAGAGGGAGTAATGACCAGAAACACTAAAGTCAGCAGATAAAGGATGGAATGAGCGAAACAATATCTTCGTAGTTTCCAATTCGTGTCAAAAATGTAATCTAATCTAGGCACTAGGCCGAATTCTACATGACTGAACTTGAAGATTATCTCCAACCTTGTGATTTTACCGGCCTAGTGCCTAGATTAGTCAAACAAGGAAAGAGTTCAAACCTGTATCGGCTTTCCTACATATTGAGTTGCTGCCAGCGTGATAGCACCCAACGCTACTAACATGGCTGTATACTGGTAATTGAGTCGGTCGATCAGGTCATTAGACTGGTACGACCTGAAAGCGAAGGAATTTCAAGAGTTCTGCGTCAAAAACAATAAATTGAGAGTTCAATATTTCAAACCTGCTTATACTTTTTTAGTGAAAATACCGCGTCGTGATAGGGTTACAAGTTATAAATCTGGCTCTGGGAAGAGCTACTGGTCTTTACCAGTAGCTCTCCTCAGAGCCAGATAAACCCCTCTACACACGGGGATAATATGAGGTAGTGAACCTGTCGAGAAAAACGTAGTTACTACGCCATGTGTGTGGGTACGTTCCCCGCCATCAGGACACCTGATTAGCCCAACAACTTTGGATGTAGAAGAAGTGCATGGCAAATTCTAATTAGGAAATCGAATGTCTAGATAATCATGGTTAAATGTTTACATCCAGAAGTGAAGTGATAAATGTTGAATGAAGCCTTCAACACCCTAAGAATGTGAATTTCATTTACAAAGGTTGCGTAAAAATTAAAACGGGGGACTCGAATTCTGCACCAAAGGGTCATATCTGATTAACTAAACAGTGATCAGCTATTTTTGGAAAATTTATAGTGATTTCCCCTTTTCGTTTTTCCCTTCCTCCCTTGCTGGCAAAAGCTTTTTTGCAATTTAAACTTCTCCAACGATTTAGTTTTTTTGCGAAAATCCAATACAAACAAAGAAAATGCGCTCCACCAAGGTCCATAGAGGCTCTGAATGAGCTTCAGCACTCATTTATCCTTTTTGATTAAATAAAATCACGTCCTGCCTTTACCAGTGACTAGGAGGCGTTGAATAGCTCTCCTAAGCGAAACTAAAAATAATAGAGATGATGTATTTGAAGTCAACCACTCATAACAAAATTATCGGCAAAATCACATTCCCGATTGCCACCAAAATATTCCAGCAGTAAAAAATTTTAGCCGCTCAGAGGTCTGAGTATTCGTGCACGAGCAGTCAGGGTAATCGTAACCTTGCTGCAATCCATTTATAGTCATGTTTGATCGTAGGAACATGGACGTTCTGTCAACACAATTCCAAACACCCGAGAACTAATGTATAGGACATACCTGCGTAGCTTACTGACATATGGGACGATCGCGCCGATCATCCTTGATCAGAGGCCCTGGAAATTAAGGGTTACTTGGATCGAACGGTCTCGGACCGACTACAAAAGGCCGACAAGGTCAGCCAAAAATCGACGAGCTGAAAAATCGTATAAAAACGCGAAATGACGTAATCGGTAGGCCGTCGTGAAAACATCGAGAGATGCCCTTTTGAAGAATGACTTTACGAGTTTTTGCCCCCGCAAGATGGCTTACATGATATGGCGTTGACAAAACAGTAAGTCACGTTCGAGTAATATAAACTTTCAGGTAAAAATACACAAAAAAAGGAGTTCGTACTACAGAATAAGCTGCTTGTTACAGAAATACAGTATTCTACCTGAAAATCGCTATAGGACCCACACTCTAGTACGATGGAAAAATAAGACGGTAGTTAAAATGCTGTCACGGGGTGATGTCGTCGTCGCTGGCGTCGTACGGCCTCTGCTGCCTCCATTGCCGACGGAGGCCATCGCCACCGCCGCCGCCACCATCGCATCATGTAATCGCATTACAGATCACTAGGAGAATGTGAAAAATCGATAATCCCATTATCGATCGCTTTTAATTGGCTGTCATCATAAAGGAGAAGTCCCGTCTAGTTGAAAAGCGCCGGCCGCCGTCGGGTGGTCATCATTTGTCATTGTACATTCGGCAGTTCGTACGGGTGCAATACATGACGCATCAGCTAGCCGTTGCTTCTACGCCATTGTTTCATCCGAAGAAAACCTTAAGCAACAGGAACTGGAGCACCTCTGAGTGGGACTCAGAGGTGCTCCAGCTCCTGTTCAACCCTAATTCTGGAAACAAGATGTTGAGAGGGAATTCAAAACAGTCTTCACATAGGGAAGAGGTGGTTCTTTAGGAGAACGATGAACTGACGGGACAAAAGAAACGGGAACTGTGAAGAGACAACTGGCGACCAAATGGGATTCTTCTTCTACAGCAATAGCACGACCACAACGATTCTGAAACGATTAAGGAAAACGAGGCAAATATCGATTTCTCACGCAATAGTCAAAGGACGAAAACCAGTTGGGTGGGCCTACGGTTGACTACGGCTGGCTGGCTGGTTGGTTGGTTCGCTGGGTGGCTGGCTGGCTGACTGACTGACTGACAGGCTGGCGGAGGATCGCATTTGGTAGTGGAAAGTGTGTGTGTGAGAATGTGTGGCCGCTGTATGCTAATTAAGAGGGTCTGTACATTTTGAGAGAACGTACAAGGACCGTCATGAGCTCGGGCTCATCCTCACCACTGAAGAATGAGGTAGCCGGAGAGATTGAACAGAATGCTCCACCTCCTTCTCCATGGTGCTATGTGATGTATTTTATGATATCGTCATTTTGCTTTGATATCATGCCATTCTCATTCTTTGCACTCTCCCTCGGTGGTAGATGGACGATAACGGGGATGAAGCGAACGGCATCGGAGGTCTTGAAGCCATAAAAAAGCCCGAAATAGTCATGGAATCGCATAGATAGAGATCTATCATAAGACGTAACCGCAACACGTAAATACCAGTAAAACTAATAAAATTAAAATTGCCAGAAGACCTCTCGAAGCAAAAACCTTCTCGTTTTTCATTAACTCGCAGAAGGAATGGTGAAAAAATCAGAAAAGGACGAAAAAGAGTAATTATCGTCCAAGAATGAATTCAATCGATCGATTGACGAAGATTCTGTTGGCCGAGTGCCAATAAGGAAAGTGCAATAAATCAAGCGAACATCCAACAATTCAATGAGGGGTCGAGTACGGGGGGTCCCAGCCGTTCCGACCACCCTGGCGCACCATGTAAAGATCGTTGAAGAATGCGCGACTCCCGTCAAAGGTCAACGAGTCAGACGGGTTATCGATTACCCACTCGAGGTGTGATCTACATCGAAAAATCAAATATGCCATGCAAATTAACCCGATTATTCGGGGAAAATTTTCACGATCACGTAGGGTGATCTACAAAACTTAAGGGGAAACTTGTAGATGAATTCCTACTAAATTTATTTTTGAAATTCTCGGATGTATCCAAACAACATCGACCGTGCATGACGTTGGATGATATGATTATCTCAGGCAACTATAAATCGAACGATAAATGGCATCATTTAAGATTGTGGCAACAGAAAAACGTTTATTGATCGAAGTAGACCATCTAGCACGCTAGTCGACGCAAACTTACAGAATTAACAAAGAGGGAGTCGCATAGACAATTACTGTAATTACAACCAAATCTCAAAAACCTAAAAATGTTACCGAAAACTATGAGGTACACAAATCTTAAAAAACGAAAGTCAGGGTCCAAAGGGTTATTTGTGATTACTGATTGTGAATCTATCTGAATACGTTACTTGTAATGAAGTAAAAATCGATCGGATAGATTTCTAGAGGTTGTCAGGGCGATTAGGCCTAGGCGGGGACCTGCGCGACTGACAGGGACTCCCACACGGTACAAGGTCGATCGTAATTGAAATAGTGCCAACTGGGTTTGCCACGCGTACAAGGTTCATGGAACTTTCAAGAATTGCTTTTGGTAACTGGTAGTTCAATATATCATCGATCAGGGTGCCGATTTTGAATAAATTATAGTAGCAGCAGAAATTTGAATACAAAAGCGTCTAGCTAGTAGCAAATTGTTCGTTGTGACTCAGTGTCGAATCAAGAATGAATCAGTTTAGCATATGAGGGAAATGTGAAGGCCTTTGAGCAAAAGAGATTCCTACGGCTTCAAGATTGATGTCAAGTCCGACTTCAGCAGTCATCCTCCCACCCTCATGTGATAGAACGACAATCCATCGCCAATGCCTCCATGTTCACTGTAAACATGTTTTCCTTGAGAATGGTCAGACCAAAGAGGCACGGCACTCAGCCTCCTTACAGTGAGTGACTGTCTGAGGTAAAAGGCCAGATGCATATCTGGCCACATAGGGGGAGGTGTCGGAGACGGGTGTGATCATGGTTGACGGGCCGAACCGGTTCGGACCTCATAAAACGTAAGATCGCGGCAATCATTCGAGACCGAAGAAGTATTCAGAGTTTGTCGGTCACATAAATCCATTCCAGGCAGTTAACTTGTCCTGAGCTTTATTGATTGTAATCAGTTGAAGTCGATTTTTCTGTTATCGATTATTTTTTGGATGCGCCACGCTTTCAATTTCCATCTAGGGACGTATTAGTATTTGACTGAGCCAGAAATTGGCCTATAGATTGGCAAACATTGACTTGTAGAAGCTAAGTGCTATCCACGTTTAATTTTACTCAGAGATTAGAATTTAGGGACTGGTATCAAAAAAAGGCATAAATGCCTAATAAAAAAAACCTAAACGGATTTGATCCTCAGACCGTCTTCGTGGTAGTGTCGCCTCTTGCCGTTGTACAATCCCTCTTCAAAAACAATTAATAAGAAATAAGAGAGGGACGATTTCCTGTTATTTTGCTTCTTCTCCTTGAATCCAGTCTTGTAAAGTCATTTCTAACCAGTATGGACAACTAGTAAGTGGCCAAGTAGCTTTTTGACATTAGAATGCATCTTTTCAGTTGACGCGCTGCCTTCACTGCCTATTGTTTCACATGTAAAACACCAGTTTGACAAATAATTTCACTAAACAATCAACAAATTAATAAAAACTGGATTACAATCAGATAATACAATAGTACAGGTGACAATTACTGAATAATCCCCAATTGGACTACAACACCTATAAAGTGAAATACATCATTCATTCATAAATCACGTTAAAAGAGGACTCGTGCAAGAGGAATTTCATCACGGAACATAAGCTAGCTTGGGAAGCCTGCGAGGACACGACTCCTAAAGAAAGGAAAAGCGAAAAAAGAAGTGAAAACAAAAATGTATCTTTATTTTGATGACAGTTATTTCCTGCCTGAGTACATAATGGTAGACGCTACGCGCGTACTACCTAGGGTACTCTGATTGGTCGGTTGTAAGCACTGACCAATCATGAGCATTGCATGCACCGCATGTTTCGCCCCAAATTTGCACTGGGGCCGGAATAGATTGCATTTTATTTGGAACAGGCAGGAAATCAGACCGGATGATGAGAGAGGGCAATTCCAGATATAAAGGCATCTGATGTGATTTTGATTAGGGATTTCATCGATGTTATGAATAGAGATATCTCAAGCAGAAGATCGTGAATACTGTAATCATAGACGAGACTGTAGAAGAAGAGCTGAGCTCTTCGAGTTCTCGAATTTTGGCTTCACCTTCTTCAGTGTCACGTGCCATTTTATCATACGATTCCTAAAATATTCCATGGAACATGAATCAACTTCAGTAGAAAATCAGGTAGATTAACCCATTGACGACCATGCAGTCCACATGTGGACTGCACCTTTTCCGCCGCGTGGGACCGTGCAGTCCACATGTGGACTGCAGTTGCATTTTTTTGTTTTATTCATCTATATTTCCATTTTTTTTACAATTTTTCTTCTCAAAACATTATATCAGGCCTGAATGAAACTATATACAGCGTGGTCCTAGGAAATCTTCTAATTTTACAGTTGTAAATATGTTTTTTCCAAAGATTATATTACCTTGGCGAATTCTTCGTTCGTTGAAAAACTTCAAAAAAGGAGATATTTCTAAAAGACGGTCGTCATTAGCATTTTCGCTGTTATCGACCAAACGCAAAGCTCCCAATACAACGCAAATAAAAGTTCCCCGAAACGATTTCTTTTAATGATTGCAATATAATTGAATAACCACTAGAATTAGTGCCGATTCCATAATAAAGATCAATAAACACCAATGTGGGCATTCTTACCAAAACCATTTGAAGGAACATTCCTAAAAACTTATAATTTTCTCTTATAAACATCAAAAAACGGTCATGCTGGACCATGAAATCCAGATGTGTGCTGCAGTCGCGGGTGGACGAAAAGCGCGCTGGTCCCTCGCGGCGTTTTCCCGCAAAACGTCGTGGTCGTCAATGGGTTAATGTCAATATTGTCAGTATTAGGGCGGAGGTGGTGTAGTGGCAAGTGGCGCACTATATCACACGCACGGTCAGGTGTTCGAATCCCGGATCGATGCCCGACTAGGCCAACCAAGCCTTCCATCCCTCCGGGGTCGGTGAATTGGTACCAGACTCGTCTGGGAGGATAAAAGCACTGACTTGTACATCGGCTGGCCACCGCAAGTCATTGTACATACGCACTCATTACGCCACTACGATTCTGAATGGAAGTGGAGTGCGGGGGCGCATCCCTCAGACGGGATTGATTAACGCCAAAAACTTTAACCTTTATCCTTTTTATTGTCAGTATTGATTTTTCATACTTGGGCTAAATAATCGATACTTTCACAAACGGTCTTGGAATAAACGGTCGTGGACCGATCCAAACGAACTCCTCCCCCTCAACCTTCGTCAGCCCTCCCTTCCACTCAATTAATTGTCCAACAAAATCTGACATAACGTCACAGTTTGTAATTTACAAAAAGGTTTTTCGCAGTTACAAAAAGTCGTACTCACCGTAAGCATTTTCCCTATTCTGACCAGTCGCTCTTCACTGCCCTCAAGTGCCTTGCCGACTACTTCGCTGATATTTCGGGTCTCGATTGGTACCCATGCGACCCTAGGCCGATCTGTAAAACAAAATTGTAATCAGAGGTTATTTTCCGGAAGTAGAATTTTTCGTTCAACTTCTTCAGCTGTTTAAAAAATTTCTGTTGCTGAATCACTCTTTTTAGGTATCCTTTCTTCATTTTATTTTTCACTCAGCCGTTTAAGTTTCTCATCTATTTGGAAATTCTTCCTTTTCATAGCTCTGTTTCGAGTGGCTATTTTGAAAACTTGCTTTACAAAAAAAGAGAAAAGAACGCTGATTTTTTGACACATCAAGAGCTTAAGAGTATCCGAATTCGCGCCATGCACTGTGCACCTTTTGAAATCGCAGAGCTGAGTTCTACTGCAACTAAACTTCGAAGAACTCGCCCACGCCCAAGTTTTGTTCACAGATAAACGGATCATTTCTTTTGCGTATTTAAGCAGTTTTACAGTTTTTTTAGTTTTTTTTTCATTACTAACCAGGCATTTCCTGTTTTTATTTACTGTATAGCTCGGGGGAGGGGGCACAGTCAAATGAAAAGTATAAGGGGCAAGTAAATGATAAAAACGAGTGCAACTAAGCCCATGGGTAATAGAAATCCGATTACTTCACAGTAACACCAACTAAAACCCATCAGTCAAATATCCTTTGCCAGCTGAGCCCTTTCATTCATTTTCAGAGCTGTCAATAAGCGAGCGAATGTCGCAGCACAGAATGTTTCAACCCTCTAGAGACCCTCTTAGCATCTCGGCGCGTGCGAATTTTCTGGCCACATCCAATTGTCGTCACAGCACTTTGGACAAGCCTCCAGAAATTCTTCGAATAAAACCATTAGAGCGAGCAAAATGCTCCGGAAAATATAAGTCGATAGTGCACTCCGTGCTGGTAGGAAAACTAGCCACATTCGAGTTGAAATAAAACTTATAGAGATGCTTGGAAAAGGAGGAAGAGGAACTTTGACCTCAGACAGAATTTTTCATTATGCAATTTGAAATGAATAGAAAGTGTAGTAAATAGGCAATAAGTGCCGTTTATGACGGGTGTGGGCGGAGACGAATGAGCCATGGCACTTCTCCAATTGGTCAGTCTTTTATACCTGGTTGATAGTTGCCTCGAAAAGAGGTTTTTTTTAGGATAACTGGCAACTTTCGTACGAGCTGACCTCACTCATGTAACACACAACACATACATACACACAACACACACATAACACACACAACACATACACACAACACATACACACAAAACATACACATGTGGATGACGAACTTGTAAAAATTTTTCCTCATTAAAACTAGTTTCAATTCAGAAAGTGCTCGAAATTCGAAAACTGCTACAGGGCAAAAGAAATCTAACTCCCCAATCAAACTCACGATCTTCCTTCCGATTTCATTCCAATCTGGGAACGTTTTGCTGTTGGGGGAGGGTATATCTCTGTATGTGTCAGTTCTGTACAGGTATCTGTTAATCAGAAGAAGTTCACCGGCGCAGTCATGACGCCTCCATTTCAAAAAAAATACTCCGAATATTACTAGTACATAGCACCATCACCTGGACAGCAGTATTTGGGTAACCTCTCCGCCCCTTTTCCGTCCCTCTCCCACAGATCATGTTTGAAACTTCTTGATGTTTTTTTTACCGAAGAAAAATTCCCGGAAGTGGAGTTCAAAGTGTCGCAGAGCTTTTTCTTGTCCCAATAAATTCACTAATGGGGATCCGACATCAGTAAGATGTGTCCTCGGCATGGCACAGCTGTCATGGGCTCATTATGTGATGAGAGGTCTTTCAACTGACATATGGATTATCTAATAGGTTACGACAGCCGTCTTACCCTTCAAGAGGAGGTTCATGCAAAACCGCCTCATCGAGCCTGTCATTCATTGCGAGAAATCTCTCAAAGTTTTGGCCACATATTTTGACTCTTCGAATCCTTCGAAAATTTCTGTTTCTAACTATGAATAGACTTCGGGTTGATGAGTAAAAGAGAAGCTTTCTAAAAATAGTCCCAACCCTCCAAGTGAAAGTTCTTCTGTGACGAGTGAAGCATTCGCTTTTAATATTTGATGTTGTGACCTGTAAATCCCGCCCAGTGAAAAACCACGCCCCTCCCACTGGAGCAAACAAAAGCAGCATATCAATTCCCACAGCATTATATTATTTTAAAAATGCAATTGAGATGCATATGATGCATTTAGTAAAAATTCATTTCAATAAATTGACATCGCTCCCATTGGCATCATGTTACCGCTTTCTGTAACTTGTTAAGCTACATATGCATCATCTTTGTAGGAACTTTCCAAATTTTAAGGAAGATCACTGTACAGGTAACTTTGTATGACTTTCTAGTACTTTTAGGGTTTCGACTGAGTAGAAGGCCTAAGAAAATATTCAAGAAATCGCGAAAAGCCAAATCGAATTTTCTGCTCGAATTCACCTCTTTTCTACAGCCTTCCCCCTTTCTCAGCCCTCTCCCTAACAAGATAGAGGCAGTTAAATCGTATTGATATCAAAGAACAATGTAAACACTAAACAATCACATGTAGCTAGCCATGATGGTGTCCAGGACAATGGTTGGGAACCCCTTCATCGCCTAATGCCAATGACTCTCAACTTAGAATTTTGCTGTGCCGCTCACCATTGCTCTGTGCCTCTCACGAGCTTTCAATGGAAGCGGGAGAACGATTAAATTTGCGAGACACAAAATTTAGCTTGACAATGTCGGATGAGGAAAGAAACATCAGAATGGTTGATGAACATTCGGCCAAAGAGCGAACACAAAGGCACAACTGGTGCGATCTCAATGGAATTCAGCTCGAATCCTCAAAATTTTTGAGATAGCCTCACGAATTTAGACGTAATTATACGAAAGTTTTAGCAACACCGATCCTTTTTTGATCCTTTTTTCGTTTCGAGACCCAACCAAAACTAGCGCAGCCAATCGTGGTGCAATGACAACGAGCGCCGTTACCACACACATGATCCTGGGATCAACATTTATGGATGGGACCAAATGCTTCGTCACGTCATCTTTCGGAAGATTTACATCATAATGACCACCAAATCTGCATTCAATTAGGGCATCCCTTAGGAGATGAAATATTAAAGGGAAATCTCAACAGCGCATATGCCAGCTGCACAACAAAAAATTGCCGGAAATCGAATGCGGAAGTCATGCACGGCGCTACCCAGGGTGATGTATTGCACTTTAGACCGACTTCAATAAATATGCGAATAGGTCAATTTGTAAAGCATCTCATGAAAGATTAATAATTGATATTACCACAATTTGTATTTCTCAGAATTCTATCTACTCGTGCGACAATTTTGATCTACACGGTGATTAACGATCAATATTCGGTGCTTACAACTGCTACTGCAGTACTTATCTGGATGCTCATTTCAAATTGAAAATTATTACCGTGGTCCGAATAAACAACCACTGATACGGTCATCAATATCAGCAGAGAAGTGATCTGCATGGTGCAATCCCTGAAAATTCGGATTAGATCGGATCCATCTGGTATTAAAGTAATGAGAAGGTTGCGATAATCGTGGAAAAGGTTACAGAGCGATAACTCTTGAAAAGGTGCTAATTAATTAGGATTATGCGCAACACATAAACATAAACAGATCCAATAGAGCTGGCGAAGAGTCACAAAGAATTGTTTACTTCAAACGATAAATAATTAAATAAAGAGAAATAAATGGTCGCACAAACAGGAAACAAAAGACCATTGGCAGCCCCATGCGGCTTAAAAACTCTTTATTACGAATAGAATTGAATCCAGTAGTACCAGTCACGTAACATCAGTAACATCATTTCATTATGGAACTGTCCACCAGGTGACCCCCATGTCCATCGCAAAAGTACCAGTAAGTAGAGAGCTAGGATGAGAGTAGAGTAAGAGTAAGAGCTGAGATGAGCGTTATATGTAATTGATACGAATAAATCCAGTTATTTTAGTAGCTGTGAGGTTACTTGTAAGACATGTTTAAAACTAATCAAGAACAATAGAGTCTGAAAGTCCGAGAACTCTGAAATTTGGCTTGGATCTCTACTTTTACTGGTATACTGGTAAGCTATGTATGAGTTCTACGCGTAATAGCTGAGCTACCGAAGATTAGGATATGACCTAACAATTACTTACAAGTTTTAAGGTCGAGTTCAGTAATTGCCAAGCCAAGGTTAAAGTCTATCTTTGGAAGCAGAAGTCCATTCCATTATATACCTCAATGAATCAGAACAACCAGTTCCAGACTTAAAAGAAGGATGTGAAAAAATGGCTAGATAAGAAGACAGTAAAGTAAGTACTGTAGTAAAGGGAAGTACATGGTAAATCAAACTATACACTGAACACGGTGTTTTACAAATAAAACATGCATTTAAGAATTTATTAAAAATTTCCCCTTCCCCTGTCCCCAACAGTCACACCCTCCCTCCTGGCCCAGTAGCCCTCTGACCCAAAGCTCATCCCCCCTGTCCCCCCTGGTTGCAGTCAAACGTAGTGCTTCAAGCATAACAAATGCAATAGCGTCATATGTAACATTTATTGTGTAAGAAAAGAAAAAAGCATGAAATTCGATCTTGGCAACAAAGAGATTCATGCAGCTGGGACCCTGTGGGTGTAGTGATTGTGTAAAGCCGAGATGTTTTGAGGGATTTCATGAGGCCATAAAAGCCCATCGTGCTCAGCGACACATAAAACCCACAGACAATGACAACAGGATCATTTGAAACGACCACATTCATCAAACTGAACATAAAAACCTCGAGTCACACCGAAACCCCATTTAAAGGAGCTTTTAACGGCTAGCCCCGCTGGTTCCCGAACAAGGCTGACCTTTCGGCTTGTTGGTGGTGATTGGGATGGTCATTGAGGAGCAGATAATAGACATTAGTTATAAGATATAGGGTTTTCAAGGGAAGTGCCATCTGCCATGCCGGAGTGGATGAGATGTGGTCGGTCGCGTAATTCGAGACCCCGACGGTCCCGTCGTCTCGTCAGCGTTGACGAGGAGATGTAAAACGACGAAATTGAGAAGATCATCACAAAAAACGGAAATGTCAAGGCGAAATGCTGTCAAAAACAAGTCATAGGAGGGCTTGAGGCCGTCTGAGCAACGAGCCGAGGGATACTCCACGGGGGGGGGGGGGGGAGAAGCTGGTTATTCGAAGAAAAGAGTCAAAGGGAAGGGGTTCGAGGGACGGGTGTAGGAGGAGCAAGGCCGATTTTTCCAGCTTCAAACTGAGCCTGGTTCATGGAGAAAAATCTCGCAGTAACCAGTATACAATCAGCAACTAGTAATTACTCGCCCTTGGAAACATCGAGGAATATGTGCCGCTGAAACGCACTTAGCTTCCGTCGCTACCATCTTACCTTATTCTGCATATGATGGCATAATGATCGTGTAATTATCGGGCGTTAGACGAGATTCGAGCAAGGATTAGAATAAAATGAGGAACGGAAGGTTAGCTGGCCAAAGAGGTTCGTGGTGGACGAGTTTCCAGTTAGGTCAAAACGAACCGAAACGAACGCCTACGACACATATGGAGCCGTTGAATTGAATTCAGTAGGGAGAGGGAGGGGAAGAGGTTGAAGGCTTTCCGGGGAGAACCTCGATTAGACGAGGCCGACGAAATGCACCATAGTCGGCATCGAAAACAAAACAGATATCTGCAGCAGTAGCTTTGGGAACACCAAAGTGTTTAGGGTGTAGTATGGGTGGTCTCTTGGACCTACATGTGGCTGGAATACCGATTGGCTGAGTGGTATCAGCTGATTTGCCGTTGTAGTCGAATTCCAGTCAGAGGTACAGGTCCTTACCTATACAAATAAGCTGGTTCCGCTATTTGGAGACGTTCTTTCAGGTGTAGCCACTGAAATACGATCCCATGGCTGGAAAAAACTCAATTTCTGCAAATATTCTTCCAACTGATCGGATTTCCCTCAAGAAAAATGCTATTTATATTTTAATTATGCATTAGAAAAATGGCTTAAGTGGATTACAGCCATGGCCAGCCATATATCTTCTCGCTGGACCAATTTGCATTTAAATTTTGAATCCGTTAAGATCTTTTTCAAAGAAAGATTTTATCCATGTAATTATTGCATATGGTTCTAGAGTTCATGAATAAATAAATAAATAAAATAAATAACTAAATAACTAAATAAATAAGTAACTAAATAAGAGGAATGATTATTTGGAGCCAACCACTTAAATTCCTCACTCCCCTCTTCTACTTCCTAACTTCCTTCGCCATTCTTTCCACTCATTCTTGCACTTCTGTAAACTCCAGCCTTATCGATCATACCAGTTCCTTTTTATTCCTTTTTTTCTGAAAATCTCCAATAATCTCATAGCTTCATCATCTCCTGCAACTGCACTCTCCTTTTTTACAGCTCCCTGCCGCTCTGATGCTCTCTCTGCTTTCCTTTCAGTAACTCCGATTCCTATCCATTTTTCTATCTTTCCTTTTTCTCGTACATCCTCCACATTGACTTGCCCTGCACAAACAACTGTTTTCCTTTTTCATTACCTTTCTACGTGATGCATGCCCAGTACATGCATGGCTTCTGGTTCAAAAATTGCTCTCTTCAGCCCTTTCACTTAACTTCCTAAACCCCTCCATTCTCTTGGTGATTCCACTCCTTTCTATCTCACTTTTTCATCCACCCTTTATTTCACTTTCAATGGAATAGAAGAAGAAAAAAGGTAATGTTGGGGTGCTGTGGCGTGTTGGGGTGTTGTGGCGCAGCGGGGTGGGGCGGAGGCGGCGGCTTCCGCTTGCACCACCAGGATAGTTGAATCTCGCTGAAAACAACTCAGCTCCCTTTCCTGCAAAAGGATTTAATGTGAACCAGCAGCCCCGTTGTAAGCAATTTCAAGCTATAGCGATACCTAGTTGATGGACTGAATTGAATAAAACGTATGGTACAAAAGAAAGAAAGTGAAAATGAAGAAAAAGAGGAATCGGACGTTGGTGGAAAGAAAGGAAATGAAAAAGGCGTTCGACATTGGTCGATACGAGTCCTTTTATAAACAATAACATTGCTTATACAATGCTAAGACTATTGGAGCGCTAGTACGCGGCAGCTTTAACCCTCGTAATCAGCCGCGGAGGCGCGCGCCAGTTCGCGGCGGAGCTTTTCCTGACGGCGGCGGTTTTTCACTGCTGGCGGCATACTGGAGCACTAGACATTTGCACTCTTATGATGTGCACACGACTAACCTCACGGACCTCGTTTTTTACCCCCGCGAAAATGAAGTGTGAGCGAGAAAATCCCCTGCTGACTAAGCACCCAGTTAAACCAGGAAAAAAGTCGAATAGGAAGTTTTTTCGTTGAAGAGCTAACGGCACGCGCCAGATTGACGCCTAGTAGGAGGGCAAATTATACAGCGTTGAGACTCGAAGTGAGTGGGATGCGCCATGCATTCGACATCATTTCGGTGTTTGAATGCCCAAGTATACACCCACGTTGGTAACAAGACGTCCCTGAAGCAACTGCTGCCCAACGTGCGTCTGATCTTTAGAGGCAAACTTTTCAAGAAGAATTCAGAGCCATTATATTTACTCTAAATAACCTGAGACTTAATGAATGTAGGCGCGAACCTAGCAGGGAACGACCATCATGTTGTGGCTCTGTATGAATCGTTCTGTGGCTGAAATTCATTGAAAGAGTCGAAAGATGGACCAAAGCCGATAGTCTGCCAGGAGTATAATGCAGAATAAATGGCGTTTAACGGAATGAAATCTGTGTGGAAAGCGTCAATACTGCTGACCATTTCATTTCCCCAGAAAGCTTTATTCGGAAATGACTCTCTATTCAGTTTTCTCTATTCATGGGTCGTTGTCAAGGGCGCATCACAGACTCCTATCTACACGTAAACAGGCAAGTAGATACATAGAGTAATGCCTTACAATTTGCTGAAGGCATGGGCAGTTAATCCCAAAAAACCTCTATATATTTCCAGAATAATAAAAAATTGGGAAGGATTAATGTAGGCTTCGACTGCCGTGGGTTCCATTTGGGCAGTAGACAAAAACGGGAACTCAGCCACTCTCCCCTCAATACGGATACTGACGGCAGTCTGTCTCTGAAAATGACCGGAAATTTTTATTTTGCGTCAAATTACCCAGTTTTCCCATTTCATCTGCCGGGATGGAGGGATGCAATCTCGCTCAGCGCTAGGATTCAAGACGCTATTGAGCACTTCTATTGAACCCCTGGCTTGTGTACTCGGCGCCCCTGATTGGTGGGTTGATCCCTCTGGCCAATCACACACCTCTTCTGCACGCGTTCACGTCCGTCCCTCTGCGTGGAAGATGTTGCAGACTAGCTGTAAGTGAGAGTGTGGCTAGTCACGTTTGATACAAAGAGTAATCCTAAGTTTAAAAGACTTCTAATGAAATTATTGAAAAGTGGATGATCAGTAAACAGTAAGTGTGAACCAGTAAAACGCATCAACGATTTTGTTTGTTTCAACGCTATCAAAGAACAAATACGGTACTTGAGTAGCCGATAAATGAGTGGGAATGCAAATAGCTACTGCTGACGGTCGATTCTTTTGTTGCGAAATGACGAGGGGATCGACCAGTGGTGGTGGCAGCCATTGTGACTCCCCAGATACAGACAGCATTTACACAGGGCTACTGAAAAAGCCCACCACCACCACCACCACTATTGAACTGGAATGAGTCAAACTCATTCAGTACAGTAAGGTTCTGAGACATCTGAAATGGTGTTTACATTACAAACATTTTCCACGACATAGTTCAGACTTTAGTTCAGCCCCTTTCAGGGGTACAGGTATGGTTTTACTTGGGCGAGATCTCGTGGTATAGTGTTGTACTTGTATCATCTATAAGGAGGTCCTGTTTTGATAGCTTGAAAGAGAGGAGGGGAGGACACAACGATGAAGAATAATCTCATCAGAAAGGTGAAGCCGTGGTGAGGAGTCCGTAACTGTCTAGTAACCTATTACCTTCACCTTCTCAATTACTTTTTGGTGAACTGTACTTAGGTTGAAAATACTTACTTGGGATCAGGTGATGGGATAGTTCATAGGTCTTTTTAATAACTTAACAGCTCCGCAATGCAAAATTTTAGAATTTAGGCTCGAACAGATGGCAGGGCTCCCCTCTTCCATTTGGGTCGAAGAGCTCCCCAGTCATAACAGAGGAAGGAAGTGATTTTAAAGTCTGTACTAGTAGAAAGGTGTTGGTTCCTTGAAGCAAGTTGCCAATTGACAATGCGGATGTTGCTTAGACTTGGAAGAAGGCTCTGATGATTTACAGGAAATGCTTTGATGATTTACAACAGGTTCCATCTCTACAAATTCTTCAAAAACAGTGTTCACACTTGAAGATGAGGAATGGGTGTGGCTAGACTCCCTCCAACGCATGCTATGGAAAGGACGGAAACCCCTTCTGTAGGACCCCGAATCTTACACTGTCATCTGTTCGGGCCTGAATTCCGGAGGAAAAGTCAACATAACTCTATTAGAACTTTTAAATGAGTAAACATGAATGTAACTGTGGGTGGATGAGAGTAAACTGGGTGGCGCTACTGGTAAAGAACTCTATGAAAATGTTATAATTGCAGGAAAGCGATTTTTCTAAATACATATGTACTGCTACCCTTTTGCCGAGCTACTGCAGGATTGCAAATTGGATTGAATAAATTACTGAAAACCAAAAAAAGAACTAGAGAAAGCCGCCATAGTTAGGCCCAGGGAGCCCTTTTATCATGGCAAAATTATAGAGAGGACAGCCATTTGTGTCAATTTTGGTTTGGCGCTGCAGAAACTTCTGGACTTTTGCGGATGAATGGAGGGGAAACATACATAATGCAAAAACTCCTGTCAAAATCGATGTGGGATGGATAGAGATTGGCCGAGTGATGTTCATTTTCACACAATTTCCTTGCAAATACGATGACTTTGATGCTGATCGCATTACGTTCTCGTTAAGAAAAAAGTGCGAAAACTTCTGAAAAACTGGTAAATTGAGGCCATTTTGTTGATAGTTCGCGCCTGCAAAACAGGATTAGTCCAGCAGCAGATGGACGTGTGCCATTACTACCGATAATTACCGTAGTTGACACTAATCGAACTAGTCATATCCGATTACAACAGTATCAAAGTATGACTTCACCACAAGAGGATGACGGACCCCCAGGGGCAGGTGAAAAAGTGGGTGGTCCCCAGGGGACTCATGGTTACAGTAATAGGTGCACTTTGACCTAAAAAGTTACTATAAAGTCTGGTTCCCTGTTGTCATAACTTTTTAACCTTAACGCGGTCTTCAGAGGGCTATAAATCACGGAAAGGGAGAAATCGCGTTGGAGGTGTATTTACTCTGGCTTTTTTAAACACCACTACGAAAAGGCAGGCTCCCTAGCCTTTTAAAGGTAACAGTACTGCTTTGTACAATGTAGTATCAGATGGGCAAACAAAAAAATCCAATAAAACTTGATAAAGGTGGGGTCAAAGTGGGCTTTACACCTTGGCCCAATAAAATCTCACCCATTGAGGCGCGCGCCAATAGTACAAAGCTATAAAGCTCACTTTGAAACAACCGGAATTACACTTCAGTAAATTCTGAGGTTACCACAGCTAATTTAGTTCAAAAAAGTTACTCCATTAGCCCATTTTGCCCTTTATGTTCAAATCCATTCACGTTTTTTTCCCTTGTGCCGGAGATTGGAAAAAGGGAGGTCGCACTTTTTTCATCAGGACGTTTAACTTACTACTTATCACTAGTCAAGCCAATTCATTTATTTTTTAATTCGTCTTTATAATTTCATTACATCTTACTAAAGTACACAACATTACTTGTTTAGCTAACTTGTTGCTCTCATGAGTAACATCAAGGGCCTTAGTCCTGGAGATGAGGCAGAGGGGAATGGTTTCGAAGAGGAATTTCAAAGAAAAGCCGGGTCGAGAGCTACACTCGAAGGAGAGGATAACTTAAATGATCTCTGACTGACAAAAAGATATTTACTGGTAAAGTGGTGAAAGTGCTCAATGAGCGAAGAATCCGGTTGGAAGAAGCTATTCTTCAAGTATCAGAGCCTATAATTCAGCTGAAGTGCAGAAGGGCCAGAGAATCAATGAAGGAAGCTGCCAACTTGAATTTAGCAAAGAAAACTAAAAATGCAAATGGAAAACTTGACAGAATAGCTTAGAAAACTTTGATTGACTGACTGGCTGCTTGACATGGGCAATAGGGTCCAAGTTCCCATACTGAAATCACGAGGGACGAGTTCGTCGAGCTTTGAATGACAGCCAAATAAAAGAGGACACTTAAATAGACAAGGGAGGACAAAACAATGAAAAATGGCTCAGCTTTAAAGAAGAAGTACTTGAGAAGTCCATTGGAGCTAGCAAGTGAATGAATTGTTGGAGGAGGGAGCACATCGAGTGGGTGGGCGAGGATGATTGCCGTAGAAATTCGATTCACGCGACTACTGGCGGCCTGGTATAAAAGCTAATATTGAACGGAAGGAAAACTCTCCATAACGGTATTGTGATTTCCCGCGTCCAAAATTGTGCCTGGACCCCACATCGATTTCCCCACACCCCACCACACATCGCTAATTCACCCAAATCCGATCATTACCCCGCCCTCCATGTTGCAGCCTCCTGGCTCAGCTCGCGGCTCGTGAGCACGGACTCTTGACGTTGACACCTTGCCATGGACCATGATTTTCGAGAGAATTTGGATGGCTGATAGTGGTACCGAGTTGATCCGACTAAGGGTTCTCCGTTGAAGTTTCATACATCTTCCTGCTTGTGGGCGGGGCTTGTTTACTGCTTACTGCATCATTGACCACACAGAATTCGTAGGTTTTTTTCAAATTGGTCGATACGCAGATGAGCAAGGGGTGGGCTGGGTATCAGCGAACAAATTACTAATTAGTAATCAACGGGTGCCACTATGAAGACATCTAGCTGCATGGGCGCCCTGGGGTTCCATTCAGAACACCAGTGCCGCTTTCAAGTGGGCTGAGGGAGACGATTGGAAGTTATCGAGGGAAGGGCCCGTTGAAAGGGTCGTGTGAGCAAGTCCTCCGGGTTCAATTACTATTAACCAGTAGCTCGGGTGCCATGGAAATCCTTGAGGGACCAATAAATTATCGTCTGATGAGCAACAGAGGGACCACCGCAGATTTGTCCCTCAACACACTTTCATATGTCTGTGATAATTAAATACTATGCAAATAAAGGGGATTGCGAGAGTAACGAAGGCCGCCACCATACCCCATCGTCTGGCCCTAGGCCATTGGCTTCATCATAATTGACAACGATGTATGGCAATCGGGGCAAAAGCAGGATCGGAAGGTCAGCTGGGGAAGATTGGTGCTAAATGGCACGATTCTGTACGATTGTACGATTCTTATATCGGTGTAGTGGGATGAAGATTAACAGCAGTCGGAGACGAGACTTATGACTGGCACTTGAACGGAGGAATTTGAGGTTTTTCGATGACCTCGAATTTGATAGGTTCATCGCGGAAAGTGTAACTAAGATGAAAAACTCTTTGAAAGTCACGTAGGAAACGAAATCTACATGAGAAAATCAGATCACAGTTCGATTTTCAGTTTTCAAAATCTTTTCGGATGAAAAAGGGATTATGTCACTCTCACAAATCTCTTCTCTCAACAATGAAATATGGGTTCGGTTGTAGATGTTCTCCTATCATCCGATGAGGATTTATCATTACTTAAACCGATCCTTGGAAGAAAAAAATTCCTTCTCCCATGTTGCTCTTAAATTAAGATTTCTACCGATTCTGACAAAAATCGATGCAGTAATCGATATCGATTGCTGTTGGGAATAGGTCACATCCGACAAGTACGCCATTTCGTATAGGAAATGAAAAAAGTTACGAGTCCATCCAACGATTTTGGGGAGAAGCGAATGATCCTTTTGTGTGCTGTTACCAGTCGCCAGGAGCGATTGTGCAAAACCAGCGGAACAGATGATGACACGACGCTACGCGACCGCACGCCGGTGTGTCATCTGATCGCTCCCTGAGATATAAGAACAACAACGAGCAAACTGAACAAAGACATAGTTGGGAATTGATCTTCGGCAACTAGGGAGGAAAGGGGAGCCTTTTTTTCAAGCATCTGAGTGCAGTTGAACTGAAACTGTGACACGTGAGGGTCCAATAATCGCCAGTTCTACTTAGTAATCACTGAGATACGAATTCATACCAGACCTAGGATTTTAGCTTCATATCATGGGGAATTAGTGGGGTCTTTTTGGAACATAGGGGTGTGAAACAGAAGTCGTACTGGTTGCGAACAACAGGGTCGAGCCAGTATAGTAGAGGGTGCGAAGTGGCGGAAGATGGGTATAAAATGCTGGAAGTAGTCTCCCGACTATGATTTATGGCAGCGGATGTTGACCCATGGGCAGGAATTATGAGGGGCATTTTCAATCCGTCAGATGAGTAAACTGAATGGAGCTGTCTTCCGGATGGGGTTCCATGAAACCTTCCACAAAAAACATCGATCATGCTGACACAAGCTCTCACAATGTAAATGGTTCTACTTTAATGGGTAATAAGTTGTAAGAGGTCCTGGAATTGGATGAAAGAAAAGTTTTAGAGCCGGAACTATGTAGTAATGAAGTAGCGACTTCCTTGAAGACGACCTGAGAAAAAGCGGTACAGATGAACCTTGGAGACCGCTAAAAGAAGAAACTACCACTCTTGCTCAACAGAATGTGTACGCAGCCTAGAAGAGATTCAACCCACAATTGAGCAGTGAGGGCTAAAGCGGGGAGTACTGCCAGCTCAACATCATAAGACCCAGGATACATATAATTGATGAAGCAGTCTGACAAGAAGCTCCCACTGGTAATCTCAAAGTCATCTAACATGACCGGAATCCATCTTCCAAAGGACATCGACCATCCTAGCAGCAGAATTCAACTCTTGTACAGATCAATAGGGGCAGTCTTCATGATGATAAATTTTTTCTTTCAGGGCGCCTTTGAACAAATGTGCTAAAAAGTAACTAGTCCGGCTTATCTCCTTTTTTTCACTTTTTCCGAAGGAAAACTGATCCCTTCAATGTGAGTCTTTTCGTAGGTTAAAAAAACTCCATGAAAGTTACAGTAATGGCAATACGTTTCATCTCATGGTCTTAGAGATCATTTACTTTTGATCGATTCCAATTGAAAAGACATTAAGATTAGTATATCGTGCTGAATGAGGGATCGACGAAAAACTCGTCAAATTCAAATGTATAACATATTATTTACTGTATTTATTTATTTTTATTTACTTATTAATATTTTATTTTACTTTTTTATTATTTTTTACATTTTTTATACATCATATCCACATATACATTACATACACAAATGTATATATTCACTTTTTTGCACTTCGCAAAACGGGAGGTGGTGTAGTGACAAGTGGCGCACTAGCACACACACACATGTTCAAGGACCAAATACTGGACTGTATCTGTCTTGATCAGCCGAGCCTCTAGGTCTTCCATTGGTACCAGATTCGATTGGGAGGATAAGAGCTCTGACTTCTACATTGGCTACCCACAGGAGTCATCATATAGGCCACATATGCATACATACCGCTACTCGATTCTGAATGGAAGTCGAATGCGGGACGCATCTCGAGACGTGAATGATCAACCCCAATCACCTTAACTATTATTGTTTGCCCTCAGTGCACTCAAATAAACTTTATAGAGAGCAGCAATTCTTGTCGGTGGGTGATAAGGTTGTATCTCTCAAACCACGAAGACTTTTATGGTTCGAAATGTTCTAGGGCTACGAAAAACAATAACTGTTATTATTACTTTGTTTTCAAAAATACCTGGGACTGCACCACACTTACGACGCTGCTCATACACAGCTGCAGGGAAGCCTTGCTAATCCTTATATTAACATACTAAATCCACAAGATAATTGCAGACAAGACTTTTCCTGCAGCCTCTGCATACAGCATGCAGAGCTCCAGCTCTCGGACCATCTAGATCGAGCTCATTGTAGCTGAACTGCAACTTCATGTTGAGTTTAGAGATTTTGCATGGAAACTCGACCCTTCAAGTTCGACTACATTCGCAGAGGGAAGTTCTTAATGCCATTTCCTTATTGTTAGTAAATCTGCCTAAGTCTGTAACCTTCTGTCAAGGGGTAAACAGTTTAGGTTCTCTGCACCATGAAAATCACATGGTGCAGCGCTACTGGTAATTCTGCATTGCTGAAACCTCGAATCTTACCACACAAGACACTTAGCAGCTGTAACTGGTAATACTTGAACGGAGAAAGCTAATATTCTCCGTTACTGCTTGTTACTGGTCTATTTAGCTACCTTACTGTTTTGAGAGGGCTTTTTGTATGACCTGTACCGATTCCACTTCAATACCTGCTCCTGAAGTAACCGATTTTTGGGACTTTTTTTTCAAAATACCTGTCGAATTTGGGGCAGAAGACTGTGGTGGTTTCCAGAGGATCTCCAAATTGAGCAGCCCAAACCTGAATTCGATACCGTTTCCATCATAATGGCTGCAGTGGTCCCACCTGAGGCCATATTGGGCCCTTCAAGTCACTCGTGCTCATCATATGTAAACATATCGTGAAAAAAACTATTGTGAAGGCCACACTGAAATTCTTCTTCACCTTTCCCTTTCATTTAAATCAGTGATTTGAGTTTGATGAAATTTTTCATATCCTTTCTTCATTTTTCTTTTGCTTGAGCTTCAACAGTTTAGCAATGTAGGATAACAGCTTCACCCGTTTTACTAGAACGTGGTCAAGTTCCATCTGTTGAAGCACAAATTCCCAAATTTTCGAAAGTCAGATGCTGTCAACTTCGGAATGTACACTTACATTCCTTTCATGGCAAATTTTTGATCGGAGTGCGCCACGCACTCGTTACTTCCCAATAGTAGATTATTTAATTGAATTGCGTAGTACAGAACTTATAGCGACCTGCCAAAGCATAGTAATTTTACATTGCAACTTAATTAGGTCAATCTTTATGATTTCAAGTAGAAACCTTTTGAGAAGGCAATGGCAGGAGTCCCGTTTTTTCAAAGTGTTGGCAGATTCACACGAGCCCATTTGTGGGGTAAACAGCATCTTGGATGGCTTAAACTGCTTGAAGCTGTTAGTCCCATCCTTGAAATCTGAGATTCAACAGCTAATTTGAAAAAGATAATTTAAGACCAATCTTTTTTGCATTTTTACTATCAAATTTCGCTTTTTATTTCTTCCCACTGATGACGCCACTCTCCTGTCTTACGAACTGCTGAACTGTCTCGCCCAATCACGTTATTTAAACTTTAATTTCGCATTCTTTTTTACTTACTCCTCTCTTTATTTATTTATTTATTTATTTATAGTAATCTAATATGTAGTAACTTATATATAGTGAGAATCTGTATTTGTTTATGTGTACCTGCTCAATCTATTTATTAAATTTGATTGCTTGAAGAATTAATTCTTCCAAGCGATGACGTTTTAATGGCTGAAAATATGCGTGTTGAATTGAAAAATGAGTAAATAAGGATGAAAAGAGATTCTTTGACGTTAATCAATCCCGTTTTTGGTATGCGCCGCGTGTTCGTGTTGAAATCAGAATCGTAAAGACGTTTTGTATGTATATGAAGCCGAATGGTTTGAGTTCAAATGGTGATCCATTGTACATGGCAGTGATTTCGTTCATCCAGACGCGTCTGACACCAACTGACAGAATCCGGCGGAATGGAAGGTCGGGTTAGTCTAAGCGAGTA
Source organism: Haemonchus contortus (assembly GCA_000469685.2). Lineage (NCBI taxonomy): Eukaryota > Metazoa > Nematoda > Chromadorea > Rhabditida > Trichostrongylidae > Haemonchus > Haemonchus contortus. Next base: position 2,906,586 of record LS997567.1, on the reverse strand, counting down.
TCCGGGGAGACGGGCGTTAGGAACGATTTTGGGTAATCGATTCGCCGCACGCGGCTGTCGCGGACCACTCATTCGCCGTTATTACAGCTCTAGCATTCTTCATACAGCTCAATCGATATGCGATCATTATTTTATGCATAATTCTACTATTAGTACTTTTGTACTTGTATTTCTTGCCTACTGCTGCATCCTGCTACGTTCCTTCGCGCGCGACGCCCCTCCCACCGCGACGCGACCATTTCGTTCCTAACGCACCACACCCGAGTATCCGAGATTCGATCCCCAGACCATGCGTGTATGATAGCGCGCCCACCTCAGCTATTGAAAATGAATAAATAAATAAATAAATAACCAGATGGGTTTTGGGAAGAGCTCATTGTTCAGTCCTATTAATAACCTTTTGGTCGATACTGAAAAATATTGCAAGAACAGAAAGCTTGGATGACGCATCCTGAAAACGATCCATTCGCCTGTTCAGGTTGCGCTACCTTTTTCCTTCTACAAGCCTTCCTGTGATTTCTTGGACAGCTCAGCCCGGCTCAGCTTAAAGCCCAGAGAACAATGGAGCAAGTGTTTATACGACAGCGATATCCTGAATAGGATGTTAATTTAAAGAGCTTTTCCTATGATAACCTGAAAAGCATGATACTGGTTTCTGCTTGTGCTGTAACCATACCAGGTCATAGGATTCCTTGGAACTGAAAAGATAGCCCTCGTTCTTGGATGCCTTCATGTTCGGTTATAGGGTGTTCAGAAATAAACAAAGAAGGGTAGCTACCTAGGGATGCGCCGTGAATGTCACTCCTATTCCCAATCGTGACGGCTGTTAGAGGGGGTCAGATGTCAGATGTGAAATCGTAACACACCCCAGACCTCAACTGTTACTTTTTCATGCCAAGTTGTTCTGGTTCTGCAAAGTAATCGCAAAAGCTAGGAGAAGTCTCATTAAGTACTGAGTAGATAGTACTTAGTAACAAGTTATACCACGTGATACACATGATATTGCACAGACGTTTTCCTTCTGCATTCCCTTGGCTGTTTATGTCTGGAGCTCATGAATACAGAAGAGAATTTTGAAGTGATGACTGGAAATGATGTTGTTGTTAATAACGAAGCGGAAATCTCTTCAACAAAACTTAACAAACTAGTAATGGCTGTAAATATGTCGCTGTTATTTTGAGCAGAAAAAATGTGATTCAAAGCCAGTCAAATTGCTATTCATCTTATTCATTCACGATTTCTTCTGAGTCAAAAACAAAAAATATCCTTACTATAAAAAAATCGCAATACCCCCTATGTTTACATGTCTTAGCAGTATTGTCATCCATAATACCAGTTGTGCTTTATTTTTATCATCTAACAGTGAATATTGGTCGCTGTCAATCCAATCCAGTCAAAATGGGCTACCCAAAAAATCAATGGAGCCAATTTTCAGGGTGGTAGAGGATATTGGGGGAATAAATTTATCAGTAACAAATTAGTAACCATTCATAGTGTCTTCGAATGGTAGAAAAAAACCGAAATCAATATTCCACATAGGACCCCCCCCCCCTGACCTTATACTTCTGTATCTGCTAAACTTGAGAAGAAGGTCCATCACCATCAAGCAGTGGACCTGCGCTCGACAATTTCGCGTGCAAATCCAAGTTGTCATAGCAGTTTCATCCGAAAGATTCTGCCTCATCGGCTGAGTCGGACTTAACGGCACAGTTCGCGGTGATTTTGAAGTACCCTTTTCGAGTCGAAAAGCGGAAGTATTGGTTAAGGGTAGTGCGTCGGTGGCAAAGAAAACGAAAAAGTCCGCTGACTTGGTGAGCAAGAATCGTTCCTGAAAGTAGTAAAAATGGGAGTAGTACGAGTTTACCGTGACGGAAATTACATGGGAGAAGGATTTGGACGAGATTACAGTTGTTGCAATTGTGTGAAAAGCTGACTACAGTAGGCCAGAAACGTCCAAAACTACCTCCGCTGTCGCCATGGGTCACGATTGGTCGTTTATACTTCCTACATGGGATCCTGTGAATGATGCAACCTTTACAAAATCGTTAAAACTCGTCCGCGCATACACGCGGGGAAATTTTAAGCCTTTATAACGCCTTTGACCGTCACATCATATGGTACCCAAAGGATCCACAGATTTACCCTAGGGGATATTTCATAAGCCCTTTTCATACTCAAAGGCACAGTTCACGATAAAAATGGCTTCCGAGTTTTCCCCACAGGACGAGTTTAAGTTCTCCGCGTATACCATATCTGGCACTATGTATTAAGTCGGAAAGCGGCCAAGCCAAGGCCCTGCAATTTCACTTCCTCACTCTACATCATATTGAAGGCACAGTTCACGATAAAAATGGTCTCTGAGACTCCCCTAAAGGAGGAATTCTAGGCTCCCGCGTATACCATATCTGGCACTACTATGTCGGAAAACGGCCTAATTAGGGCATTATAAAGGCTCAAAGACTGGCCCGTGTGTATCCTCGGACGAGTTTCACCGGCATTGTAGAGACTGCACCGATCACAAGGGAACCCATGTAGGAAGTTCAAACAACTTGTCATGACCCATAGCGACAGTGAAAGACAGTCCTGTACAGTTCTCGCTTGATGTAGTCTGTTCTTTGTGCAATTGCAATCTCGTCCGAATACCCTTCCATGTTATTTCCGTCATGGCAATCTCGTCCATCCTCTATTTTCCCTACTTTTGAGAGCCATATTTTACTCGAAATCGGCGAATTCTCTCGCTTTCTTCACTACAGATGAACTATCCCAATCTATACTTCCACTTTTCGAATAAAAACAGGTACCTCAAAATTATTGTGAACTGTGCCTTTAACTGTGCCTATAACCAATTTTAAGGGCCAATGAAACTCATTTCAGAAGTCCCATTTCTTCCGTTCCAGAGCAGACGCTTTTAAACATACACCACGTGCTGATATGCTCAACATATGGTTTTAAGCTGCAGTATGTTTATTGAAAACTAATTGAGGTCCATCCGTCACGTTTTCCCGTCGAAAAGCATCATCAACATCGTTTCAAACTTGTTTATTCGAAGTTAACTTTATTTTTACTTTTACTAACAGCATTATGTCATTCTCAGGATCTGAGCCCCTTAGAAAGGGCAAAAATTTCTGTTCACTCTAACAAGGCTAAAGTTCAGTTCTCAAAACATATTTAGCTGTGTCGGCACTTGATAGGTAACCAGTAATCTCCCCTTACCTATTAGCTTTGACTACCTATATGTAATTATCTCTTGATTACAGTGGCATAATAATTACATTCTGTGAACAAGGTGAAATAATATAAACGTCGTCTTCCTGCATACTGGTAAATGGGAGCCTCAGAACTTTGATTAGCAGATTTTTTCGGTTTCAATTTTCTGACTTGATTCTTAGTTTCCTCTCCGGAAAATGGTGCCCTTTTCCGTATGTATTTTTGGAATCGTGAGGCGTTTCTATAAACCTGAGAATCATAGTCGTCAGTCGCCTCTGTATTCGCTCCCAAGTCGCTCCTTGGGCTTGCTTTCAGAGGAGTCGCCCCCTAAACTAACTTTCAGTGCTCAGAGTATTTCAGGACTTCTATTTCAGGACTTCAGGACTTTATCTGCTTTACTCAGAGTCTGGTGTCTAGCATGTCGAGAGAGGTCGTCACTAGTGGTTCGTTGGGGTTGTGGGTTAGGATTGTAAGAAGTTGAGAAATAACAGTTGATCAACTTACCCTTCCCTCTTCCTTCCTCTCCTTCCCCTCATCCTCTTTGCTCCCCTCCTCCTGCTGCCTACGGCTGTTTATGAGAATTGGACAGGCATCAATGCCCACGGTTTAGAAGGAGATTTAGACATAGTTGCTTCCGTAAAAATTAGGATGGGTCTCATTGACAGCCGTATTCCGGTATGATAGGTTTTATGTTTTGAAGCCTCTGCTTTACTTAGGGGTTTTTAACCTGTTGATTCATAGCAGTATGTCTTGAAAATGTCTAATTTGCGGGAGCTCCCCCTTATCTGATGTACTTCCCCTGAAAGCACGTTTGAAAAACGGTCTCCAGGATTTTTCCCTAGAAGAATCTAGGACCCCCAAGGATAGCCTAAGAGTCACGGTTGGGCCAAAAACAGTCAAGATAGGGTGTATAAGGCCCCCCAAAACCGGCATAGCCGACGTACACACCCAAGGCGGACGAGTCGTTCAGTGTTATAACAGTTGTAGAGGTTGCACCAATCGCGCCGGGACCCACACGTTGCACTATTGTAGGCAGCGTATTGTAGCCATCTGTAGGCAGTGGCGCGCGCATTCGAACAGCTCGTCCGAAAATCCCTTACATGCAGCTTTCTTCGTTACATTCTCGTCCAGCCTATAAATTTATTTCTTTTTAGGCCATATATCTCTTTTAATGCTCCAATTTTCGCGTTTCCTCCGCCACTTTTGCATTATTCTGTACTATCACTTATGATACTCGTCTGAAACTACATAACCCAGATTTATCGTGAACTGTTCCTTTAAATTCTATCCCCACGGGATTGAATAAAACCCTGACATGAAATCGAATGATGTCTACAACTTTGCATAGGCGCTACTCGCTCCTATGTTAGTAAGAAAAACTTGCCAATTTCCTAGGAAAGTTAATTTGAGGAAGTACACCCCCTTCGACGACGGCTAATGAACACAAAGTTGAGTGAAAGGATTCTGAGGAAACATGTATGTGTTGCATAAGAAGCTATTCACATATCTTTTTCATAAATTTAGCTAAAGTACCCCATGTGCTTGGCTTCCTTACATTCTCGGAAACGCCAGCAGATCTGTTCTGCTCAGGTGCACGCCTTAATTCATGAAAATCCTTTTCATCCCAGATGAAATGAAGCCGACAGGAGGCTGTCGGAAGCAGCCTCAAAGAGGTTACTGCCCCAGTTCAATACACTACGAAGTATGGTAGTACAGTAGATCCTTTTACTGGAGTTACGTTGAAGTAAGGGGCGGTCCTTGTTCGGGGAAAAGCTCGTGAAGTTTCCCACATTTTGTTAGCATTCGGTTGCGACTTATTATAAACATTATTGAACAATATTAAATATCACATATACTATTATAACAATATTGAACAAGCTTGAATTCTCATAATTTCACGTAAAACACTTCACAACTATCTTATTACTATTACTTACTTTGTTTTGTTTTGTAGTCTGCCATATCTTTGCACACTACATTATTTTGCCTGATTTTGTGCCCATGTGCCTATACTGCCTATATTTGTGCCTATATTTACTACTCTGTGATACTACTACTTTGAGCTTCCTAGCCGGAGTTTCCAGAATCTTTCACTGGAGTAACTCCATTCTTTCACTCCATCAGACCTTTTCTGAAGGGTCCATCAGTACATAGTCCTGGGGCCACAACGTTCCTTTATTAAATTGTTTTCAAGTTCCCGAACGGTATGGATATTTTTCGAAGTAGAGCTGTATATCCCCTTCGCCCCTGTCAAAAAGGGTGGAAGCGTTCTCCTCCCCGTTCTGAATTGAAAGACTTACCATACACAGCTGAGCTCTCCAACTGCTTCTGCTTTTCTCATTGTGGTGTTACTTAATTCAGTAAAACCTTATTGTTACCTGAAAACCTGTTTACCCCCTGATGTTTGTGTTGAAATGGGAGGCACGAGGCTATTGTCACCTTCATGACGGAGAGCCGACAAAAAAACCTTCATGTGATATTACGCGCCTTAGTTTACGACGACGACGGCCAAGGCGGTGACGACATGGCCTCCTATCACAACCACCTTACGTAGCCGCTCAATTCTCAAGGGGTTGAATATCGATCGGTATCGTAGACCTATCGATCGATTCACTTTGCTACCCGAGAGGTCCGGTGTTACAGCTTTATGCTGTCAAGTATCCCTATCCTGATCAGGCCCATGATGTGCCGGAGCACTGAATTCCACTTAGGACCGTAGTGGCGTTCGAATGCCCAGACCCATGGGCAAGTCAGACAGCACAAGGAAAGCCATGGCAATCTATCGAACCTTGTCATGGACCGGACCAAATCCCAGACCATAGGGGTGGTGGTGACGCCTTTGACCACTACTCCACGACTTCCGTTCTTCCCGAATCGGTTTCCCAAACGAGTAATTGATCTTTCCCACAATATTTTTGGGTGCAGGCCAACATTTTTTCGTAACCCACTTCCTCCTCTCGCCGATTGCTCGTAAAAAGGCGTGAGAAACAGTTGTCGTGATCATCGTCTGTCTGAGCTGTTTTCGTTGCCATAAGACAATCCTATACGGCCCTCATTTTCGTGCCTGCTTCGTTTTAAATGAAATAATCAACGTCATTGCGTGGTTTATACGAATACATGAAAGTGCAGTTGTTCGTTCTCGGCAAATATGAATGAAAAACAAGCCACGCCCACCATGTCGTATTTCTTTGCTGATGGCCGTCATTCATTCCACAGCAAACAACAATTTCTGAAATTTCTTAGGTTTTATATTTCTTAGTATATTATTAGTATTTGCTTTCATTACACATTTGATATGGCGTAAATGAGGCTCATTTGCTGAGGGGTTAATGAGGAACACATATCTTCTTTTTTATGGGATCGGCCGACCATGTGAAAACTATTATGTAGCGATGACTAAAAAAACCTCCGTGTTTTGAAAACAAGCCTTTTAAATTAGTTAAAACCAGTTATTCAATGTAAGAGCCATATTTTCTGATGCAGAATATAACCATTATTAGAATAGTTGCTTCTAGTTTACTCATATTCTTTAGTACTTCCCAGTATTCTCTCCGAAACCAGGGTCTTCTGACTGGTTGCCTTAAGTTTTACTTCACGGAAAAGGGTTAGGTTCGGGGGGGGGGGAAGGGGGGGGAAAGGGGGGGGGTTTATTTGAAGGGGTCAAACTTGGGTTCTGACCCCTGACCAGGAGTACCGGAAGAGGAGCATCTGCTGGTCTAGGGCGTTGATTTGGTGGAATTGTGGGGGTGGAGAGGGAGAGGGTGGGGGCGGAAGGGTGCACACGTAATGTGACAGTTCCGGATGACAAGGTAGAGCGCCCTACCGCCCACCATCATGACGAATTCCTCTTTTTTGAAGGGAAACAGATGAGCCGGGCACATTTCGAGGTTAAAATTAGCTCGGAATGAAGTCCTCTGACCATGGGCTTGATTTATTTTGCTTAAAGTCAACGGTCCAGGGTATTCATATTTTTTATTTATCTTTATACTTATAGAGCTTGACTGACTGAGGGCAGGTGTTCAACTAATTTCAAAGGTCCTGAAACCCCGAAAGGCATACTAATTATCATGTCCGATGCTCTAAGAAGTTTTTCCCTTTCCTACTGTATATAGAGCTTTACTTTTTACTACTGTATTTAGGCATGTAGAGCTTCCTTACTGCTTAATGCTACTGTAACTCGCTCACTACTTCCTAGTGATTCATTTATCGCGAAAATGTCTTAAGTAACGAAAATTCCGGGCTTTTTACTTCCCTAATCTACTTAACTAAACTTTATGAAATAATCCTCCACCCTTTCCTAACCCACGAGGGTTCCGATGTTTGAAATGGCTATAATTCAGGGACGTATAGGCTCCTGGTCCAGGACATCTAGTCATCGTAACTCGAAATAAAGAAACAAAAGACCTATTCAATCTGTTTAAACACACTTTCAAAGTTGAGTAGCTGCTTCCGCTCACGGAAATCGGAACACGCCTTTAACTCCGTCCTACTCTTGTTAACATCGTAACGTCAATATTCCTGGATATCAAACGAAACGGGCCATTACGCCCAGGCATCTTGAGAACCACTTAAGTGGCACTAACGTCCGGGAGAGTTACATACATACCCAGAAATTTCTGAAGCCTACAATTGCTGTGTACTAGGAAAGGATTAGATTTCTTTGGGGTCAAAGAAGTTAATGAAGTGCTGCTGTAATCTTTTACGAAGCATTACTCAAACAAGGAATAAGAAGTAAGGCAGGTGTAGGATTCTGAGAACTTGGTATTTCACGATATCGCCGGTCGCCTAGCCAGTCAGCTTCCATTTCAATAGTCACAATCGGCAGTTTACCCAACTCTATTACTCAGTTTACCATGGTACTCCGGCCAAAATCAACTTCTCTGACCGGCTGGCTCCATTGCAACCTCTGAACGGTACTTTTTCAAAAAATTTTCTCAGTTTACGGTTTTTTTAGTTGTGGACACTAAGCAGGAATTTTTCATATGAGGATTAAGAAGTAACGGCACGATATCACCAGCCATCCAGCCAGGCAGATCACTTTCAACAGTTTACTCAACTTAATTACGAAGCTTATCGTAGTACTCCGGTCACCTTTAACTTTTCTGTCCGGCTGGCTCCCTTCCAACTTTTAAGCAGGACTTTTGCAAAATTTTTTCTCGCTGTTTGGTTTCTGTGGTTGCTGGGCATTAGGACTTGTTGTTCACAGTTGCTTTTAAGCGACTTGATGGCCTAGAGGGGTCTCGAGTAGACTCTGCGTGGAGCCTACTGAGAAAGGGTAACCTAGCGGAATGAGTAAAGAGGAGTGAGGGAAGTGGGCAGTGTCTGAAGGTGCAAACCAGTTATTCTAGGTAATGTACCCTGCAAACCTAATAAAATTAAGAGCTGAATAAGTGAATATCGAATGAAAAAGGGGTCCCTCCTAGAAGACCCTGCATTTTCTATGACTCCATTCGTGAGGTGTTCACATATCTGATTGCGTTTAAGAAAAATGGTTCCACAAACCAAAATATGTCGTAAAAATAGGAAATAAAATTGAAATAAAGTGGAAAAATTTAGCATATAATTTCAGTTTCGATTGAAAAAATAGAAACTAAATTTTTTCAAAAAAAAAAACAAGACTGTTCTGGTACAGTTCAACCGATTGCTAAGGTTGCTAATAATCGATGTGCTCATCTTCAAATTGCTGGAATCGCACATGTAACTCTAATTGTAAAAGTACATTCTAGCTTAAGTAAGGTGAAAGACAAGCAAAAATGGCAAGGCCGGAAATAGAGGCGTGTTCCGATTTCCGGAAGCAGAAGCAGCGCCTCAACTTCGAAAGCGCACCTCAACAGATTTGAAAAGTCTTCTGTTTCATTCCTTCTTTCTCAAATTGTCAGCCAAGATTCATTTTTCCTCTTTTTTATTCATTATTGCAGCACTTACTATGATTATACTAGATTATTTATAGTAGTTATATTTTTGTGAGCTGGTCTTTGATTGGTGAGGTTGAAGTCCTATTGGAAAAAGGTAATTGAATAGATGATTTACGTCCAAGAACTGCTGGGCAAATGCACAGCCTGTTGGCTGACTCATTCAAAGTCATTTTCCAGTAAAGTAAAGGTTTTTGCATTTGAGTCTCACGAGTAATCTGAGCGTCGTTGCCTGCAGCAATTTTCCTGTAGATGAATGGGCTGTCAATCAAATGTGTACACATTGCCACAATTCACCAGATGATAAACATATTTACTATTATTATTATTGTTATTATTATTATTATTATTATTAATGCTATTATTATTATTATTATTATTACATAATTAGCCTTGCCACGACAACACTTCATCCAGAAATCAAATCTGGATCGATTCCAACCCGAAACTGAGGATCGCTGTCAATTTGAATGAGAAGATTGAAAACTTATCTATATTAACCATGTCAAGCTGGTCTTAATAGCGGTAGGTCAAACGCATGGCGCACACCAAAGCGGCATTAGTCAATACGGGCCTCTTTATTACAGGCTTTCCTCAACGAATTCGATTTGTAATGTAGGGACAATGAGCGCTAAAAAAATATTTATTTGTTTACCTATTTTGCAAAATCGTAAGTAGGGGCCGAGTAACGTCGGAGACAAAAGTTTTACACTATTACTTGAGATTTACTTAGTTTTTTCTTGATGTATGTTTTATGTCCACCTGATGACTCATTAAAAACGACTTTTACATACGTGAAAAGTTGGCCCTATCAGTGTGAAGCCTCTGCTTTGTGATGGTGCACGGATCGTGTCAACTCGTCCACTTCATTTCGGAAAATCCATTACCACCATTTTGTACCCTTTCAACTTTGAAAATGTTCCTGCTCTTATGACCTTTTTGTCGTCCTTCATTGATTTTATATAATTCTTGGCACGAATATCGATCGCTGCGTAAATTTTGATCGGAGTTAATGCTAGTTTTCTTCTGCAAAATTCTGCAGGAAGCCTGCACGATTCACAGAGAGGTTGCCACAATGCGTCGTACACTTGTAAATAGAATCAAAATGCTAATTACTTAAGTAAATTTATGGGGAATTAGCGTGCACGGAATTAATGCTAGCTATTTCTGCAATACTCCCGGTGGGCATTCAAGCAAACAATGATTAGTTGGGGAGGTAGAAGCCAACTAAGTATATATCCGTTCGCGAGAATGTGTTCTACCTCAGAAAGCTACTGCAGTAGATTACTTTGGTGATCGTACACTGTATGGTTGTCCGTTCTCTCAAGGTTTCCCCCCTGAGTAGTCCTGTAGTCCTTTGGGACCAAACATAGAGAAGTTTCTGTTGCTCTCATTGTTACAAAACCCAAGAAGAGCTAATCCCTGGGTTTTAGAAAAGGGTTAATTGTTGTTCTATCGAGATGCTTGGTCCGTATGACAGTAGTTGAGCCCCAGATCATCGAAAGACAGTGCTTATCTTGCTCAGTTCCAACAGACTCCTCATTGATTGGTTGGTTCAGCAATCCACCAATGACAGAGGCGCTAGGAGTCGCGTCCAATTTGCAGTCACCCTGCGTAGGCATTGCCTTTGACCTGCCATTTCCAGAGCGGGAACATGGGCAAAATCAATGAAACCGGTATCTTCCCGAACATCTTCAAAATTTGCACCCTGTTTTTGCTACATTGGAATGATGTTGATGAATGCCTTTCATTAACAAGTTTTCCTTACTCTAACTTCCAATAAAAGCCTGTTGCGCTGCAGCGTCATCGAAAATACCACCATCCTAACTCTCATGACATCCGGGCTACCACCTCAAAGCACAGTCCGCCATGAAAATGGCAGAAAGATCTCTCTCTAGTCGAAAACCGACTCTGTTGATGAATTTCTGGCTTTTGCAATGAGTATAGCCGATTGCAGTTCAGTTTTTTTCCTCCCAGGCGAATCTGGTCTCAATTAACCATTTCCAGATGCATGGGAGAATTGTTTAGCCCGGGAGGGATTTCGACCCCAGTTTTAGTACCTAGACAGAGCGGGTGACTTGTCCCTACCAAACTTTTTCCGATCTCATTTTCTGTTTCCAAAAAGTCTTTTTTTCGTTTTTTTTTTGAAGGTTGTGATCCCAGTCAGAACCTTTCAGTTCCTGTCAGGAGTGGTTGACAAGGATTAAGTGTTGAAGATTAAGACCTACAATGGGCTCCTAAATGGCGTTTGCTAGCACCACCATTTGTCAGATCCCGGGCAAAAACGATCAGCTCAGTTTTAGCTTGCTCTGGAAAGCTCAGCTTGACCACCATAAAAAATCTGAAGCTTCAATTTTGATTTTTCTTGATTTTTTGAGCTTGCAAGCGTCTACTTGATGCGACTTTGTCTTCAAGCCACTCCATGAACGGTACAAAAGGATGGAATAAGCCAAGAAAATCGAAGAGACATAAGTTAGCGTTATGCCCCTCCCTCTAGCATTTACATGTTGGATTCAGCAGACCCAAGACGCACTTTGAGTGGAACCCAGGACCCAGGACAGAGTCCAGGACAGGAAACTCTTCAGAAGAATCCACCAGCCCTGCTGGTTTTCCCTTTTTCTCAAGAACTAGCTATCCTTCAAAATCAACAGGCTTCAATAAGCCGGTCAGGGATCACGAAGCAGTATGATATCAGGAAGTTCTAGAAATTGATGAACTCAATATCTTTTTCATCTTAATGTTCTGCCCTTATTTTTAGGCATTTTGAACTGTACTACCGACTTTTTGATCTACAACTTCTCTTTTTTTTTATTAATTTTGACATTTTTCAAGAATCATATTTCATCTGAAGCTTGGCCGAAATTAGTTCCGCATAGCTCATTACTTTTTGTTATGCCGTGCTACGTTATCGTACACGTGCACGATTCTAACGACCACTGATATGGGTCAGATGGAGGGGAGCGAGAGTAGACTCTGCGTCTCCGACTTTACCGATCCCTGCCCGATGCCATGAGATCAAGTGGTTCTGTAGGCTTTCTGAAATCGTTAGACAGCTATTTTCACGCCCATCCAGCCAAAGCAAAATTGCAATCATTCGGGCGTCAAACAACAAGTCAACAGTCTCTCTTCAAAGCCCCGCGTGCCACTCGAGACATTCGGCTAGATCTTTGTTGTTTCAGCAATACAATGACTTACCACGAAATATCCGATTAAATTGCTTTCCCAGTAGGCTCCCCTGAGCTTCGAGTTGAGTCCTTTTTCATGGAGTTCGTTTTTTTCTTTTTTTTTGTCCCGAATTTATTTCTAGATCAGTATGAAATACTTAAGATATTACAAATTACTACACACGTACTAAATGAGTTTTTTCATCTGCCTTATGCAGCGTCTTCCATAAATAAATAAATAATACATATTTCATGGTAACGCTATCCTACTGTGGTTACATAACAAGTTATGTGGCTGATTCATGGCTAAGGGTAGGGTCGAGTCTTAAGCCCAGATTATGCCTGTCTAGAACCGGAAACTTATAGCTACCACGTTTAAATTTACTTTGTTCATTTTACTATACAATTTCTCCACAACCACAAAAACTAGAACTACTTTTAGTAAACATCTGGTATTGTTTTGATTACTTTCTTTTATCAGCAGAGATTTCTATTAATAACTATATTAAAACGATCCAACCCCAAAATCAGCCCTTTTTCAGTCAACGTTTTTTTGAAAACATCATTTCAACATGGTAAAAGAATATTTACGGTTTTTTATGAAGAAATATTTCCTTATCGATTTTCTACTCGTTAGATCGACTCATCTGCTTTCTGACCTGAAGGATTCTTTTTTTGTGCAGTCATTTTTATCCTATAGCTCATCTAGCGCCCGTTTTTTCCTGCCAAATCTTCCGTTACACTCCGCCAGGCTGCAATCTCGTAAAAAAACGCTGAGCATTTACCAATCAGTACATCTACATACAAGTATCCTAATCATCAGCTATCAATATAGCAACGATCGTTTAATCTGCTCTACCTCCCTTTTTCTTCGAGTTATTGATTTGTTTCCGAGTGATTTTTCTTAAGCACTTTTTTTGAGTAGGTAATTTTGATGGGTTGTTACGGTGCCAGTGGCGAGATTGTGGGAAAAGGCAGGGGAGGCCCGGGAAACGGTTTAAATGCAGATTCGGGCATGTATAGGATGTTGTAAACTAACTTTGATGCTACTCTTTCATAGGTTTGAAAATAAGCCTCCTTCTTTCTCTTCTTCTTTTCTTTACAAGTCGTTTATTTGAATTTTAAATTTAAATTTTTTAAATTTTTTAAAATTTTATTTGAATTTTTATATTTCAGAAATTTGGTTTCGCTGGACGAATTACTTCACTTTATTCACCTTTTTTTTACTTTTTCATTTCAAAGGTGTTATGGATAACAAATCATATGGGAATTTCGCAAAAAAAGTATTTATTGAATTTGTACATGGCTACTCATTTGAAATGGAGACACTTTGATATCCTTTTTTATTCCGATTTTTTCAAAGGCTTAAAAAACAATTAAAGCATGTTGAACTTTCTAGTAAAATTTTAACATTCATATAATTATCAGGAGTTCCTCTTTCATCAGTTCCTTCTCTCCGACAAAGTCAGATCTTTTACTGACCAAGTATTGTAAGTAAATTATAACACTTGGTAGACGCTGTTCATCATCCACAATCGCAAGTAGCTTTCCCACATCCTGGAGGTGTTTGATCGTTTTACTTCCTCCATTGGTTACCAGTATGATACCAGACGTACTCGGGTGGTCTTTGTTGAGCTACAGGTTGCCATGAGCCACTTTATTCTATGTTGCGAGGCTTTCACCCTTTTTTCGTTCCCCTTTGTTTAAAATGATTCTTCCTTCCCACCCGCTTCATCAAGTGGAGGACAAGTTCGATGAGGAAAATTGCTGATTTTTCTAGACATGAATAATGAAAACTAATTATTAAAACTAATCAAGGTATGCCGGTGCCAACAGTGCTCTGCCACTCCTGCGAATAAACTGTGATACCAGCTTAACTAGTAATTTCTCGACCTGAACAGAACAGTCATTTTTCAAAGCAATGCTTGGACTTGTTGAACTTCCTGTTGTCAGAAGTTGCTCTTCTGGACGGTAGAGGTGGAAGCCGTATACTCGCTGTTCAGAAGAGCAATTTAGTTGGCTTCCGTCAGGCATAAAGAGAGTGAAACTACTCTCTTTGTACTTGTGGAGGAGCTGAGGCTTCTGATCGTTTTCCTTTTCAGACAGCATCTAAACTTACTAGCGATTGCAGGTGGTATATTGGAAAATCTTAGAAAATGCTACATGGCGTGGGCCCAAACGGAAATATCTCGTCCAAAGAAAATGAACTTTCTGGTGATTGTAGGCGAAACTTTTTCTTGAATTTCACATTGTTAAGCCTACTTGCCATATTTTGCCTCGATTTTATGCTGTTTCCTGTGAAGACGTGTCAGTTTCCTGTTTGTGATTTTCGAACGGATTTGAGTGTTCTTCAAATAGAAGAGAATTGTCAGTGTGGGGGGCAGACGCACAATGCCCACACGGTTTGTCGTCATAGATAATTACGCACTCCCATTGTTTAATTTAGAAATTCCAACATTGTCTACCCTATCCACCCTCTCATTAATTCCGATTTCCGAGCAAGCCATCCTTCTAATTTGCTTAAGATAACCAGTAAACAGTCAACGTCAATGACATCCGCTGAATCAGTATACCCTGCAATTTCACATCCTGATTCTACATCACATTAAAACGCCTGCTCTCTTCTTCTCATTTCTGAAGATCCATTTATTCCCTGCCTTTCAAATCAAAATTCTCTTAACTATTCTCCATACCTCTCCTAATAGGGAGGAGGTGGTGTAGTGGCAAGTGTCGCACTATCTCAAACGCACGGTCAGGGGTTCGAATCCCGGACCATATCCGTCTAGGCAAACTAAGCCTTCCACCCCTACGGGGTCGATTGGTAACGGACTCGTCAGGGAGGATAAAACCATCGGCTGGCTATCACAAGTCACTTTATGTAAAGGCCACATACTGGTCCGTTACGCCACTACGATTTTGAATGGAAGACGGATGCGGGGCGTATCCCTGGGACAGGATTGGTAAACGCCAAAAATTTCATTCTTTATCCTCATTACCGCTCTCAATTGGAACGTCGGATAGCAGTTGTTGAAACGAGGTCCCCTGAACCGATGGTCGAGCAGTGCGAGCCCAGCGCCTTTGTAATTGGTTGCACCAATGAGCAGCCAATGCTGAACCTTGAGCTTTCTGATGGTAGAAAGAGCAGGGGCTCCAAAAAAAAAACACTTTTACAAAATGAGTGGATAAAATCTTCCAGAAAATCGGCCCCGGCTAGGGATACAGCTCCTGATCATAGGCCTTTTACTGAAGCCTGATGGAAACTTCATATGCATACAGTTTCTTCCTAATTTCCTTCAAGACTCTATTAATTTGAGCTTGCTTTTATTTACGAAAAATGTAGCCAATATTGATTAGCGGATCCCAAAATAACCGAAGTTCGAGTGAATATAGTGCGAATAAATGTGAAGAAAATCATTTAAGTAAGATAGTCACTAGCCTAGCAACGATATTCGCAGTCACTTCGAAATACAAATCATAATTCGTACGTGAAAGAAATTTATCTGATTTTCTTCACCAATTCCTCTTCCTCTGCCATCGACCAAGTGGTTGGGACCTGGTAAAAAACTCTTGCACTGATTGTTTTTATTTTTCTTCAAATTTACCCTTCACATACCTCCACAGATGTTTCCATTTTTACTATCATCGTAGACTTCATTTTCTTCCCATCATGTGGGAGGTATTACAATGACAGATTTGATCTCGAGAAAGGATTGGTTTTGGGGGTTGTTCACCTCAAATCTTGGATGCAAATGTGAAATTGGCGAAGGTTTGGATGACTGCGTGGTGCACATCCTTCCTAACTAGTACCGAGAAAGATTACCATGTATTTTGAACTTGGATCAGAACCAGTATGATAGTGGTATCCTGCTGCACGAGTTCGTAACGGAAATTTCTCTAGGATCGAGCTAAGGAATGCTTAACGAGGTTAGAAACCATCTAAGCAAGAGCCTGTGCTCTGTGTTACTAGTTTGTAAGCTGTAAACTTCATTCACGGTCCTATCTACCTACTGGTTCCGACGCTTTTTTCCGCTTGTGAAACGGATAATGTGGTACTACTACTACTCACTGATAAAGCATCATCACTACATCAACAACTCCCCCCGCCTTCCTCCTCCTCTCCCACTCCCTCAACCCCAGCTCATTCCTCCGATGCTTGTCACATAGGTAGAAGCGGGTAGAAGCGGAAGTGGCTAGGGGATCGGAGGCCACATTATCGACTTGGAAACGAATTACAGAAAAAAATTACATTCCTTAAAACATCACTTTGCAACACGATTAAAGGAAGGAAGTAATTTTGTTATTAGGGCAAAAATACACTCGAAATAGCCTCGTTCTCAAGGAGGTAATTTCCGTGCCCAGCCCAGCTCTTGTGGTCTCAGTCCTCCTCTTGGGACATAAATAACTAGCTGCTAGGGGGTCTCATTTTGTTGTTGAATATGTGCCATGCATATTTGAGACTAATTATGGGAAAAATAGCCATATTTCCGGATTTTTTGCTCGCTTTGACGTCCAACTCGAATAATTGCATGATGGCCTGAGTCAGTTGTGTTGTATAGATTACTTAGTTAATGACTCACACAGGACTACTCGATTAGCTCATTCACGAAAACAATCTACTAGTAATAAGGAGTTGTTTAGAAGCTTTTTGATCGTCTAGACACCTAGACATAACCGTTTGCTGGCTTCATGCTTCATTTTGATAGTAATTAACTTAAAATAAACTTTTTAAATAGCTAATTTTTAGATGAGAGGTCCTCTGCTGACTATTACTGATTATGAGTAGTTCTCTATTCATTTGGTATCCTTCTCAGGTTACGACCGAGTGAGGAGCTTCGTGGCTAGGGCGGCGCATCGGATTGCCCGGTCCTCGATCGGATCCAACCCACCCAGGTCAGGCTAGGCTTTCGTCTCCATCGAATTTAGCCGTTCAAGGTTGTCTAAATCATTGGAACATATTTAGTAGCGATAAAATTTTCAAGATTTTTAAAATTATTTTTAATCTTCCGGTTCTATATCCATTCTTACCAGTCGTCTTTACTGAATCCTGCTGGAATCAAACGCCGACTTTTTCCTGTTTCACCATTCCGTCCTTCACAGCATTCCATCGTTGCGGTTAACAACGTCAAGCATTGTTTTTCATATATCAAATTATATGTATTGATCAATCTCCCACGTTTTTCGACCTTGTCGTTCGATGTGACGTTAAAGTGTAAATAACAAAGATAACAAGAAGAATTACACAGTTCCAAAAAGGTTCATGGTAAATGATAATAAGTGGTAAATGCTTGTAACTGTTAGTAGAATTCGGATGCGTGGAGCAACCGGAAGCGAGTGCTAGTATCCGCATCCTTTGCTTTTTAATTTTATAATTTTTTTCAAATTACTCTTTTGTTGAAACTGCTTTTTGTAGCCTTCTGCATTTGCAACTAAATTTTACTCTCGAGGTTTTCAGTGAACTCTTAATTATTGCAAATAAACTACGATAATTACGGTTTCTTAAATGGATTATATCTCAGGGGGACACATCAATCCATTAAGCTGTACTCATTAATCATTGCCCGGAATTTTACCCAAGCCTCACACGGTTGTTGATGAGACGTCATGGATTGCTGTGTAGTTTTCCTAGAGTATGAGCCCAAGTGCTTTGATCTTAGCTCATTTCAACTTCTTCCTCCCACTCGAACCTCTGTCGCAGCGTAGGCGCCCTTGCTTCACAGAAGAATCGTGGTCTGGGAAGGCCCTTGTGCTTTTCTGAAGGTTAGAAGCCTTTTTCCCCTCCAGACCTCAGTTAACTTTGGTGTTTTGAACGGGAACCCCTCGACAGCTCGAACAGGGTGATAGTCAAAGAGCGTCCCACAGCTAGACCACATCTGGCAACACCTTGGGGATTAGGCCGCGGATTGGGATCCCCTACCGGAAACGGCCCTGTCTGGTCATTGTAGAGGAGGGCTCCGATAATAGTAACTGCTCACTCTTGGGAACGAACCTTTTTGAAGCATTGGAAAGTTTCCCAGATGGGTACTGCTTTGAAATAAAAACGCAACTGCTTGGCCCTTCCCTAAAAGTCGCTGAAGAACTGAAATTAAAAACCTACTCGTTCCATTTTCCTCTAATCGTTCAAAAAGAACTTCTCGTTAACAGTAAGTTGTTTTGTCAGTATAGTATTGTCGTCATCCTTTCTTTTCGCCTTCATTCGGGAGGGTGTTTTCAGGGACACAGCTTAGTGGGGGAGACGTATGTTTACCTCCAAGTCGGACGAAGCTGTAACTTGTGATTGTAAGGAGTTTTTATCAACAGCATATTTCACCCACTTTACATTTAAAACTCGTTGATAACGAATTAATCTCTGGGCATTTGTAAAAGTTTGTCATTGAACAACTCAGAATGCTATATGAAGGGCAAGACGCCATTTACTACTAAAGAACACATTTCTTGACAATTCATTCTGATATTTTCGAAAATATCCAGAAAACTTTTTGATTCCTTTTTGTTGAAATCCTTCGCTCACGTGGAAAGAACGAGCAGTCGTCCTTATCGAGCACATTCTATTTCTGATTTTATGCATTCCCAGAGACACAGGCAAAAGCGACTTCCCAGACGACCCAGGTGATACCACCTTTACTGGTGCTGCAGAAAATTTTGTTTTTGGTTTTACGCCTTTCTGAAGACTTCGGGAATGGAGAATCTCGTTTCAGCTATGTAGGTGATACTAACTCGACTAGAACTGCCTAGGCCTCTCCTGTTTCTCAAAGTTGGGATAAGTGACCTCTGTAAGTAAGTTCTCTGTAATTGATTTTTTAACAAAGATATTAAAAGGTCTGAAGCTTCTCGAAAGTGACGATTGGATCCTGCGCCCTACCAGTATATACTTGCTGCTGACTCCAAAGCCGCTAGATACTACATTGAGGACCACTTTCGAGAGCAACTTTGAGCTCCTGGGCAGGGACTCTTCCCATTACCCTCCTTCACCAGTTAAGAATTACCTAAAAAACCGGTGGCACCTTCTAACTATTCGGACCTATCAACTACCCTATTTTCATCCCAGAAGGACAATAGACTTGTGAGACAAGCCTCACGGTCTCTCCTGCTCGTAGAGAGATCTCGGAAGTCAAACTTCACCTCAGATCCATCCTATGCACACCAAATATACGTGCCCCTAGCGCAGCCTAATTGGTATAACACTTACTGGATGGCAAAAATACTGAGTTTTGCCAAGCTTCAGCTTCCCCGAGTACAAGTGAAGTACACACTCATAGGCAACTACTATCTTAAACTCGAATTTCCGATCTTCCTAATAAGAAGCTAGAGTGCAGCCTTCATTTACGAAGGACTGGCTGTCTGGTATGGGAAATTACTACTCTTTTCTATAGAATTCCTACTAGTAGATTTGTTTTCACTTCTCAGGCATCCTTGAAGGCTTCTCTCATGAAACCTTGAACACTGAAAGTGGTGAGTTCCAGTTTCTGCACCTGAAGGTCTTTGAAGTCCGCTCTGTTAGGCCAACCGCGTCCGACTTCTTCCAACATTAATTGAAGCTGAAAATTACTCAGCACCCTTAACAATTTTCAACAAAAAGTAAATACAGTATAATTCATTGTAATAGTAATGTTTATTTACATGGGCTCTGAAAGAATGTTGACCATGTGACTTTAGGTAACTCAAAGTTTTTTATTTTGTTATGCGCCTTGAGCTGTTTATGATCTAACTGCGCTATTGTCCCTAACAAATAAACCCAATTAGAGGGGGTTTTCTGGTGGGATGAGGAAATAGCGTTAGCTCAATGTGACAACGAATGTTCAGGTAATACATCACGCCATTTCACGTCCGTCGACGAGATCGCCCTGCCACTCTCTGAGGAGAGCCTCATGTGATTTTGTTGGTCGTTCACGTCCATCTCCCAACTTACATCCTCAAAATCACGGCCTTGTTCTTTTCATCTTCCCACACTAATCGATATTTTGTAGGTAATTTTCAATAGCCTCGAGCCCTACAACAAACAACGCGATTAACTAAAATTTCTTGCCTCTTTGGACCTAGCCCTTGAATGATATTACTGACGTTTACTCAAGATTTCTCCATTATACTCTCTACTTTCGGTTTTCGCAGTACTGGTAGTACTCATCCTGCCATTTCGGGTTCCAGATTCCTTTCTCGCTCTAAGCTAAGCATCTTATTCCATTCCGAATGCTAGCGCTTTGACTTGACTTTTGAATTATGGCAGACAAACGTCTGCACCTTAAATCGACAATTTCATTCACGCCCCGCCTCCAGAGGGCGGAGTCTTCACGTGCCACCCAACGGAAGTAAGTCACAGGCTGCCATCTAGGTCCTCCTTGCAGCTCGTATAAGTTTATAAAAGTTGAAAAATCTGGTTATTCAATGAGGAAATTTGGGTAGAACGTCTTTATTGTTGAAGAAGTATCCACATCTTCTGTTGCGCTTCTGTCATTTGCCTTCAGTGCGTATTGGTACTGGCACTAGACTAAATTTAATTGTGGTCCTGTGCCCAGGTCACGCTGGTTACTGGTACTGAATAGTATTGCAACATACTACGACAACATTTTTTAAACAACAAATTTTACCCTTCTATTTGAATACAAAACGAATCTGCATTCAATCAATATATCGATTACGATCAGTCAATATATCGACTGGTGTTGATTATTCCTTGCCCGGTCATTGCAGGTTTCCACTGAAATGAGCCAGTTACCCGCACTATAGTAGGAACCCCATTTACATGCAGATGTCCTGCTAGAAGTAATTCGATCCGAGTGAGAGGTCCCTTGACTGATGCAAGCTCATTGTCTGTCGTCAGGGTTCTGACAAATACTATCACATTACTTGTTGTCTTTGACAGTATTTTGAAATATCACATTACTGTTAAGCCACTAATTATTACTGCGTATACATTTATATATAAGTTGATTCTAAGAAAGGTTTTTAGCTCAATTCATGGCATTAATTTGAATTTTTCTTATTCTGTCCACTTTGAACTTCTCACTTTTCAAACTGACTTTTTACAGCTTGTGAGTTGTCCTGACTTTGGACCCAGAAATCGGGCCCAAAAGTCAGGACCAGCGGAACTACAAAGCCCTGGTCTTTGAGTAACTACTTGGTCATTGAGGCAGATGATGGGACGAGTTTTCCGAAGCTTTCTAGGGGCTCGATAATTAAGCAATCTGAACCCCATTCTAACAGAGCTCAATAAGTAGAAAGGACGCACACAGTTTTACTCTTTTCATATATTTACCACTCAATATGAAGCAATATAGTAAGGGTAAACTGTTGTTTTGATTACGTCAGTCTGTAGCCATAAACATCAAAATAGGCGGGTCTGCGGGATAAAATCCGTACTTTAGGCTCATATCTTCATATCACCTTCCCCCCCCCCCTTCACCCCACCCCACCCCCCCCCCCACAGAATGTTTGCTCCAAACTCTCCATCATGGTTATGACTTTCAAGTTCTCGATCTTGCATTTACTAAATAGTTTTGATGACGTAATTCCGATCGATATTCGGTCCAAAACATGGTCCGAAAGTGCGCCTTTGAGTGCCGTTCAGATAGAATGATATCGAAATTAAAAACGTGAAAAAGTAGCTATCATCAAAAGTTTTACTGATTAAATGACATTTCTGCAAATTGCTTTTTTATTCCCCTTCCTCCATAACTTTTCACTTTCATTTGCTGGCCTTTCATTATGTTCACATTTTTCTGTACAATTCCCACTTTCTTTTTGAAAATCTTTCCAAATTTTTGAATTTTTAAAAATCTTTTTCTTTTTATTTTTCCCAGATGCCCATGCACTTAGATTTCTTATTATAGTACCGCTTCGATGTTTGTTTGGATACAGAAATGAAAATGGCCAGGCCATGCTTAGGCCTCTACATTCTTCTCAGTTGCCCGACCTGAAGGGCAAGAAGACCCTGAAATGGCAGGAATGTTCACCCTGTGGCCCTTCTTTGGAGCATTTGTAGCTCTTTTGACTCTACCTGTCCCTGACCATAACCTGACTTGTCCTCCCATGTGAATGAAAATGCACGGTTATCGATCCATCTCCAATAGCTCAGACATGACGGCAAGCTTGGGTTCTCAATCAATCCAGGCCAACGATCACTTGGTAACTTGTTAATGTGTGGATCGGTAGCTCCTGTTCTGTATTCTTTCCCATTCACCTTTATAGTCCTTTTCGGCAAAGATTGCTATCCCTGAACACGTTTTTCCAATAGTGCTTGTTGAAAGGTGAAACAGGAAAATTACCTTGAACTTTTTGGATTATGTAGGCGTTGTGTAGACAGTTGACTAATGAGCTTAATCAGTAGTTCATTACTATTCAACGTATTCATTGTTTTCGTAGTATCCGGACGGGTTCCTTGGGGTATTGAATAACACGTAACGGATGGGCATGTACCTTGAGCATCGAGCTGGTCCAAGCATCTGGGTGTTGCCCTCCCAGCTCCTCAGGCGGACTCTGGGCCAAGCCATAGTTGTACTGCTGGGATCTGTTCGATTCGGTCTTTTTTGGGGTCCAGTTCCATTCCTTTGAGCCAACACATTAGTTACATTTAGTTTGGACCATTTCTGGCCAAGAAGGACCAGCCTGAAATTCTTTTTTGATCGCTTGACTCATAGTTTCTTTATAAACCCTTCGATACCCAGTTTCTCACAGAGCCCCCGGTATTCCCTCTTCAGCCTTTCATCTCTTTGACCGCTGCTTTTCTAGTTTTCCGTTTTTCGTTTTAATCTTCGGCCTGCATGCTGGTGTTGTGGATCTTCATAGCCAGCAGGCTCTCCTCGGTCACATTTTCTTTTCGACGTCTTCCTCTCAAACCACCCTTCCCATCCTCGCCAACAACCTCTTTTCGTTGTGCACATTTTCACAAAATATCAGCAATCCTCCCATATTGCATGGCGCATTCGTTTCGTTCTGTTTCAATAAGGCCAGTGTAGTGGTGGTCGAATGGCTTTGTCGAGTGGCTTCCTTGAAGCTAAATTGCCCTGGCTTGGTCCCAACATTGACCTCTGTGCAAACCCAATCCTCGTTTTCCATGCTGAAATTCGTAAGAGAAAAACTTCAATCGAATTTCCGACGATATTTCGTCGTCGCCTCCAATTTGTTTTCATCTTTCATCCGCTTTGTCCGCCTTCGCTCTTCACTTCGCTCTTTGACATGATTTATCGCATGATTCTTTTTGTTAAACCATTTGGAGTTGATTGAGAGATTACTAGAAGCCTTCACTTTCTGTAAACTCATGGAATTTGTTAAAGCTAGAGTAATCACAGCTCTTGGGCTAAACCCTTGCTCTTTGATAGGTATTTGACCTCTTAGGGGAATTTCTGAAAAGATGGAGTAGCCTGGGGATAGCGTAGAGAGAAAAAAAGGAAGGATTCAGAAAATACCTAGCGTGATGATATAAACAACCAGCTGCTAGCGATAGAGAAGCTTATTTTTGACCGTACATTCGTTATCCCACTTATTTGTAACTGAGTGAACCCCTCGTCACGTCAAACGAACACCTGGATGGTCGCCATCGCGATGTTCAGACTTCTTCACGAAAGCTCTGAACGAAGGGTATACTATACTCCGTGTCCCTCGAGCGAGTACGATCTACTGGACCGCTCTGACTCGCGGCAGGGACGAATGGAACGTTAGTGGCGCCCGCTCGAGGAAATCGATGATCGATGATGGGACCACAGGTGACACAGGTGATCCGTCATCCCAGAGCTCTGTTATTTCCAAGGTCTGATGCTTCCTAGATGAAAAAGCTCTAGGTTCAACATATTTATTCCCTGGATAAATGACTGAGGTAAGAAGGTGTACTGTGGATTCAGAGGAATATCCAATTCCGCTACTGTAACCAACCCTTCATTACTTTGAGACAAAAATGGTTAATGAAATGCCAACAGAAGTAATCTCTTGACGGCTTCGCTCTATCGTTGCCTTCAAGAGCCATCCTCTGGGTGAACTGTCGTGATTTTTCTGCTGCAAAGGGTTGTAATAGGGAGGGGACCACCACGAGTTTATCTCTGTCCCTTCCTCTATCTGATCTTATTTTTTTTTATTTTACATGCGTCTAGTCTCTTTTTTCAAATTCTACTCTTTTCTGAGATTAGACGTCATGTTTCCATGAAGAACAACGTATTTAGCCTGTACTTTGCAACCCTTGCACGGCACGGCTATGCCGCTTTACTTTTTAGACCTATAAAAATGTGTGAAACCGGAAAATTAGCATTTTCTCCCATTCATCGTTTGCTGGCATTTTCCCTCATCTTATGAGAGCTGTTTAGTTTTTCATGGTCATCAGGTACTGAATTTAGTAATGCAGGAATGCACGTGGGAATGCAAAGGGACACACCTACCCTCATGATTCCAGACCTTAATAGAGTACGATTTTGTCTGTATTTAACTAGTTAGTAATGATCTTTCAAAACCAATCATGGACAGGTCGAGCACATTCATTCCTTTCGTATTAACCATTCGTGTTTTCTCGAGTTTTTTTTTGTAATCTCACTTATTATGAAGTCATTGCTCTAAAAAAATTTAGATTTTTGCGTTTTGGTTGGAAGAGGCGGCTTTTCGAGGATCTACACCCGGAAATGATTGATATGATGGAGAATAATAGTATTATCATAGCTTTACTGGATTTGAAATTACAAGACGATGATGGAAGTTTGGTAAATCTTTAAGAAGTTGCTTCTACCGTAAATTTGTGGTCATGTCCTCTATTTGGACCCATGGACAATCGTCAGATTCGATATTTTTTGTTAAAGAGCTCGGTCTGCAAGTAAGTGGACGGATTGGCCTAAGGATCACTCATATGTCAAATACCGTTAGATAGAAGTAGTAGTAGTGAGAAAATAGCATGAACTTCTTCACATCTCGTCCAAACAAATCCATTCCACCGGAAATCGATAATTAGGATCAATAGAGTTTTGTTCGACAGTGAATTCGAAATTATACAGGATCGGTCCTTTTACTGTTTGTCCCGTGAAGATATTAGGCAGGACCTCCAGTCTTGTTTCTCATCCCGGGCTGACCTTTGTGATACCACCCGGTTTTGGAAAATGCCACCCAATTTTCTTGATTAACATGGTTCCAAAAAAGTCCCGATCGGGTCTGATCCAGAATCAAACTAGAGAGATAACGAAATCTTTAATATCACATATTTTAGAAATCTGTATTGAATCTACCTGTAGAGGTCCTGAAACGATATTGTCACTTGGATCAAGTAGCTGATTTCGCCAATCTCACATTATTTATTTATAACTCGAATAATTCAACGCCACCTACTCAAATGAGGTAGGTTACGTTTTGAAAAGAGTAAAAGTATTACTACTTTACAGGAAAAAAGAAAATTTTTACTTTACTTCGAATTTGTGCAACTATGTACTGTAGCCAAGACCATAGTTGTTAGTAGAAGATATAGAGATCTTCAGTAGTATCTGTCAAAGGGAAAAGTTCCGGGTCACAGTACGGAGAGGAGGGGAAGAGGTTTACATCCACATCTTCCCATATCATAACCCACCCACTTGATGGCCATTTGGGAGCGGTAGTACTAAGAAACCTCCAAAATCTTCGGCTTATGTGGAAAACAATGTCATGTCGATGGTGTGGCAAATGTTATTGCTTATTAGAACGTACTTACTGGAGCGATTACTTGGTGCCCTTTAAATTGGATTGAATTCCACGCTATGAATTGAAGAAATCGTCCCAAATCGGGAATCCCAACCTTATGGCATCTCAGCTCATTACAAGCGAAATTAATTCAAAATGAGTCGGACTTGTCAACCAGCTGTATAAATTCAAATAAAGTTAATCAATTTAAAGTTTTTACTTCATAGCCCATACTTTGTATGCTTAGCAGTTTTTCCGGTCTAGATAGTTCTTTACTCAATTAGAATGTGAAATTGTTTGCCTAACAGAGTGATACGTCAGCATTCCTAACGATCAACAAGGAGGGTGAGACATGAGCCTCAGCCTCATTGAATCAACCAAGGCATAAGGGAAAATAACTATGAAGAATAAAGCCTTCGGCATTAATCAATTCCTTTCTGGAATTGAAATAAGTGATTTTATTCTCCCAGGGGGCTACGGTACCCATAAGCGGCAGAAGAGGTGTAGGAGGTATGGTTGGTCTGGGCGAGTATCGATCCGGTGTTCTGGTTGGTCTGGGCGAGTGTCGATCTGGAGCTCTGGTTGGTCTGGGCGAGTATCGATTGGTGTCTGGACCCCAAAATACTTAAAACTACATCACCCTTCTCGGCATTGAGACAAATCACCTGAATAATTGAAATTTCATGTGAAGTAGGAGTCGGGGCAGCTACTTGACAAACTAGGCGGAAGGAGCCTCCACAAGAGTCGTACATATGATAGCCTTACTAAGTATTAGTTCAAAAGTATTTAAAAAAGTTTTTCGGATTTTCGAAAATAAATTTTTTTTGAATATTCATGGCTCTTTAAATTCTTTATTTTAGTGATAACACTATTCCATACTCAGTGAAATTGTTATTATCAATTCTTTTTGTACTTGTTGGATGTGTTGGTTTGATTGGCAATATGCTCACCGTACTTGTTATCTACAAGGTTAGTTTGACTACCAGTTTGATTTCAAACTCGTGCAGATACCGACTATTCCGTCACTTTGCTCACAATCAGTCTTTTTTTTTCTACCCGCTCAAAGATTTTTAGAAAATGAAGGGATAGAGCTAATTTCTGTTCCGATTTCCGGTTTCGACCTGCTTTCACAGAGTTATCAATATTATCCTCCCCCAATTGGGTAACCTGGCTAGAGAATAATTCCGGGGATGGAAAGTCTGCAAGAGGGAAGAACATCGCTATCAATGACGATAACTTCGGAATGAGCCACCTCTTCAACTTTCACTAAGGGTCGTGTAGATGTTTGATTGCCTTCCTGGCCTGTTCAGTTGTTTGTGTTGGCCAGGTGGCGTTTCTTCTAGTAATAGACTACTTTCACCTGAAAGTAAAGGCTTTTTGGCAGGAGAGACTCATTTATACTTGCAATGTTGCTGGATAAGATTTACGGGCTTTCTGAACTACAGCTCCTCAAAAAAGCAGTTAATCCAAAGCAAATGAAGCCCGGGTGGGAGCTTGAGCCGCTCCTTCTTCCTCGACAGCTTTTCTCAAAGTATGGTATCACTTGGTTGCTTGCCAAATATTTTTGCCAAGAGATGATTCAGCAAAAATCATCGTGAATACATATTTCACGAGATTCAGATTTCGAGCAAATACGTGCATGGAATACGTAGGGGATTCCGGAAAGTGTTTGAATCTCAGAATAAATAAGTAATAATTCTGCAAACGGGATTACAAGCTCGAATGAGGACATTGGAAGCTGCATTTCTGCAAGAGACTCACTTCGTTGGGTTCTTGAGCACTTGCTGGATATCCTATAGGATCTGTCAACCTATGAACCTGGGCCGACTTCTTTCAATCACTGGAAATGTGGAGCATGGGTGTAATTGTTTTGGGTTGGCTTACTCGAGCATTTAGATAAGCTTAGAGCTATTTGAAAACATTGACTGTATGGAAGGCACAACCGCTTAGTACTTAAGAAAGTTCATAAAGATCATGAAAGTTACCAGTACTCTGCAGTACAATGTTGTGATGCTCGAGTATTTTAATTGAAGATTGTTCTACTTGGACACGGTGTAGGAGGCCCACCAGGTGGCTAGGGGAGGGAGAAGTAAGGACGACTAAATGCCACCGCATCGTTGACTTCGTCTGCTCAATGGGGCCCTGATAGGCAGAGCTTTCCCTTTTCATTCAACTATCCTCAATACAAGTAAACTTATTAGTAAGATACGAATGAACCTTCGCATTGTATGTCCAAAAAAGACCTGGTCATAAAAGTCAAAGGCGGTCGACTACCATGGCTACCCATGCTGCAGGATTAGCATGCCCATTGAGCAAAAAGGGCAAAGATTAAAAAGCACTGAAAAATAATTTCTGCTTATTCTCATGACGGTTTCCATTTAGTACTGATTAATTATGTTGATTTTCGATCAATTTTATTGTCGAATGTTTCTTATATTCAGACGCCATCACTTCATTCACATACAAATTACTTCCTGGCCTCCCTAGCAATTTCGGATCTTCTGTTAATTATTGTTGGTGTACCGTTCGATCTTTTCCATTTGTGGCGAAAAGATCGTCCACCAGCGATTGCCGGATACTGTGCAGTAATGAGTAAGTCGTGATATATTTGTAATGTCAAATAGCAAAAAGAAGCATCGTCCGAGATCTGTTCGGATAACCACTAATAACTAGCGAAAGACACCAACATTTTCGCCATTTCTCAAAAGTTTAGGGAAGCATATTAGCGCGCAGTGCGAATTCACTGATCGATTGTGGTGCTCATACCTGGACGCGTGCGGTCACGTTGCGGTGCGGCGAATAAAAAAGCGTCATTGCTTTGAAAAGACATTTGAAAAACAGGAAAAAAACACTTCTGAGGTCTTTCCTTTGAAAATGGTTCCATTTCAGGCACATCAATATCATTATTCACATTTGCTTCAATTCTCACAATAGTCTCCTTGACTGCGGAGCGTTTCGTAGCCATCTGCTATCCATTTAGTCATCGAGCAATATTCGACAAACGACGGTATTACTTGTACTACTTCTGAAGTGAAATTTCAAAATGTCAAAGACTAGTTGGTCAGAACCGCTTTCCTACCGTTTCAGTCCCTTTTTGACCATGCCTGTAGTACAATGCTAATGATTATCTTTTTGAGAAGCAACTCCTCAAAGGTTCTTTCTTAAAAGGCCCTTCACCCCTGCTCCTTATTCCCTTCCCTTTCCACCAGGTTATCCACGTGCTGTTAACAATACGCGTACGGTTTCCGATTTCCGGATTAAGAATTTCGCCTCTGAGGGTGTCGGAATGATTTACTATTCGGAAAACAATAATTTTATCATTCCCTATCGCGATAATGCAATTTTATTGATAGATTTTCTGCTTACATTTTCGCGAAAGTGTTTTTTACAGTTGTTTTTGTTTTCAGAGTGATGTATCTCATTTATACCATTTGGGTGCTTGCATTTTTCCCTTCGCTGTATATAGGTCTTCAGGTAAAACAACCTATATTACGAACTTTTGAATTGATTATCTCTCGTTACTTCTGCTTATCATAACAATTCAGTTTAAACGAGTTGTACCGGATTTCTGTGGTTACAATAGGGAACTAAATAGTCAACGAGGAAGCTGTGATTATGTTACAAGCCAGAATATACCGTTTCGATATCCTTTTGAGGTTTGTCTGCATTAATTGCATGCTGTATACCTGCCATTGCTAGTTATTATCGAATAGATTCCGATTTCCGGATTTCGCTCTTCTTAGCTATCTCCCAGTTCACTCCGCGGAATGGGGCCTTCAGGAACATTACGGTAACACTACGGCACTATGATAGTCAATGAAATTGCTCCCTCCTTTCCCCGATGTTGAATTAACTCTGCCTTGGGAAGCCACTCCTCTGATCTAGAGAACCCCGCCCATTGTTCAAGGGCGAGGGTACAAATCCGTATCGATTAGCTGCTAGGGGTTTGCTCCAAGGCTTTCAGCCACAACCTTATTTTCCTAATGACTCGAAAACAACGAAATTATTTCCTATTTCAGCTCACAATGGTTGTCACATTTGTTTTACCGCTGATCTTCATTTTCTACTGCTACGTCCGAATACTAGGTAACAAAATTTAAAGGGTTTTTTACAATGCTATCATCTAATCTCACAACTAAAGTCGTCTTAGCGAGTCTCAACGAAATGGCAATGGCAACACGAGTACATGTGCCAATAGGGAGCACCAACAGCTCAGAACTATCCCAACCAAGTATTTTGTATGTTCACACGAAAAACTTTGCACCACCAAAAAGTCAACAAGCACAACGAATGGTTATGAAAATGCTCTGTAAGTATCTAACTTTTCCGATCACCTCCATATTTTGTAAAATCGTATATTTACAACTTCCATGTTCGCCTCTCTTGAAACCTGGGCATCGGTATTAATATTATTCAATGCTTCTGTGCCACACAGGTTTTTTAATGGTGGAATGTTTATTCGCCTGACGTTTCGACAAGATCGTCGTTTTCAAAGGCCTGAAAGCGTATCGAAACTTCAGGGTGTTACTTATCACGCTTGACGTAGGCCAGTTCTTAACTAGTTGCAATTCAGACCGCTGAACTTACAACAAAGTAGAAACTCCAATAAGTCACTTACGTCAATTCCACCAACACCGAACGGTTGCTCAAATTTAGAGAACTATAGAGCAATTGAGACAGCCCGGTCAACCACGACCCTTTAATAGTATCGTGACATGACACGTATCAGTCTCTACTATCAGAGCTCGCATAGAGGGATGAAAGGCAAGAGGTCACCAGTTATGTTGATGCACTCGTTCTTGTTATTCATGCTTGGATTTCGGTGTCTTATCCAGAAAGCCTCTAGAGTTTTTCTGGCACCAATACTGTCTTCGTAGGCCAAAATCGTGCCTACGAAGACAGTATTGGTGCCAGAAAAACTCTAGAGGCTTTCTGGATAAGACACCGAAATCCAAGCATGAATAACAAGAACGAGTGCATCAACATAACTGGTGACCTCTTGCCATAATCGCACGATTTTGGCCTACGAAGACAGTATTGGTGCCAGAAAAACTCTAGAGGCTTTCTGGATAAGACACCGAAATCCAAGCATGAATAACAAGAACGAGTGCATCAACATAACTGGTGACCTCTTGCCTTTCATCCCTCTATGCGAGCTCTGATAGTAGAGACTGATACGTGTCATGTCACGATACTATTAAAGGGTCGTGGTTGACCGGGCTGTCTCAATTGCTCTATAGTTCTCTAAATTTGAGCAACCGTTCGGTGTTGGTGGAATTGACGTAAGTGACTTATTGGAGTTTCTACTTTGTTGTAAGTTCAGCGGTCTGAATTGCAACTAGTTAAGAACTGGCCTACGTCAAGCGTGATAAGTAACACCCTGAAGTTTCGATACGCTTTCAGGCCTTTGAAAACGACGATCTTGTCGAAACGTCAGGCGAATAAACATTCCACCATTAAAAAACCTGTGTGGCACAGAAGCATTGAATAATATTAATACGTATATTTACAGTTACTGTTACGGCTGTATTCTTTGTATGTTATTTGCCATATCACGTTGAACGGTTGATAGTACAATATACGAAACAACAATGCGACAGTTCGATGTTTTGTCTACTTCTTTATCCTGTTACAGGTAAGGTTTTTAAGGAGTAATTCTACATTATTCCGCGAATTTTTCTTTCCTAGGCAACTAAGCGTTGTGGTGGTTGCTTTCTCTGAATTGTTAGAAACCATGGGATCTGGTATGCAACTCTACTGCGCATGATCTGTCACGCCCATCTAGCGCGAGCTCCGCCCTCGTACGTTCTCCAACGCGCCACTGAACGGACGGCTTTGTAACTGCTTCTGTTTGGGCATTTCAGTTCGCTTTTTCAATTTAATCTCTCTGGGATAAAGTTCACATCAATAGTCCCACGAAGGAGTAGCGGTTCAAAGCGATCCCTATTTTTCGCTACCACCCCTCCGAATATACCCTCTGATGAAAGTTTTAACACTCCTCTTTAAAATATGAAACTTTTACTTACTATTTAACATGAACAATTGTGGTAGCAGCGATCCTGGCAGGTCAGGGTAGATGATCACATTATTACCCTTAAATTGATCTTATTCCCGCAGCACGCAACAGAGAAAAGGGAGCGCTTACCTGCAGATTCATTTAAGTGTTCAGCCCATTGAATACACTCACTGGTTTGACGTCAGCTCCTCTGACGAGATATCACCAGCATTCCAACACCGAATGAACCTCCGTGGTCCAGCGCCAGCCCTTCACTGTCCAATTTCCATGCACATGTTCGGCCTCGGTTAGGTTACGAAGATGCTGTAAATATTTTGTCATGAAACTTGTCCTTAGCAAACCTCCCATTGGCTCACTATCGAGCTGCACACAGCCTTCACAATGGTTCAACCAATAAGGAGCGTTCTGAGCTCGTCATGACTTGGCGCCTACTTTATACCTTGTAACCAGCTAGTCTTACCACTGCCTTCTAATATTCCAATATTCCAACCACCCCACCACACGGTTGATTGAATAAAACTATCTGAATTTGAAAGTACAGTATTTTTAGTTGTAGCTCTACTTCTCCTTCGAGTGTTCCATATCCATTTACTAGTAAATCTTCAAAACCGCTCATTTCAGGTCTCCTACAATACATCTCAGCCACACTCAATCCAATATTTTACAACCTTATGTCTACACGGTTTCGAACGGGATTCACTCAACTTCTTCATCAGATTCTACCAAAACGTGAACGAACCTATGGTTCAATAGCTCGAATATGATCATCTCGTTCATTACCAAATCTCAACACCAAAGCCTTAACTTGCTTACGTGTATACACCTCATTTACTACATTCCCATTTACTTGATGGTTTTTCTACTCTCTTCAAATGTACCATATCTGAGAAAACCAATCAATAAATGCGTCATTGATATGAATTGATTGTCGAACGAGAACAAGAAACGTTTATCGTCACTTTGTATCATCTCCTAGCAAATACATATTATATGAAACAACGGACGAAGGGAAACAAGTAAATCTATTTCATTTCTCAAAACCGTACTGCGCTACGAATCGCAATGACTACTTTACAACAACCACCACTAAATGGACGGCCGAACGCCAAGCAGACACAACGACTCATCTATAGCGATTTAGACCTGAACTTGAAGTCCTTTCAGAGTCTGAATCGCATTCTGGAGATACTTGTCCTTAAACGCTCTGTCCGACGCTTCCTTCTCCACCTTAATGAAAACTTATTCACAAATTTCAGACACAGACAAGTTTGAAAGCTTCAAAACAATTCAAAAGCAGGAAGTAAGTTGAATGGAGGTAGTTAAAGGCCAAATGATGCAGATGTAGACACTACCATTAGGAATATTCTAATAAACACCTTCTTTTCAAAAAACTAGCCACATAGTGAATACGAGTCACACTGTAAACACCCATTCCTTGGCGTGAATCAACTGATTACTGCGAGTTAACTTCTTACCAATTCCCTTTACAACTGGAATACATATGAACATGCCCAATGACTCCAATTCTTCCTAACAGAATTCAAAAACGAAATGTTTTCCCGATGACCTCGAACCAACTTTTCAATGACCATAAGTTGGGGTTCGACCGGTTTTGGTCTGTAGAAATTGGGAGAAAAAAAGGAGGGGGAGCTTGAGTTTTAGGCGTTACTATCACACTTTTCGAAATAGGAAATGATTCTCACAAAAAAATCAATAAAAATCAGTAGTACCAGAACTGTTACTAGAAAGTTCGATAGAACTGTTTGAAGCATACGAAAGCTCCCCAAGGGTGTCTGGATTCAGAGGCGTTCATAATATTATCACACGCAGGAGGGATCAGTAGATTTCAATATAGTCATAAGCCGGCTGCTCTTTCCTAGACTCCATTGAATAAACACAAAAGCTACTAATTTACTAAAGAGCTACTTTACTGGGCAGGGGCAAGAAGTATAGGAAAGCTATAGAAAAACTGGGAAGCAACCAATCACTGAGGTAAAAGTTTATCGGCACACCCCGAACATCTCCCTGAGGCTGAAGGATTGCAGTTTTCTGTCTCTTGAAAAGGAAAAACAAGACAGCGAAATAGGTTTCATCCTAGTAATGTTAATCAAAAGAAAGCAGTGACATTAACTTACCCCTTCAGTAATAAATTTAAGCATTTGCTCTTTCTCAAATCGCTTCTTCGTTTCCTCTGTCTCCTTCAGGTAGTCAAGGCGACGCTTGAGTTCCGTAGCTACACTCTGCACATTCTTTCTGAAAATAGAAAAATATTAATGACAACTACAGAATCCGAGGCAGTTTTTTACTCTTAATACTTAGGTTTTACTCGAGATTTAATAGAGTAATTATGTACAAACAACAAAGCTTAAATTCGCCAGCGAAGTGACAAGGAGTTCGAAATGGGCAAAGAATAAACGCCTCAGCAGTCTCATTTTTGGTTAAAAAAGATTTAGTTGTAGCCACTGCCAAAAAAGTACTGCTCGAAAAGATTATGGAAAGAAAAGTAAGGCGATGACATCAAAAACCGCAAGTTCGCAGAGAGTTCTGTCCAACACGATATATTTGCCATTCCAACTGGACTGACAAACAACAAACGTATCAACAGTGCTTTGCAAAGCAGTAGTTCACGTTTTATCACCAGAACAGACATGAGAAAGAAAGTCCTCGAGCAGGTTTACGCAAAGCTAACTAATTGACTTTGTTTCAGTTACTAGTAACTATCGTTGTAGTGGTTTCCATGGTTAAGTTGAACTCAGTATTAGCCATCATTCACGATCACCTAAAGCTTTTCAACTGTGGGGAGCAATAATGGCTTACGTCTTTCTAGTGCGAAATCAGACATTTAAAGCCCTGAGAACGGAGCACCTCGAAGGACAACAACGATGCCCAATCCAATAACTGTAGCAAAGTTTGACAGCATGCTCCATTCAATGGTTTCCAAGAGGTATGTGGACGAACGTGCGTCCGAGGACGCGCGCGGCAAATTGCGCGGCGAAGTTCGTAACGATTCGAACGGCTTTAGCGCCTATCAATGAGGCCCAAATTTGAAGTAGAATAGATTAGAAGGATAATTTGACCCTACTAAACTACTCAACTTCGAGTTTGTACCTCGAAAACTGGCGCCAGAGTCGTAAAAATCGCCACGAACTTTGCCGCGCAAGTTGCCGCGCGCATCCTCGGACGCACGTAGTGCACGTCCCCCGTTTCCAAGTCATTCAATAATCTACAGGCAGAAGAGGGTCAAATTCCTATGCTACGGGAATAAAAATATTCCCAATTGCCTTCAGCATCGTGGAGAGCTTTGAGTAGTGCCACACTGTCCGGACGACCACAGAGTTGGAAAAGGGGTCGGAAATTTCAGGCAACAAATGCCAAGATAACGATACCACCCTCTTACCAGTAATCCTAACAAACATAACATGAAGAAAAGCTGTGAAAATATCCGAATTACTACGAGGCCCAGTTCAACAACAAAAATTAGCTGTCGCAATGTTTAAAGAGGACTGACACAACCTATACAAGTGTAATCCAACGAGACATTGCCTTCGATCTACGAGAACTGTAACACTAGCCCCACCAAGCGGGTGCACCAGTTGACATGTCCTCGATGTAAAACAACATCAACACGATGGCAGTGGTTGTTTACCTGTACGTGGCTTCAAGTTGTAGTTGCATGTTTTCCTTCATGATAACGGGGAAATTCTCCTTGACAGCATTGAGAGAATCAGTCTCAGCAGCTGAGGTCTGAAGTTGGGGTAATAAAAACAGTAAAAATACAAACAAATCAATAACTATACCATAACACCGTACGATATTCTTACCTTTCGAAACTCTACAGCATCCTTCAGATCTTCAGCTATGAGACCCTTGTAGTAATCCATACGCTTTTGGTATTCTCCATAAAGATAGTTATCAAGTCGGACTAAAATAGTTACATTAAACTTTTTACTACAGTAGAGCTGGTTGTGTGCAGAACATTTCTTTACACCCTAGAAATTGAATAAAGAAGCAGAAATTATTGCAACTCATTAGAGGTCCGACAAAATAAAAATAAATAAATAAAAACAGATTTCTATGAAAACATCGGAATTACTACAAGGAGGTGAAGTTCTGTAAAAGTTAGAAATGATTTGTTGCAATGTTTAAGGAGGACTGACACAACCGGTATAAATGCAATCCAACGAGACACAGCTTTCAATCTACGAGAACTGTAACACTAGCTCCACCACGCGGTGCACCAGTTGACTTGTCCTCGATGTAAAACAACATCATTACTAAGCAGTAGTCAAGTCATATACGTGGCGTCAATTTTGAATTGTAAAACTTTCTGTTGATTAAAGACACGGTTCACCATTAAAATGATTTTTGAAATTTCTCGCTAGAATGAATCTGTAGCCCCCAATTATAGTACATGGGCCATTGTGGGGCCGAAAACGGCCCAGACAGAGCGTAGTAGGGGCCCCAAAACCAGTTCGGCAAACACAGAAAAGTGGCCGTGTTATACCGACCTTGTTACTACTACACTATTACAGGGCGAGAGGAATAGTGCGCCCAAATGAGAGGCACACAGACCATCATCTCGTATAGCCCCCTTTCTTGCTACTTCTTTGAGGTCTTATATTTTTTTAATAAAAACAGACAATTTTCGCGTTTTCCTCGCCACCCTTGCACTATTCTACACATGGCTTCCATTATTCACTTAAAATACGTGGAAGTGTGTCTTAAATAACTCTCAAGAGACAGTCATAATTTAGGTTTCTAACTAGAAGGATAGAGAAATTTGCGAATTTCAGTAGAAAAGTAAAAATTCTTCATTAGGTAGGTCCGGACCACTATACCAGATTTTAATTCGAACGCAGACAATGATGAAGCGTGGTTAATGCAATTTTCAAGCCGAGAGAATGTGCAGGAAAAGAAAAAGGATATCAACGAGGAGAATTCACCATTGGCAGAACAGGTTTTACTACAACGATACCATTATAGCCAAAAAAAAAGTTGTGGTACCAACTCACATCCAATAGTTCTCGATATAAGAAGGTAGAACAAAATCCAGCCGACAAGCATATGTCCCTGCTCCTCATACACCCAGATCTCCTTATTGACGAGGAATGCAAAAAGACCTCCATAGAACAAGTATGGTCCTGACAAATAAAGCATTAGAGCTTTTTAAAAAGCATGACAAACGTAATCTGATGCTGCAGCACAAACCTGATACACCGGTGACCTTGTGGAATGGTGTGAACCACGAGTCCGGCATCATGAGAAGACGGGTTTTTGGTGGATACATTTCTCGGGCAGGATAAGGATAGTTCACCTGGAACGAAATACTAGATAGTAAACTCAACCCTCACATATGGGACGTTAGATTCGAACTGTTTATCGTGGGTTCAACTTTGATAGCAATTTGAAATTAAACTGGACACCATCATTACTCAAAGACACCGAGTAATCGATATCCCATCTGACGCTGTGAAACTTCAAACACAAAAAGTAATTGAACCTTCAGGACTCATCCCATCCACTTATTTATCCAAAGAAACTTGCTATGAACATTTCAAACTGCTATACTGTTATAAGGCTGCGTCCACTGAAGCAGCAGCAGCACCGAAAACGAGTACCAGTAAACTAAAACAGTAAACTAACCAAGTCTCTATCAGGATGTTCTTTGTAATCCTTTGGAACTTCAGGTAGCGGTTTTGGTGCGAACCATTCCTTGTCGCAATCCGTAAAGATCGACTTGGGCGGTTTAAGCTCGCCTTTCAACGGTATTCCTGAAATGCAGCTCTTAGGCAGTACTACTTGTAGAATTGAAGAGAAAACTTATATAAAATAAGCCGTACCCTGGAAACGCAAAGCGATTTTTTGAAAGAAGGATGGCTCCTCTTCTGCACTCTGCACCTCAGTATGGTGAGCCGCTCCTGCCTCTGAAGTGTGAACATTCAATTCGTTCTCGTTCAAATTTCAAAATAATCGAATTGAAATAAACAGTAAACAACCCTATTACTAGTAAAGAATAAAAAACATCTTACGAGCAGTGTTGTGTGCGCATCGCACCGGAACAATGATGAACCGAGCGTTTCTACCCGCCGGCAGGATGCGGCTTAGCGACATCCTTTACTACCTGGATAATGATGATAGTTATCGAAATAATAAAAATTATCAAATATGACCCTATAGGTGGTAATAACGAAATTAGGATTAGAATGAACAATAATACCAGCAGTAAAAAAGGTGATGGGACTCGAAAAATCCCCAAGCCAAAATTCCACGCATTAAAACAAGCTCATCAAGCAGTTTCAATCAATAAAAATAAAATGTACTATTGATACCAATGTAGCAGATAATAACTGGGCAGCAAACGAAGGCAGACTTGGGCACCATTAAATGGAAAATAGAACTAAAGTGAATTCTCGCAGTCTATGGCGTCACAACCAAAAAACTGAGGATCAATAACCACACAAGATCTATCCTTCTACCCCAGTGAAGATGAAAAGCCTAACTAGTAATAGAAATATAATAATATTACAAATTTCTGACAGAAATCCAGCAGAAAGCAAAGCTTTGCAGACCGCCCATAG
The DNA here is from genome assembly GCA_000469685.2 of Haemonchus contortus. Lineage (NCBI taxonomy): Eukaryota > Metazoa > Nematoda > Chromadorea > Rhabditida > Trichostrongylidae > Haemonchus > Haemonchus contortus. Next base: position 2,868,095 of record LS997567.1, on the reverse strand, counting down.
TAAACCGTGAATTGCGCTCGCTACAGGGATATCCACCCAAGACGTCACAAAAGGAAGCCTTTAATTTGGACTAGAGCGCGTTTCCGTCCTTTCCTCAGTTTAAACGATGATTACTTTTCTTTTTATTTTTTTTTGCCAAAACTAGGTCTTCAGCAACACGACCTGCAAAACTCTCCTAGGAGCTCTGTCTATACTTAAAATAATTTTGAATTTTGCTGATATATGCAGCAGTGTATGTGATCAAAGTTGGTTTTTATTGGCGAAGTCTATTGAAGGGTACCTTTTTGAGAATATCGTTGAAAACTTCAAACCGAACAACAAGCTATACAGTTACTCAGTGCAGTACAACAACCAACTCGCTCTGTATTTTGTAAACCTCTGTCGTTATCATCTAATTGAGTCCCCAGAACTCCACTAGGTGGCACGTTGTCACGACAGTCACCAAGTTCCCCACGCGCAATTTCTCTTTCCAGCTCAAACTACGATGATCTGCTGTACACAAGAGTTACTGGGCTGCTCCTAAACCAGCAGCATGCCAGCGAAGAAAAATGTGAAAACCTTTGACTGGAAAACTTTTTGAAATCAGGTATTCCGACTTGTACAGCTGAGCCATCATACACTTCCTTGCCTGGTATGGGAATTATTTGCCCTTGAGGATCTTCATTGACACGGCTTATCCGCTTCCATGATCAGATGTGATCGGGAACAGCTTATTATGTGCTGGCGTCGTCCATATATGAAACACTTTCAGCGCATAAATACTGTGCAGTACCCTCCTCTGTCCTCTTAGAACGTGTACCATTGATTACCGTGCACGGTTATCGATTATCATGATATGTGCTCCTAACAATAAGTAGCGTGGTTGGAAAACACCAGCAATACTTATAGTAGCTAGACACTAGTCAAATTGATAGGATTTATTTTAATACACAATAATGAAGCATATAAAATCTGGGTGATTTGGTAAATTTATAAAACAACTTTAATAATATGACTAATTTCACATGTATAATCACAATTTACGGATAGCGTACAACAGGCAGGAAAATGGGCGTGACACAGGTGCGTTCATAATTAACAGTTGATGACTATTCTATGTGGGACCAAGGGTGGACGTTCTTTAGTTGTCCCAAGTGCCTGAACCGCTGCGAATCTGACCCCATCCCACTTGCCACGCAAATTTCGTGCCTAATCGTGCGCATTCGATCAATTCCTGTGCAATCATTCCAACCAGTCCATGCCACGAAGCGCTCGTCCAGCACAGTAGACCTTATCAGCCTTGGTCGCGTTCGGGCACAAAGTGTATGGCGCACACACCTCTTCTCTTCTGAAGCAATGAGACGTGGCACCACACATGTACGTATTCCAATGATTTCCGATGCATTCTGAAAGCGACTATCATTAGGTGTTTAATTAAGGAAAACAATCACAGATGTAGGAACGTCGCGGCAGCGTGACGCGTCATTCAGGGCACGCCCATTCAATCGATAAATGGAACCAGAGGGACCTGTTCGAGATGTTCCTGAGAGTTTAATGGCCTCGCAAGGATTCAAAAAAAATCTATGCGCCCAGCCTCACCTTCACAAGTGCAATTGGTCTCGTCAGAGCCGTCCCGGCAATCTGCTATACCGTCACATCGTGAGAGCTTGGGTATACATGTTCCCTCACCAGGGCAGCGAAGAGCATTGGAGGGACACTGGAAAAGACAATAAAGTAGTTCCGGGCCAAGGTATCGGACGAGACAATGATCCTGACCGAATTACAATTGGTCTCGTCTTTTCCATCCATACAGTCCCATACACCGTCACATACCTTTTGTTTGGAGATGCATTTTGGTTTACCTGATGCCGAACGGCACTCAAATTTATTTAAACCCTGAAGAGAAGGAAATAAATTAAACCAGTAAGTTAAGATAAACTGCGAATGGTGGTTCTAAATCCTAGGAATGGGTTGAGTCTCTGAAAGCTCGATTCAACCAAGACTTCTTGGATCCAAGTCTCACCGTACAGCTGCAGTCATTTTCGTCTTCACCATCCAAACAGTCGTCTATTCCGTCACAGACCTGAAATTTCAAAAATTTTCTTACTCATGGTGGTACACACCGAACTGTCTCGTCCAAATCCCAAGTTCCAGGCGAAAGAAGTACGCGTGCGCAAAAGGGTTGTCATTGGTGGAAATCGCAACCCACCAATCACAGACCCTCTGGGCTACATTCCTTACAGCAGCTCTAACTGAAAACGCACAGATGACACCACAAGAAAACTCACCAGCATCTGAGGTATGCATTTTTTATCCTTACAAGTAAATGCTAGTTGTTTATCGCACTCTGTACAGTTGTACGCACACTGTTCAATGACTCCCGAGCAAGCCTCGGCTTTCGGATACCGTCGCCCATCGGCACAGACCACTTGGGGGATCTGAATATGGGCTAGAGATGAATCAATCGATACTTGCCTGAATATAAACAGACATGTACGTATACCTTTGCATTTTTGTTCAAGATACATGTTCCTGGGCAATCCTCCTCATCAACGCCATCACTACAGTCCACTACACCGTCACATACCCTTGAACGCTCCAGGCAGGTGCCATCAGAGCAAAGGGCTTTTCCTGATCCACAACATGATCGACAATCACAGTCCTTAAATGCCGAAGTCAAAATCTGGGAATGAAACACGTCCATCACTATGGATCCCACCTTCTCGTCCGATCCATCAGGACACTGTGGGATACCATCACATAACTGGCCAGGCGGTATGCAACGATTTGTAGGCTTACACAACTGAAAAAAGACGACGAAATGCTAAACAAAAATAAGCGCTACTGCCTGGTCCTATCCCTTGAATCATGTCCTTGACAAGTCATGCTCAAAAATAATGCAAAGAATGGTTTTCAGGGTTTCAGCCTCTCTCTATAACATTTTATAATTCACAAATTGAATTTACCTTGCAGGAAACCTCAAATGAGAGCAAAAATAGCCTAAAATACGGTGCTGTGAGCCAAACATGATTGTGATTGGCTCCTGCACACAACCGACCAATCACAGGTCAGATTCACACGCTCTTTGTTTCCTAGCTCTGAAGCCTACGAGCCTACTTCACAGTTCTCATTTCAGTACTACTACCAAACAAACTTCATGAAACTTCATAGTAACCTGGGCTCCACGCTTGCACTTTTTGCAGTTAGTCTCATCGTCTTCAGTGTCACAATCCACGATACCGTCGCAAATGGAGTCCGATGGAAGGCAAAGCGATGTAGAAGGGCATTTCAACTCATCCTCGCCACATTCCTCCTCTATAAATCACAATTACAGTAATCATCTACTACAACGAACAATCCTGAAACTTACTGCAGTGTTCCTGTTCATCGTACTCATCTGGGCAATGAGTAATGCCATCACAAAGCTGTTCAGCTCGTAGACAGACCTTCACCTTGGATTTCTTTGAAATCGAGCATGAGAATGCAGACTGGCACTCTGCCAAGTGAACAAAAAACGTTCGGGGAGAAAGGCTCCGTCGATTTACCAGTTTATAGCTTACCTTTACAGTTCAACTCATCGGATCCATCTGGACAGTCACTCTTTCCATCACAGCGTAGAGCTGTGCTGATAACTGTACTCTAAAAACGATATTATCACAACATATCCTTCTTTCGTACTATCAGACTGCTACATAACTTCTATACATGACAGTAAGTCTTGTCAATATGTAGAATGTGACAAGTCTTCTTAAAACTGGTCGCTAGGGTGCCTTACTTGGTTAGCACAAACAGGTAACCAGAGAAACCAGTCAATATCTATCAGTATCAGTCAATAGTATCAGTCAATATCAATATCAAATCCTTTTTTTAGAACATACTCCCTTCTCACCAAAATCCGAAGAGAGTTTCCAGAGCCAAAGATAACCGACAACGAGGAATGGGGAATGCAATCGATAAATACCCACGAAGAGACCAAGTGGTGGAAAAACCAAAGTTCAAAAATAATTTCCTATCCTGACCGGCTGAATTGTACATGCAAAACCGAATCCTTCACATAATGAGACATTCGGGGGGAATAGGGCTGTCGACGGGATTCCGTGTACCGTCGTGATACCGCTGCGCCGTAACCCATCCAGGATATCGTCTTCATCATCTAACGGATCGGGTTTTGGGAATATATGGGAGTTTCGAATGATCTGAAATACTAGTACAGGCATGGAAAAGAAGTTTAAATGCTGTAAGTCTTACCTGCATATCTACACCGTCAGATACTTGCCGTTGAGCTTCACTTTCAACGGCACTCGTTAAAATCACAACCGCCGGAATGAGAGCCAAAAGAAGTGCGACGAGGATACATATAGCGATTACTATCACCACAACTGGTAACTGAAAAATTATAAAGAATTCGCCCGAGCTTGGCTGTATGAGTGAGATGACTGAAGGAAAAAGCAAAGGCCTCCTAAGCGTAGCTTGCCCAGCGTCAGTTGGAACGAGGTGAACGAGGCACTCAACTTAACCTCAACTGCACCCTGGTGGCATTAACATTCCCAATCCAACTCTGGACCGGTGCCTTCATGGGTTCCTCCCAGAGGACAAGCCGTGGTCCTTTCTGGGATTATGCCACATTGGCTACGCACCAACCAGTTGTCCCACAACACCTCCTTGGTACTGTATGGTGCAGTACTGTACAAGAGGAGAATGCTGCTACTACTGTAGCTATAGTTCCAATGATTACTTGATTCACTTATCATTCCAGCAGCCTCAGCCCTACACTAATGAGTGAAGTCAGGATGAAGGAGGATAATTGTGTAAATAAAAACACCGGCTCCAGCCCTACAACTTGCCACCAACTGGGAAAGTTTGCCTCATGCAGGGCTATTCAAAGAGACCCACCTTCAAGAAGCATGAGCAGCAAGTCCGACCGATGTAATCGCGAAATCGTTCCAGCCCAGATTTAGGGTACGAATCATCGATTCTTAAATATGGATTACTTTTGATTTTGACCGCATCCAATAAATAAATCGAGTAAAACCGTACCCATCCACCTGTTGTTGTTGACCGGTCCTTGGTGTATACATATTACCTTGGTTCTGCATATTGGTTAGTGGCGGCCGAGATTTCTGTAAACAAACTCAGCTGGTAAAAACAAATAATTCCATAGTAGTTTTAGAATTCCCAATTGCTTTTATAACTCACATTATCTTCAAGCGAATATTTAGCAGCACTACAGTCTAATGTAGGGTCGAATGGTAATGACATACAATTTTGAAGGGTGTCCGGCTAACTGAAATACCTAGGCACCCCTGAAATTAATAAAAGTGCAATTTTATTGTTGCAGGAGCCTTTACAAGTTATATAAATAGTATTAAATCATAAAAACAACAGGTTAAGAAATGCAATAAAAATCAAAGGAAACAGATTAGGCCACCGACGACCGCCCGTTGCGACACGACAATGGCACAAAAAATGCGCCAATGTAGATCAAATTCTTTTATTTGATAGATGGCATCGATTATGATCCACAGGACAACATCCTATTTTCTTTACTCGTTTCATGTGGGATCGATTACTACTCATTCTTTACTGGTACGGTTTATTACGATCCTTATACTGAGCCTTGTTTTGTTTCTCACTCGAACACTTCCATAACCGCCTATTGCCAAAATTACCGTAATCGTTTATTGCACAAGGACCCAGCAAACAGGATGCTGAAGGCTCAGGAGTATAGTACAATACCAAAGGAAATGTCACCTAGAATCATTAAAGATTCATTGATAATCTTGGTTATTTATTACTTGACACTCAATTACTCAATCTATTATCTGATAACCAATAATTTACTCAAGTTTTGTGGACGCAGTTTACCTCATGTTTTGTGGACGTCTGTCCGAATATGTCCAAAAAATCCATGTTTCTCTCTCAAAGTTCACTAGGCGAAGTTCCATTCTGGAAGAGATCCAAGGCTAGGTGTTACAAACACTTTGAGAGGAGGCTGAATGCATGACGCATTCTGGAAAGATCGATAAGTCCTCCTTCATGATTTAGCTGCCACACATGAATCAGCTTTTAATATCACCTCGAGTGGGGCTTTGTCGACGAACATGATGTAAAGCTTTGGTGCATGAAGTCGGTTAGGAACCTTTGGTGTTGACAGTTTTCTCAAGTGCATCCTTTCCCCAGATTGTCCTTCGGAACTAGAAATGAAGATAATTTGTGATCCCTGATGATTCAGAGTGCTCGCCATTTGATACTTACTTTGATACTTTGATGGTCCATCGGCAAGAGGCTCTTCTCAGCGGGGACCACAGCTCCTCCATACCGCCCGATCTTTCGCGACTTGCATCCAATGTAGGCCGTTGTCTCTGAAATTTTTGGAAAACGAATCGGCCCACCGAGTCGGCGGACGTCCTGATGGTCTTGTTTTGTTTCTCGGAAGCCACTCTGTGACTCGGAGACTCCATCTGTCATCTGTTCGACGAAGTAGATGACCGGCCCAGCGGTGCTTCGAATGCGCCATGTATTGAAGCGGATCTTTCAAACGCGATCTCTCCTTCAGGTCTGAACTCCGCAGGCCTTGCTGCCACTGTTGGCGTCGACTGATTTTCAGGAAACTTCTTTCCAACGCGTGATGAGAAGTTCTTATGGCTTTGGCGATTGTTTTGCTGTTGGGCCATGTTTCAGTCGCATAACACATCGCTGGCAGAACTGAGGCGTTGAATATCGATGCCTTAAGGTCGGGATCGCTGACCTGGCCTGTCACTTCGCGGATTGAACCAAAAGCTGCCCATGCGGCCCGTCTTCTCCGGTTTAGTTCCGGAGTGATATTGTTCATCATGTTCAGCTCTCTTCCCAGATACACGTAGGATTCGACTCTTTGCAGAGCTTTTCCATCTAAACTTACTGTTCCCGTATCGCACCACTGGTTGACCATTAATTGCGTCTTGGACATATTCATCTCCAAGCCTATCCGCCGGCTTACCGCATTGAGTTCGTTGACCATCTTTTCCATCTCAGCAGTACTGCTAGATATCAAAACGATATCATCGGCGAAGCGGAGGTTATTGACTTTTTGCCATTGACGGAATATCCCCTTTCTTCCCAGTCGAGGTTCAACATCGCGTACTGTAACGCAGCCGTGAAAAGCTTTGGAGATATCGTATCTCCTTGTCGCACTCCCTTTCCAACTGGAATCTTCAGCTTTCGCTCGAACAGCTGGATGGACGTTGAAGTGTTTGAAATACACTGTTCGAGCAGATGGACGTAGGCGGGATCAACTCCAGCTTGCGCAAGAGCGTTTAAAACGGCGTTGATCTCCACAGTGTCGAAAGCTTTTTTTGTAATCCACGAACAGAAGAGCCAGTGGAAGGCGATACTCTCGGCTTCTTTCAATAAGCTGAGTGACTGCTTGGATGTTGTCCATGCATGAGAAGTTTTTCCTGAATCCGGTCTGCTCTATTGGCTGGTATTCGTCCAAGGTGCGTTCCATGCGATTGAGCAGAATTTTCGTGAACGACTTGTATACCACCGACAATAGGCTGATGGGACGGTAGTTGGAGATGTCCTCCCGCTGACCTTTCTTGAAAAGGAGAATGGTCTTCGATTCTTTCCACTGCTCCGGAATCCTTTTCAGCTTGAGGTAGTGGTTAAAGTGTTCTGCAAGAAGGGTATGAAGAGCGGTACTCCCAGAACGGAGCAAATCCGCAGGGATATTGTCCAAACCTGGAGCCGTTCCTTTCTTCATGCTTCTTATCGCGTTTGCCACTTCCGACTTTAGGATAGCGGGAGGCTCTTCGTAAGGCGGCATCGAGCATTTAGGCACAAAGGTGGAGGAACGAAAGAGTTCCGTGTAGAAATCTTGAACGATGTTCTCCATAGAACTTCGAGACGTTTTTACGCTTCCATCTTTGTCCAAGAGAGCCGAAATCATAGCTTTCTGATCGTTGAGATCTCGTTTGCAGCGCTTGGTGCTCAATCTCGCCTCGGCTGCTTTGAGTAGCTTGGTTCTCCTGCACTCCCGTAGAGATTTCTTGACAGCCATACGGCAGGCTTTGTTCACGATCACCTTTTCCAGGTGGTTGGCGTTAGGATCCTGTTTGAGTGCTCTCCTTTTCTCCAAGAGTGAGACGGCAAGAGCATTCAACCTCGGAATTGGGGCTGGCTGCGAACGACGGGAAATGTCTGCACACTTGAGCAAGCCTCTTGTTAGGTACTCGTAATCTACTGTGGGATCCTCTAGAAGGCGCCAATCGTAAGCTTCAATGGCAGATTCGAGCAGCTCTGTATCAAAGGAGGGAGTCTTGAAGTATGCGGGCCTGTGCGTGTCGCGCTTGAATATTCGCTTGTTGAGTCGTATTTTTGCACGCACTAGACGATGATCCGAGCCGGTATCAAAAGAGGGCAACACGGATACGTCAAGTAGACTCCAGCGTCGATTAGTGAGAACATGATCTATTTCCGTATGCGTTCGACCGTTTGGACTTTCCCAAGTCCATCGTCGCTTAGCTGGCTTTTCGAACATTGAATTTCCGTGGAAAAGGCGGCACGCATATAGTAGGTTTAGAAGAAGTTCTCCGTTTTCAGTCCTGTCGCCAAAGCCATGAGGTCCGAGCCTCCAATCTCCAGTGCAGTTCGTGCCCACGACGGCGTTGAAGTCGCCTACGACATATTTATAATAGCTCTTCTCTTCTCGAATCGTCTTTTCCAAAAGTCTATAAAACTCCTCTCGCTCTTCCTCTGCTGCCGCGGCGGTAGGTGCATATACGTTGATGATAGAAATTGCAACCCGGTCTTTTGTGCGCAGACGGAGGACAGCAAGACGCGGACTGACGATGTTGTGCGAGTCTACTAGGTGGGCGATAGTCGAATTGATCAGAAATCCAACTCCACCAACATTGCCGTCCGCCTTGGGTCCGATGATGAGCAGCTCGTTGTGGTCCGTTTTTCGAATGGTTTCCGTTCTGCCTTTCGTCTCCTGTAGTGCGATAACATCATATTTAACCAGCCGGCTACTTAGTAAGAGCATCCGAAGGCTGGCTTCCGATGCTGTAGTGCGGCAGTTATACGAGCAGACGAAAAGGCAGTCCATGTGTCGCGATTTGGGGAGATTTCCAGGGTTCCGGTTCCGATGACGTCCTGATTCCCATGCGAGATTAGATGGCCCCTCATCAGTAGAGGCTTCCCCCGACGCCGTAGGGGAGCATACCCGATGTGCGCAGGACTGGGGCGCAATTATAGCTGTTTGAGCAGTTTTTTTGTTTGGCCTCGGTTACTCCTTTATTCCTTGCCAGGGATACAAAGAAGCCGCCCATACTACGTGCTACGCGTACTGCGTGACCATGTGTACCGTTTGCCACCATTTGTTATGGTGCCACCCTATCACCGCGGTGAGGTGGTACGTGATAGGATGATACGTGCTCGCCATTACGAATCATTATCGACCATTTCCTCTGATTCTGCCATTCCCACTCCCTTTCCCATTGAGCCCACCTTGTTTGGCAAACTCAACCTGGTTCCTCCTACACTCCACCCAAAGCTCAACTGTTGGGAAGGTGATGACAAAGCGGGGAGCATAACTAGAGGGGTGTTTGACTGTTTGACCCACTAGCGATGTACCTACAATGCCTTTTCAGAAGTCTTTTGAATGACTAGAACTTTTAGCCTCCATTTTTTTCAACTTTTTCCATGAAAACCTTTATTCCACTGACACGAGGTGAATTAATTGAAAAACAATCATCATAGCAACAATCTTCTTCTTCTCCCTAGCGTTATTCCCACGCCGTCACAGGGCCCGCTGATCATGACAACAGTGTAAAATTAAATTTTCACTTGACAAAATTTATTGCCTTCTGAGTGGCCATAACAATGTGAAAAAGTCATTACAATTAATAAGGTTGTAACGAGATCATTTATGATACAGCCTCGGAGAAATCATGAAATAGTGAGCAAAACTTGAAGGCAAGATTTACGAGAGGTATCACGATTCGGATCTCATAGTACAAGCAGAAAACTTTGAAAAAAATGCAGAAAAAAAAAACAAAAAAAAATGCAAATAATGCACCAATAAATACAACAACAACAAAAACTTCCTTGCAATCGTAAAACCTATAAATAATATTTGTAAGTTGTGAAAGATTTGAAGACTCCAAAATGGGAAAATCCTTAAAGGCACCATTCACAAAAAGTTAGGGTACCCTTTTTTGACGCGAATTGATAGAACTACTCTAGAATGAAGCGATAACAACGAAAAAAAAGTGCAAAAAACGATGAACAAAAAGAATTACAAAGGGCCAAAAAAAAGAGCTGGAAAGGGGGTTGGACGAGTTTCACATTGAAAGAGCGTCGGTTAGAGACGATCGCTGTCACGTTAGACGAGTGTCGAGACGACACAGTGTCATGTAATCGCGTCAGGACCCACCCTGAATTGCAAATTGGCAAATTGCCAGAGACGCAATGCAATAGCAGACAACACATTGCGTCTCTGGCAATTTGCCAATTTGCATTTCAGGGTGGGTTCTGACGCGATTACATGACACTGTCGTCTCGACACTCGTCTAAGGTGACATCGGTCGAGGGGCGGAGATGCGAATTACGACAACAACTGGCCCGCCACTATGCCCTGGACGTCGAAATAGCGGGAGTGAGAAGGACCCTTCTACAACCCATGGGGGCCGCTGAGTATTAATAAGGTAAGAACTCAATAACTTTTTTAGCGTGAACGGTGCCTTTAAAAAGTCCCCATCACGGTTCTTCGCCGCTACGTGCCGCTGGTGACGTGGCTAGCTTGAAAGCAGACCCTATGACACCCTACCGACGTGTTCCTCATTGGCTGATCGTCCAGGGATAACTCCGCCCAAAGGTCCAACATGACTCTGCTCAAACGGATCTAAGCACTGACTGTCGCAGCCTTTCGCTTTTGCTGCTTTGGCTTTTTAGGAACATTCTTATTGATCTTCCCATTATTAACAGCATCCCGTTTGACTTTCTTTTCCTTTGATGGCGTCTGTACGAATTTCTCCAGTTGTTGATTGAAAAGCACAGCTTGAGCCCAACCAGCATATTTGCCAAATTTCTCTTCATAGAAGGCTGCTAAAACAGTAATATAGGTAAAATAAGTTTACTGTTGGAAGAATTTGGTTGCAAACTTTCCGATTGCAATTGAATAGGCAAATGACCAATCGATAACTCACTGAGACGGCGGCTCAAAGTGTTCGTTAGGTTCGAGTCCTTCAGCTCCGGCAGGTAGTACTTTTTGGTTATCTGTGAGATACGTAATTCAGTTTGGTAAATGTAACAAATTGAAAGCGTACATAAACTTACCTCGAAGACATGCCGATCAATAGGAACACACTGGTTCTGTCTGAGGGACATCAGAGCGACACACTCCGCAACCTAAGGCAAATTCTTGAGCAACTTCCTGTTTCTAATACCCTGACATAGATTTTTATCGAGAAAACCCCAACAAAGGAATTGCTTGGTTGAGACGCAGGCGGTCGCTAAGCGGTCAATCGACTTGCACGTTGCAAGCATGTGTCCGTCCCATTGGCGAATAAAGGCAAGAGCAGCTACCTTCGGGCCAACACCGGCAAAACCAAGTAGAAATTCGCGGATTTCGTCAATATTCAGATTCTGCACATCCTCGAGGCATGTACTAGGCATGGTACTGAGTTTCCTGACCGTCTCACTGAAAATACAAGAAAAAATTTTTGAAGAAAAAACTACCCGACTTTGATTGGTCTGCGCTGACAACCCACCATTTGGAAAAGCTCGTTTCTGGGATCACATAATTTACCGAATTCACCTTATACTTTTGGCCCGATATCCAAAAAGGCCTTCCCGAAGTACATCTTCCAACACGTCTTGTACATCGCTCAACTGTGACAAAGTAGGAAAAGCGTGGCCCAGTTCCGGGAAACTATCGATAACTTTTGCTCCACCGTAACTTGGATCGAGAGTAATGGGATCTCCATATAGCTTTGCTAGCCTATTAACCATACCTGAACAAAAAAGGAATCATATTTGTAAAATATAGCGGCATGAGCTGAAAACAAATACACCAGGTAGCTAACATGGTCGTGATTGGTTGGCGAGTGACCTGCACACCCTTGACCAATCACGATCGCGTTGCGGTCCAATGGAATATCAAGTTAAACAACTGACTTGATATTCTTGGTATGTTATTGTTTGTTGAGCAGATAAATGCCAGCAGTGTTTCGAATGGATCTTGCTTCAGAATACGAATCCCATGTAACTCCTTTACATTCCTCAATTCGGCCATAATCGTGTCTTCAGAAGACCAGGTATCCCATAGATTATCCAAAATGACATCTAGCTGAAACAGCTATCATCTATGGGGAGCTGATTCTCCATGATAGAAGGCAGCATACAGCTGTACCATGCATGCTGTACCACAGCTGTGAATGTTACACTGGGAGCACATGAAGAGTTCAGACCAAATGATTGATTCTGCCAACAAAATGAGATCGTACTTGGAAATAATCGTGAAGTTTCTGAGCAATATTGATTTCTTCGGCGTTAGGGACTCGACCAAGGCACGACCATTCAATATTATCGTCGTCCACTCGTTTTAAATGCAGAAGAAGCCCATCTATCACCCCATAAAAAGAGTCGTCTATGCTCCGCCAGCTGAACTTTATGAGTTCTTTGTATAATAACATATAGAATGACTCAATTTCAGCATGTACGACACATTACTGTTTGATACTTACCGAAAAGACTGGCCATTCAACAGGACAGCTTTAAGATTCAGTTCAGATGTAGGAACCTTTAAAATAGGCATAGCACCACGGTTACCTCTGAAATCAGCCCATCGAATTTCATGAGAGCAAGCAAATTCGCAATCAAGGAAAATAATGGCCGCACCCCTTTCGTCGCACGCGAAACCAAGTCATCGCTCAAGACGCGTGACGCGGCAATGATGGCTATGCTCATAGTGACCTCACTTCGCGCGCTGGACACAATGACGCATCTTGGCCCACTTCCCATGGGTGTATGTCGTTCGGCGCGATCCCTCCCATCGCGCCGCCCATTCAACACGGTTTGCAAGCTGGACGACTCGTTCAAGCACCATGAAAAAGCCAAATAGACTATGTAGACAGGCAGAAGAGAATAGAATACGAGTTGTTCAGCTTGCAAACCGCGTCGAATGGGCGGCGCGACGGGAGAGATCGCGCCAAACGACCGTCTCCCCTTTCCCGTAATCGGCTGACGGCCACAAACAATCTCGCAACGGTGGGTTCGTTCGGTTTATGCAAAAAGTTTGCAAAAAATGGCATCTCATTAAACATCACAAACGAACTGCATTGGCAGCGGAAGTGATAAATGAGAGCGAATCATCCGACAGGTAGATGCATGAGATACATCACCACGGGACCGAAAAATCTGAGTTCCTTCTCAAAGAAGCCTCAAAGCTGCAGGTTTGTGCCGATAGGCGTATTTAGAGCTAAGAAAACATGAATGACCTGCGCTAAGTGGTCCGAGCGTTCTCTCAAGTCGTGAGGAGCATATTTTGAAATTGGTAATCCGTTTACATGCATACCTATCCAAATTGGTATTTCCTCTATAGCAGGATATCAAGATCCGAGCAATGATGATCGGCGTGCTATAGTGCCATCCGCGATGCAGCCACAAGCTAGCGTCGCGCATCTATGAAAAGCCGCACAGTATAAACGTTAAAACCATCGGGTCTTATTGTTAGTTCTCAGCACAAATTCATTGCTCTCACCGCTCATGGGACTTCATCCAACAAACAGGAACATCAAACGAGTCATTATAGCGAGTTACCCGCAAATACAGAAAGTTGACTAGTGTAGTTTTTACTGCATCATATCTTCTTATATCTGGACGATAGTGGCCTAGTTGCAAGGGGTGCCAGAAACGCGTGATCCGATCCGGATCGATTCGATCTAAGCTAATGAGGCCTTCCATTCTCTGGGATCGGCTAATTGGAACCGTCTGGGAGGATGAGAGCACTACTTGAGCCTTGAGAGACTGTGTTTCCCGACGGACGCCAGGCCTAATCTGGTTTATCCCCACTTCTGCCTTCCTCCTTCAAAGCATAGCACACTTCATGTGCCACTAATTCCCTGGCTATTACTTCCTATATTGCACCATAAAGCTTCAATCAAAAAAAAAAAACTGATGCGGACGAAGGAACCACCGCGTCATACAAATCACGAACTGCTCGACAATGATCACCTTTCACATACAGCGCTAGAACAACTGGAAGCGAGATCAGTACTCAGATTCAACTGCTCCTTGTGTGCTCTTAATCACCCAAGTCCCTAAGTATTTTCCTCAGAACTTACAAGGGCTAGCACAGGACGCTAGTTGGGTACTCCTTTTCACAATTACTTGGCGTGTGCAAGCTAAGCCTGCGATTGGTGGAAACAATAACCCACCAATAACCCTCGAGATATACCTTTATCCATGTAAGCTGAATATGCTCCACGCTATCACTAATATGAACGAACACCACACGAATCCTAGAGGATAACTTCGCCATTTCCCCTCACACTTCGACCCTCCCCCCTTTCGCTTACTCACCCGGCCATCAGTGCCCACGCTTGACCAAGATTTTTCAAGTAATGCAGCAGTAATGCACAGCAGAGCAAAAAGTAATGATTCTTAAGAGCAATGGTAATTTTGAGGCATAAACTCTTCAAAGTGGGCTACTTCAAACATCGATGCCAATAAAATTATCTTTATACATATTTTTGATCACAACCGAATGCATAAGGGCACAACATTTTGACCACAACCGATAGCTCAAAGCCACAATGGAATAATTTGAAAATAATATAACTAATATGATACCTTATCGACATGGGATTATGCACATTTTGGTGCACCATAAACCAGTAATTGCAAGGGGGGTTGAACAAGTGTAAGGACACTTCTGATATATGTATACTATAGAAGTAAACAATATGTAGTGCATTTCTAGGCAATATATGTATTTATATTACAAAATGAGCAAAATGACTGTCTTTCATGATGAAATAAAAGAACATAAGCACAAAAATGAGCAAAAGATGAGGTTCAAACAAAATGTGAATACCACTTTCTAGGCGGACGATTGAAGTGATGCTGAAAATGAGTTGTTTACAAATTCATTTACGTAATCTTAACGGAAACAACAAAGTACAGTTTCAGAAGGTCAATTCGATTATACAAGATCAGAAGGCCAAGATAAAAAACTTAACCAAAAAACAGAAAGCTTATTGTAAGAGATGTAAACACACCTTATCAATGAATTGGCACAGGCACATTTGTTTCGGACAGTGTTTTGGTAAATAATCACTAACTCCAAGCGTAGGACGACTAGGAAATACGAGACGATACTGAAGAACAATCATCTATAGAAATCAGAAAGGAAATATGTCAAATAGAAAAACAAACAAACAAACAATCACATACCCTAGCAGTGTCTTTCACAAATTCCTGACTATATTTCAAAACCAAGAAGCGTGCTTTCTCCTGAATCTGAAAAAGAGTAGTCCATTAGCTTTTTTGCCTCTGTTTATAACTTTTATTCGAGTCACATATGTATATGACATATATTTTTATACGGGGGAGGTGGTGTAGGGGCAACTGGCGCACTATCACACAGATGCTCCGAATCTCGGATCGCTAATGCCCAGGCCAACCGAGCCTTCCATCCCTCCGAGCATGCTTAATTCGTAACAGGCTTGTCTGGGAAGATAAAAGTGCTGACTCAAACATCAGCTGGCTACCTCAAACCCTTGTTTAGGCCACAAACTCATCCAAAACGTCACTGCGATTCTGAATGGAACTCGAGTATCAGAGCTCCATAACAAGTGAGTTGACTATATGAGCGACTTTAACTTTTTGTACTTGCTTTATGCTCGAGTAATTCAGATGCCATAATGTCTCCCATCCTTCCACCCAGTTCAGTCAATACTGATCGGATTATTGGAGTCATCCTAGCTTCTTACCACCTTTCTTCCCTTGGTTGAGCCCCACTACAAGCCTAAGCGAAAGGAGAATGCCGGGGAGCAACCCAAAAACGGATTGATCAAAGTACTTCATCCTTACCCTTCATATTACAACTTTCTATAGCAGTTTTCACTACTCAAAAGCCATGGTCACCCGAAGGAAATCGTTCAGTGCAGCCAGTATACCCCGCTTTTCGAGGGTTGGGACAAAGGCGTTCTTTCAGCGCCCAAAGTGCTAATCAGACACCGCGTTTGGGCACGAAAAAAAAGACATTCCTACGTTGCTTTCTCGTCTAAGTAATCAATGATTCAAACATCAAAGATCAATAGTAATACTATAACCAACCTCTTTTCTTGTCATTTCTTTGGCCGGTGCAGGATGGGCCCCACCACCGCCGATCACCACAGCACCTCCGCTGGCTTCGATCCGAATTAGTCGTTCAATGTCCGGCATACAGTCCTCGATTCGGAACCACATCATATGGATCTTAAACAAGTTACTGTTTTATAACAGAAAAAATGTACCACCATTACTCATTTATTAGTGGATAGAATGCGATTCTGCAGTCGTTAGTATCACCGTTATAATCCTATAGTATAGACGATAGAAATCAATAAATTAGAGGGACAGCCGCGACATCTCGGCCGATCCGAGGAAATAGGGTATTTGTAAATTATGACTCAATGATAAACACATAATTTAATTATATTTGGTAATAAAGAAGACGGTATAGAACCGGTACCAAACACGTTCAGAATATATCGATTTCACTGGATAGGTCCAAACAAACTAGTTCAACTATACAAAGCAGAGTAGTTCCATCACTGCCGACCCGTCGCTTCAAGGTCAATAGATTAACACCGTATTGAACTAAATAGTCAATTTTCAACCGAAATGATTCAAAACACTTAATATTTCCCTGGAAACGAGATGTTCCAGTAATCGAGGGAGCTGGAACAGGAGCGGTGACAGGTCATGCGAGCGCACGGATCACTAGGTAGCTCCCAGAACAGAGTGGGAGCTCATTCAAATTGTCCTGGGTCAGGCACACAATTCGAATCTTGGCATTTTCCTCGCACCCTTGGAGCGGAAAATAATTACGATCACTTTTAGCAGCAATCTAGGCTATCGAGTAAAACTTGCACTTCGAAAAATTTTCGAAAACCATTCTACACGAATGAGGGCAGAAAAAGGAAATCCTCCCCGAAGCAAGATTCTTCTTTGGTCAACAAAAATTGTTTCTTCACCTTAGAAGTCAAAACTGCAAAAAGGATCGCATTGGCGCTGTTGCTGCCCCTTGTCCCCCTGATTCCAACGCCATCGTCTATGTACTGCAAAACCAGACACAACCCTCAAAGCAGTCTAAAACGTGTCCCTCGGATGATTCATCTGTCAACACAGCTGAGCACTGGGAAAACATATCAAGGCTCGAAATTTCATGCATATTAATGAAGAAGGCCATCGTTGAGGAACTTTCCTCATGCCCAGCAGCCCCTCAAATATGAAACCATTCAAATATGTACTAAGAGTGAAAAAATAAGCCACAGAATAATGGTCTACGTAATCCAACACAGAAACCAATAAATGAAATTGAAGAAAAATTACCCACCACAACTTTATGGCAGCTTAGCTGTCCTTTGTCTTCAACACCGGCGATTACATTGTTTTTGATTAGAATTTTGTTAGCTGACTGAACACAATGGCGGAGACCAATGCGTATCTGGAAAAGGAAAAATACTAAGCAGATCACCTGTTGATGCTTCACTTCGGGTAGTAGTAGGTAAGGATTACAGATTTCAGACTTCTACCAGAGTTTTCTGGAAGCTTCCAGTCAAAAATTATGAAAGGACATCTCAATTATGTGCCCATATAATACGAAAATATCTAAAATATCTCGATTCGTTGATCAGGCAGAGGCTCATCTACGACCTTTCTATTTCAGGCTATGAAGCATGGGAACGAGGTGGGCACGGCACCGCTTAAAAGGGACTTCGGGGCCAAATGCTCAACAGGATTCAGCAGCGGAGTGGCCGGATTCCAACTCGCTAGGAAGTATGTGCTCAATACGGATGGGTGGTTCGGCCATTATATGGCTAAATAAGCAAAGAAGAAGTAGTCGAATATGCTTAGCGTATACGCGTGAGTAGCGTACTCACTTAGAAAACCCCATGGAAGCTTCTAGGAATCTGGACTTCGAAATTCTTGGCAGCTACATTCCATACAACCTAATGCTGTACCTAAATAACAATTTGCTTTGTAGTAAAGGCCGTTTCAAACCGGCAACTACATCGCTCGGGTGACTCATGCAATTCAATTACGCTCTATTCATGAAACTGAACGACTGTATTTTTGAAAGAGCAGTATCTGGTAACACTAAGAAGAAAATAAAAACCGAACCGAACAAATTATTTTTAAGACTGTCTAAAGTCAATTGTGCTCTACAAAACAAGAGCCAGAAGTGAAATTTATGGATGGGATTGATCTTTGAAGTGCTCCAATCCTGAAAACCGATACGATACAATCCAAATTAAAGGAAATTTTTGAACTAATCTTTCAAACTAAATCCATTCACTTCACGTCCAGTTCCATAACGTCCTATCACCGATCCGAATTACCAAAACAAAAAGTTCTATGTATTACGCGATTCTTTAAGGCATAAAACGCGTTATTTTGATGCAAGGAGTTCTCAGATAACTTAGCTGCGAAGTATTCATACAATTAAAAGTAATTTCAAGCTGGCAGGTAAGCAAATGCGTATATTTTCGCGGAACATTCATTTTTTTTTCACAAAAAAAGGAATATTCACTCAGTTACATGTTGACCACAAAATAATGGGGTACCTAGCCTATAAATATGAACCCTTTTAGAAAATCAAGTAGTTACCCTGTACACTGGAGCACTTATTTACTTGTTTACTGACTACCTAAAAGGTAAAATACCACTACGAGTAGGAGGTAAAATGGTTACTACCTGGAAAAGGTTTCTGGGTAAAACTCTGAATACCCAAATTTGAAGCCAACCGGTAGAGGTTAGGACATTAAATGTCACATTTGAATGAGACATCTACATAACGGTCCCCCTTATAACGTTGGGCTTTCTCATCTTCAAAAGAAACAATCACAGGCATGAATTGAATCATGCCCTTTTCAAACACTTAAATTCCTATGTCTGATGCGTCAGCCCAAAGACAGGCATTATTAGAATTTAAATATGTCAGCTAGCAACTAGCTTCTGCTAAACTGCCAAACGAATGCGCTACTATGCTATCGTAACCTAAGGCGGCCTTTTGTAGGAGCCCTTGCAGAGGCCCTTTAACTTCAATACATTATGAATAACGTATAACAAACAGATCTCATATAAAACAATGGTATGAATGAAAAACATGAAATACCTGTTTGCGAATGATGGCGCATGCAATGATACCGGCGAATAGCATGACACACCAAAACAAGCAGAATGTCATCACAAGAATTCCACCTTCGGAATTGGCAAACAGTACTACCAGTAAGATGACGATCGATAATGTCATCCAAAATGCTACCAACCGGGAATACAGTGTTGAAAAGCTGAAATAGGATGCCATAAGTGATGAATTTTGAAAAAGAGCTGTGATTTTACTTTTACAAGGATATGGCAAGAACAAAGTCGACTTGACTAAGAAGATTTGTTGAAAAAACGACCAAGCTGCTACGAATAGACCTCTTTCAAGCATAAGTTAGGAAGTTAGATTGAAAGAAAACAAATTTGTGATTGGTTAATGCAGACAACCCACCAATCACAGATGCTTCAGCAATTATCAAGTGAACCTACGCTGCCGCATTAAAAAGGTTGTTGAAATGAAACGTTGAAACGAATATCGATCTATTGATCGACTCGAAAAATTTATAGGGGTACTTCATTTAGTAAAACCTATACATTCCGTATCCAGTTTTTTATGAACTAGTTCAAGAAACATCATCACCTTCTAAAGCGATAGTCGTTGGTGATAAGCTCCATCGCAGTCACAAAATCTTCAGCTGGCATCTGAACAACGAGTAACGAACTCAAGTTTCAAATGAAATAAGTTTCGATGAAGGTTAACAAACCGTAAATCCTTCTGCAGTCAAAATCGAAGGCATTGTATAGGGGTCGTAGCGAGGAGGAATAACCCATGCACACATGTTATTCTCTGGGTAAATGGTAGCCACAATTTTGCCATTCACTGGAAGTAAACATTTCAATACAGAGATGACTGGAGGAATGCTGAACTTGATAGACAGGGATGCTGAATTCAAAATAAAACAAACCGAGACGAATCCCTCCTGATGTCAGAAATCCATTGACAGGATTCGCATCCCGGGTCGCGATCACTGGCCGTTTTTCATGAAATTCTTGTGATGCCTCGACGACCGGCGCTTGACCAAGCGATGAAGGATCTGTTGAAAGTCATGAACTGAGAAGTAGCAGTACATCTGTTTGCCTCTGGTTTTTGTGCAATATCGCGTCATTTATTAGGGCGAAAAGGATGCTTGCTATTCCTACACCCTGAACAATCAAATTTCTTCGGACAAACAAAGGAGGAACTACCATTCCCCGTCTGATGATTAGGGAACTGTTTGAACTTCTGCAGTTCTATACCTAGCCTTTTATGAATCCTCCACAAAAAGGAACGCAAGCACTAAATCAGAGCTCATTTGATAAATCCACTTAGCACTCATTCAAACCAAATCCTGAAAGTTTTGGGTTGGGCTGAGAGCGTAGCAAATAGAGGCGCGAGAGGACTTGATTGGCTACCACTGGTAGCTGACCAATCCCAGAGCTCACGGATACGCCACAGCCTTGTCTTGGCGCCGGTCTCTTGGTATGAAGTATAAACGAAAAAGGATAATTCAATCAAGACAAACAGATTTGTACAGAAAAAAATACTGGAGGAGTTATAACACAACTTATGCTTACCAGCTATGACTTCCTTGGTAGGAAGAGGAGTCACGACTGGTCTTTCATTATCTTCGAGCTCAAGCCTTTCTTCTTTGCTGACACTATTCCGTCCATCATAGAGTTCCACACTTTCCGGTCGGATAACATGGTCTCCATTCGAGGTGGATTGACCGACCACAGGGGATGTCATCGATATTTCATCGAATCCAACCCAACTTGATGGTCGGCCATTGAGTTGTTCCGCTTTAGAAAGCGGATCCATATGTGGGAACTGTAAACCAGTCAGTAATTTCTTCGATATCAGATAAGATATGAGAAAACATTGGGGGTGTTGAGTGGGGGAAGCAACCTATGGGGTCAATGATAGGCGAACGTTCGACGGACGGCGCACGACCAAAGCAAATATACCGAGTCCATTCGTCAATATAAGGAAAAACGACGAACTTCCGCCATTGTCGCTATGCGTGAACAAAACGGACATGTCGGTTGAAAAGAGGAAACAAAGTGAAACACATATGTGGTGGAGCGGTCGATAAGGAGAGTGTAAGAGGGGCCTATCACCAAGGCAACACACAATACACCACTACACATGCAAACATCTTTGAGAGGATGCTGATCGCTTCCCGGATATCCTACCCTACCCTGTAGGAAAGTTTAAGCAGTAAATAACTTATCGCGATGACGTCACAGTTCGATAAATAGCGTGAAATTCGACGGTACACGTGCAATACAGTGCGCGCACACAGACGATCCCACTAGGGTCGCGCGCGATATCGATCGCGTTCCACATTCCTGCACCTCCAAAAAGCCCTCAGGTAGACAGACGGGTGGACAGGTATGGGAGATGCCATTTCGGCTCCCACTTTGGTATAGGCCTACCATATGGGTAGAAAAACAAATGTGCCAAGCCATGTAACACGGGAAGCGAAAAATGCTGTTTGATAGGAAACCCTACAATGTGACTAATCCGGCCCCACCCCTATCAAACACCCTTCCCAACAGTATTTCTGCACGTACCAGATAAGAATGGGGAAGTGTCACGATTTCCACAATAACAGCTCTATTCAAGATTTCTTTCGTTTGCTTTCAGGGCCCTTCTATCGACTGATGTAATGTACTGAGGACATGATTTTGCGGAGTACTGTACTGGCGTTAGAAGTATCCCATACTGATAATTCCTTCACTGAATGGACTTCCAAATTTAACCAGATGATTCACCCCACTGATAAGCCTTGTTTTCGGTTGGGAACCCGTAGAACTCGACTACGCGATTACGATAATCAGCGAGTACCCACACAAGGGCATGCCGCTCGGGGATTAGTCATTATTTGCACGTTTCCTGGATGAGTTATGGACGATTGTAACGGGACACAACGGTTACAACTAAATAATTACGGTACTTATGGGTCAACTGATAAGAATACTTCTGTGGTTCAACTGGTTTTAACGAGTACTATTTGGGAAATGTGGTGCATACCCGTAACCACTTGCCATTCTTAATATTAATGCGAAAAGTTGTAAGAGTAAAGTAATCTTAGAACCAGTACCGTCCATCGTCCTGGTGTCAAACATGATTTCATGCCCAGTCGTGCGCATCCATGAGCAACCAGTGCCGGTTGCGCCCATGCTGGATACAAAAGGGGTTTCCTGCCTCTTTTTCTTTGTCAAATGCAAGCTTGTTCGAATGATCCCTATGAATAGGCTCAATCCAATAAGGGGGAGTGGATTCTTTGGGAAAATATTCCTGAGAAATATCGCTAATGCCTGAGCGTTAGCCAAAAGCAGAAAATCGGAAATGGAGCGCGCTACCGTCAACGGCACCGGCGCTGCCCTGCTCGGCTATCCTTTTGCTGAATCGTTAGATTTGGCCCTGAAGGTCAACCTTTTTACCGAAATATCTGCAACATTCTTATTTATGAAATCTTCACCAACGGGTATATAAGCCACTGACATGAGAAAAGCAGATAGATCTAATAAAATAGGGCGTGGTACAGTTAGATCGAAACTGTCGCTTCGCTCGAGAGTGACGTCGCGCGCTAGGAATGAAGCAGAAGCATCGCAGCAAGTAGGAAATACAGAACAAAAGAAGTAACAGTAGAATCATGCCAAAAATGGCAATCGCTTATCGATCGAGCTGTATGAAGAATGCTAGAACTGCAGTAACGAAGCAAATGGTGGGGGACGCACGATTCGTGCGATTCCGTGTGCGCGCGGCAAACTGCGCGGCGAAGTTCGCGATGTTTCAAACAACTCCTGCGCCTATCATTGGGGTACAAACTTGAAGAAGAGTACTTTAGTAGGGTCGGACAATCCTACTAACCTCCTTTACCTCAAGTTTGGGCCCCAATGATAAACGCTGCAGTCGTCCAAATCGCACCGAATTTCGCCGCGCAATTTGCCGCGCGCACCCAGAATCGCACGAATCGACACACACCCCAAATGGTACGCGACTGCCGCGTGCGACAAATCGATTACACAGAACTGACTCGACTGCCCGTCTCCCCATAAAATGTCCAGAGCTTCCTAGTACGAAGCTGTAGCAGATCGACCATTTACAGAGTGAATATCCCGGGAACTCGTGAACTTCCGGAATTTGTTGATTAAAAGAAAATCGTCTAGTTGCGGAAAGTAGTCCGTCACCAGGTTGTCAAGATTCTCGTACTATTTGGCTGGCATAGATATGAGAACAAACAATTATTCACACCACGTGGTTAACATATCACAAAAATACCAAAACATGTTTTTGTATTCGGTTCTGAGTACATATTCACTTAGAAAAAAACCAATAAATTGCTGCAATGGAATCGGTGATGTCGAAAAAATCAGGTGAGCGTTTGGAAGTCAAACGAAAGCAACGGGGAGAAAGTTAAGGCGACGTGTAGATAAGATGATATAAAAAGGATGGGGCTACCATCGTTAGCAATGAAGTCTATGCGCCGTTGATTGACTTGTCCGGACATCCGTGCAACCGTAAACGTGACAATCGAGCGTGCGGTCACGTGCACGGTCCATGAGCCATTCCTACCCTGACTCATGTTCACATGCTCACAATAGAAATTCAATTGTTCCTGAACCGAGAGGACCTGATTGCAGTGGTAGCACGGTAACCAGGCTGTTGTCTATCGATCTCTGGAAGTGCAACTACCTATACTACCTGTTGGTTACTTCCAAAATGGTAGATTACTGGTTGGGTTCGCCGTTCCAACTTTATAAAGTTGTTATTTTCGAAATTATCAGGTCGAGTGTTCTGATCCAAGTCAACGTTTGGCCATCGAAATTTTCGAATTGCTATTCTGTAAATTGTTAACCTTGGCCAAAATCTTAATTGCAAAATGGAAACAGGGAAACTTCTCCCTCCTGGGAAAAACGACCAGCACCGAACAGAGTCTTGTGAGCTTTCTGAAGTGGAATTCTTCAGCATTGAACGTACAGAGCACAGGCATGAGCTACGTCAATGAAATGGGCCTTCACAAGGCGTTCCATGGAGTACTACTGTCACAGTAGTTTAAGTGTTCTGTCACTGACAATGAGCATCTTATCTCCGACAGGGCAATGGACAGAGCCGGCAGTGGACAAGAAAAAGACATGCACATGAAGTTGATGTACTAAAGATGCCGTCGGAATTTGCTGGCGCTGTACGTCTTCATATTATAGTAGTTCAACTGACGGCACATTGTGGCCTAGTGGTTAGTGGCGTACGATCACCCACACATGGTCCACAGTTCGAATCCTGGATAGGTACTCAACTAGGCCACCAAGTCTTTCAATCTTCCGATACCGGTAAATTGGCAGACTCCTGGGAGGATAAAGGCACTGACTTGTACATCAACTGGCCTCTGTATAGACCACACACGCTTTCAATACGCCATTACGATTGTTAATGGAAGTCTAGTGCGGGGCGCATCCCTCAGATGGGATTGATTAACGGTCAGAGACTTTATCCTCTATCCTTCAGAGGTACATTAGCTCCCATCTCCTTCCAACTCAGTACAATTCTGGATGGAATTCGAACACGACCCGTTTCAAAGTGGGATTGGTGGGATTGGTGAAGGGGGACGGGGAGCCTTTTAATGGTCATGTTCGGGGCGACCTTCAAGCGACCATCATCGAAAACGCTTTGAACTCGATTTCCACCCTCCCAATTCACGTGCTTTTCAGAATCTAGTGATGAAGACCATTCAAACAGTAGATAGAACACACCACTGCAGGAAAAAATATCGGAATGAGCTCTTGTCATTGGATTCCATGCATACCTGTCCGTATGGACATCATGTGCTAGCTCCAAATGCTATGCTCCGCTTGGACTTTTCAATTTTAAGGACCTATATCATTCCCCTTACCAAACTGAAGAGCTCAAAAATGATCTTATTTGGAATTATAAGCGGCCTCAAGAAATTCAGGACAGAGTGGGTGTAGTGGCAATATCTTACACGCGTGGTCACGGGTTCGAATCCCTTCTCGATACTCGCCCTGGCCAACCAGGCCTTCCATCACTCCGTGGTCGGTTAATTGGTACTGGACTCGTCTGGGAGGATAAAAGCACTGACTTTCACATCGGCTGGCCACCACAAGTCATTGTATAGGTCACACACGCATTCAATCGGCCACTGCGATTCTGGATGGAAGTCGAATGGAGGGTATGGGGGAGGGGATCCCTCAGACGGGATTTATCATAGCCCAAAGACTTTATCCTTCAACCTTTTATCTTTTGATAGATCAGAGGGAAACATTTGACTTGAATGAATTGATGCTTATGCTTCAATTTTTCTTCAACGGCTATACTCTACTACAGCACGCCGAACTCGTCCAGTTCCTTCGGCTCCGATTCTCGATCTCTGCCTTTTTCTCATTTGTTATATTCTCTGAAGTTCTTGGGTGTCCATATTGATATCCCATTACACATTGATGACAGAGATTTTGATCAATTATCCTGCTTGGGCATTTGAAAGATCTGAAAGTCTGAAGACCACGAAGAACATTTTCGAGATTACGAATGTAGCCCACAGAGCTTGGAAAGAACCCTAGACACCTGCTCCAGCTAATTGCTTTCGTGCAAGTGGATCTCGGAGGGTGTGGAGGAGTGGAATGGAGACTATAATGGTTGAGATCATTTTCTGTAATGCTATTTTTCATTTTGAGTATAGTGAATCAGCGAAAGGACAGGTTCGCAATATTAGCGTTCACCGACAAAATTACAGCCGTTCCGGCAAGGATTGCACAGAGTGAACAGAATAGAACTTCGATCAATACGTATTCATAAGATTCGAAGAGAGCAAGATTCAATAAAGAACCAAACTATTTCAATATCGGGTTCAATGAACATTTTGTCAAAAGTAAGGGACCATGCGCATTGGCGGGACGCCACATGCCCCTGCTCACCGGAAAACGTCCGTTGCGCGCGTCCGTCGAAAGCAGGTCACCCCACTTCGCGCGCGGCGCACCCCAACTGAGGTCTTGACATGACATTGCAGTACCACCAAGTGTCAGTGGAGCGAATGATTTGCATTCGTCCGTGTTATCTTC
This sequence comes from Haemonchus contortus, assembly GCA_000469685.2. Lineage (NCBI taxonomy): Eukaryota > Metazoa > Nematoda > Chromadorea > Rhabditida > Trichostrongylidae > Haemonchus > Haemonchus contortus. The sequence goes on along the minus strand of LS997567.1, from coordinate 2,841,701 downwards.
CCTTTGGCTGACTGCCGTGGACCAAGCGCAAATCGTATGCCCCACAGACAACTGCGACGTTTGTCAAAGATCGCGGGCCTAGTTTCGACGGACACGCGCCACGAAGCACACCCCTTAACTAGTTTTTTATGATACTGAACATGCCTTTGTTGGTCTTCAACTGACTTGAAGCCATCATCAGAAGCCAGTCCATACTTACAAGTGTTGGCGTCAATCAATTACTATTTCGTGGCGCCCACTCGTTTCACTTCCATTCAGAATTTTAGAGACGTTTGAATTTGGTATTTGACCTATACCTTGACCCAACGGTGGATGGGACTAACTTAAATTCCAAAGCTATGATTTTAGACAAGTTCGATCCTGTCAGGTAAGCGTAGAGGGTTAGAACGCACGGATGGTCTGAAAGCGTTTTGATCCGGAGTTCGATTTTGGCTCATATGCGTGGTAGAAGAGCCACTCAACGTCATTCTACCCTGACCCAGGCCAGTCTCCGTTCTGTGGGGTATCTCCCGCCATGGTCTTGGTTCCAGTGAGGTTCCTCTTCATCATACCTTTGAGCTTTTTTGATGCTCCTTGTGACTACCTTGCCCTATACCAGAGATTCCAGTAATTTCCTTATCGGCAGATCCTCTGACCCTTTTTGCAGTAGTCCACACCATCGCCGTCGCTGCTCTAGCCCTCTTAGTCGGATGATGGCCTTACCAATAATCGTTTTGTGTCCTCGGCCCTAATCCTGTCCGGGCCTGTTTAGCCCCAAATCCATGTCAGCACCACGATTTAAGTGCCCATCATGGTTTTCGGCTATGGAGAAGCAGTTGCCGTTGCGGGGCAAGTGAGCCTTGGTAGTGAATATTTACTTAAGGAGTGCTGTAGCCATCATAGGGAATTCCAGATAGCTTCTTCCATTTCATCAAAGCCTCAATTCGAACGGATCTCTACGGCCTGGTGCAGGTTAAGAAGACTAGGATTGGAGAAAATCGCCGAAAAGTAAGAAAGACGGTCATACCTTCGCACAGTCTTCAGAGCTGAGGATCTTGGGTCTTTTCGCATTTGGCGTGGGCCCATTCTTAACATTTCCTGCTATTTTCCAGCAATACCTTGTCGGCTAGAGGATGTTCTGAAGAGACAACAGGATCCACCAAGGAACTAAATGGCCCAGTGAAGGCGAAGAGGCTGCAGTCGGCAGCTCTATCCAGGGGATTGAAAATGGAAGTGAGAGGTCGGCAAAAAAATACAATCAAAATTTTTTTATCAAAAAATCTCAACATTTCCATTCTAAATGGATTCGTTTTACCCAGTGGAAAGCTTCCATGAAGATTTGACGAGAATGGGACACTTGGTAGGAGCCGTAGCTGAAATCGAACGCCTTCAGTTTCCGTCCTGGATGGAATTTACTCAGCGGCATTTTCCAAATAGAACATACGTGAGAAGAAGGGTTCAGTTCTTCCCTTCCAAAGCGGCAGCTTATTTTCCGATCATGGTTTTATCACAAAAGACTACAGACCGATTCGCTGATAGGAAATCTTGTACCCCCGTTGCGATGCGCCGGCTTGCTCTACTGGCTCTGCTGTTTCTGAATGGAGGTATGCTACCTATATTCATTACTCATAAACTGTACTGGTATGAATGAGCTTCTGAAGGCTGTGTCACTGCCATGTGTTGCAGATAGCTCGATGAAATTTAGACTACAAAAAAGCTGGTACAGTATAGTCAACTGTTGAGATGTAGTATTAATTACCTGTAACCTTCTTTAGTAGCACAGATGCAGCCATGAATATATCTTGTCCCTTTCTTTTTCATACCAATGAAATTTGACGTTGATATTCTTCTCAATGTCAGGAACGTACATAAAATAGAAATTAAAAAATTAATCATTAAAATAAAATTAGAAAGCAAGGGGAACTACAGTACGAATAGATTAACTTATAAAATTGATACTGTACCATACTGTAACTCTGTGAGTGTTTTATATCGCATGTTTTCAGATTTTGCTGAATCACTGTCTTATCAGGTGAAATTTTCAGCAGCAGCAACTTCCAGCGAATGCCAACAGTGTAAATATGCCGTAGAACTTCTGCATGACGCTTGGGGTGATAAAACTACGGAAGAATGCGTCGGTAAATAACAAAATTCTTTTTTCAACCTAATGGTAACTCTCTTGTTTTACAGGCACACTAGCTCTCTTCATCTGCCAAACTTTCAAAATTGAAGACAATTTTATCTGTAAAGGAATAGTCAGCGATTTCTCGGTGAGTCACTGTTTTAGAATTTACTTGTTTATAGCAACTATAGAATTTTCAAAAAAGTATTGTAGAAATTAAATGAATGAAAGTCAAACTGTAAATCTTTTGCTAAAAATATGACATAAATGCATGGGAAATCGGAAAAATGCAAAGGCAAAAACCATAAATCGGAACGAAAACTGAAGTGATTTAGAGCATTTTAGGACGAGTTTATCTATGTTCTCGGACAAATTATCGTCGAGCCACATCAAATTTGTGGTCTACTGCTCGATGGTGAGTTCAAGCAAATTAAAAGATCACCTCAAAATGACTGACTTCTCAGTTAAAGTTAAGTAATGACATTTGAGATTTCTGTATTTTCTGGGATCAGAATGGAGCATTGAATTAAACGAAGATGGTAATATACCAATTGAGTTACAGTACTTTTTCCCAGATTGTGGTCAATTCATTGATCCGTTCAACTCCACATGGAGCGTACCGATGCCTGCCGGGCAGCCCACCCCAGTCGACAAGCAGCCGGTGTCGGTAAGTGTAACTTGTACTACCTCGAATTGTATGACTAACTCGCAGTCCCTTTCAAAGTTAATGGATTAATCTGAATTTCTTTCCTTACTGAAACCTGAACCTGAAACCTAAAAACTTCTGCATTGAGGTCAACCAGTGAAGGTAGCTTTCTATTCAACAAAAAGTTCCAGAAGAATGTTAAAATCGAAAGGATCTCTTCGAAAATGCTGCATTTTTTTTTTGAGAAAACGGTTTTCAAGGCTGGAAAACCAACACTACGTGCCCTACACCTCACGGATATTCATTTGGATATGTATTACACTCCTGGGCTCGAAGCACAATGCTCTGAACCTCTGTGTTGCCGACCTCAACAGGACCCAAATGTAGGTATTCATTCGTCTCGAAGTTAGATCTCTTTTTAGCACTCGTCGCGGGCAAGATGAAGTTTTCAACTGTTCATGTATTTGTATCTCCTACTGCCAAAATTTTTTTCGTATGGCTCCGCCTTGAAACTAATTCTGTGAGTGGTCAGTTGAAAATACTCCCCTACTATTGGGCAGTACGTGTAGCTGACCAATCACAAGGTTTATACGCACTCAGCTCGCGTCTCTGTGGCCTAACTGAAGCCTTCTTGGTGAAATCTGAAAGGCATTGAAAATGAACGATACAACGAAATGTTATATTTATTATTTTCTTTAGGAGGTGTCTGTAGCAGGAAGCGTCGATGTTCAAAGACCGGCTGGTCCTTGGGGCACGGTTGGCAATTGTGACACTCCCTACTGGCTATTTACTAATATGCTTCAGTTCATTCAGAAGAATCACAAAGATGTAAGCTTCTTTACCTTTTGATGTATCAGACAGGTATTCTGAGGGCTGCGTGGACCAGTGATAGAGCTGGACGAGTTCCAACGCCATACCTTATTCGAGGGTGGTCCTGAGCGTCTCACGACTGACTTAACCAGTCAAGATATCGCTGGCCCTCGTCAGCCTCACTCACCAGAATGCAGCGCAACCTACTTTATCGCTACATCGAAGTTTTACTTTATACTACAAAAAAGAATCTCATCTTCAGCTTGACTACGTGATGGTGTCCGGTGACCTTGTCTCACATGCAGTCTGGGACTATTCCAGAGATGCTCATGTAGCAATGGTGAAAAATATTTCTGACACGATCCGAATGTGAGCCGTTCTAACTAGTAACTTATGCCTACTTATCAGTTATATTTTGTAGAAAACCCAGAACTGATCTGTAATTTCACTGGTAGTGGTTCATTCGGTGTATATAGTAAGATTTGGTATCATTCCAGGTATTTCCCTAATATCCCTACCTACTTTGCTGTGGGAAATCATGAAGGAGTACCGATTGACAAGTAAGAATCTCACATTAGCGGAACCTTATGAATTCTGAGCGCTTTCAATCGCTTTTCTCAGCTTTGCACCTCATTTCACTCCAAAGAAGTTCCATATGGATTGGCTGTATGACGCTATGTCCGATGCATGGAGTGGATGGGTTCCAGATGACCAAGTAAAAACTGTTAAATAGTAAGTAAAGTATACTTTCACTGGAGTGTTCCGAATTCGTTTCATATTTCAGTATGGGCTGCTACATGAAACAAATCTACCCCGGTTTGAGGCTCATATCTATCAACAATGCGCTCGGAGGTGATGCAGTTAACTTGTAAGTTCAAATAAAATATATCTTTCTTCCTCAAATGGGACTTGCATGACTCGAATCGCCACCCTGAGCGCTTTGAAGCTATCACTGACAGAGTCTGCCTGGGATTAATCTAGTTGAACTTGTGTTTATTCCGTTCCTCCGTTGAAGGTTTGCAACATCTACGAAGCCCGCGTTTTACTCTCAAATTCTTGCCCTTGTTAAAAATAACCCTGCACTGTGTTTTGAGATAGCCAGGTTCTAAGGTCCCCATCCTTTTCCCCTTCAAATTTTCCCTACAAGCCAGGGACCCTCCGACGCGCTTGTCGTGGGTTCGGACGCGGACCTGTCCTTTCAACCCGTTCATATCGATCAATTAATATAGAAGTCATTGGTTTATTTTTGGCTAGTTCATTTATTGATTCAATTAAGATGAAACATAAGTGTTATTTTAGCTTCCTATACATCAATCAGACAGACCCAGATGGAACGCTAACCTGGCTCATTAAGCAGCTACACGATGCTGAAGCTGTAGGTGACAGGGTGAGCTTCCAGGTCCTTTCTGCACTGTTTTATCAAATGTAATTGATGATAAATCCGAAGAATATAGTTATCAAGCAGAAAATAAAGTTCCGTCGACTAATGCTGAATTCTTGTTGCTCAGGTTCATATAGTGGCCCATATACCTGGTGGGAACGGTGAGGCTCTCGAAGGTTGGGCCTTGAATTACTACAATGTGATCAACAGGTATTTGGCTGTTATTTTTTTTTATTGCAATTTATTGCAATCGTTTTTGATCAGGAAGAGAGGGACGGGAAATGGCAGAAAAGTGCAAATCAGAACTTTTTGATTCTGTTTGCACAAATACTGAGACTGATCGTGCTTCCTTCGGATTTTTTCAAAACTTGTGGCCAAAAATTTCCTTTGGCCAGAAATTTCCCGAGCCCACACTTTCCCTGTTCAGTCATGATGTGTACGGCGCATGACAGTACACTTCAGACTTCTGTTGACATTGTTTCAGATTCCAAAATACAATTGTTGGCCAGTTCTTCGGTCACACACACTCGGAAGAATTCTACGTCACTTATGAAGACCCGGAGTCTGCGTCAACACGACCGACAAGCGTCGTCTATTCGGCTCCTTCGGTTACTACCTATTCTGAATATTTCCCTGCTTATCGGATCTACACCATCGATGGAGAATATCAGGGATCATCTTATGTGAGTTACTACAACAACCTTGCTAGACCCAGAGACATTTCGGAGCAGAGACTAAAGATTCTGGGAGCGCTCAATTGCGCCGACCCTTTTCCAAAGCACCGTGCATTTACTTCCACTCGGGGCCAAGTACCCAGCGTTAAACATATGTCTTTTTTTGGACAAAGCGGTCAACATTGGCTTTTGGGTTTATCTCGGGGACCATTTCCATTCTCAAAGGTTCCTATACTGTCACAAAGGAGGGCTCATGTACGGGTGCTACACATGGCTTCAAGCTACCTTGCCTACGTGGTCCGCATCACCAGCAGTTTTTCATGATCAGGAAAAAAAATTGCCAGTGCTATTCTGAACAGTTGACAAATTACATTTTTGATTTGTAATCGTAATTCGGTCTATCTCAGTAGTTGTACCAAGTTATAGCAAGTGATCGACTTCGAGGAATGGTATCTGAATCTGACCGAGGCCAACGCAAACCCTCAAAACCCTCAGTGGAAGCAACTGTACGCCAGTGTCAATCTGGAGTATGGTAAGCTTCCTTTAGGGATATAATACAGATAAAATTCTTTAAAAAGAGTTCTATCCAGGGCTGAAATCACAAGCACCGTCGGAGTGGAGTAACATGATTGAGCGGATGAAAACAGATGACGTTCTTTTCGAGAAGTATCGCGAGTTGGTATCATTTGAGTTTATGCTTCTCCAAATTATCGATTGATAAGTCTACGTGATCTTGTCGGATCTTAAGGAATTACTATCGCCGTTCGAAGTTTGACGGTATTGGAGACTGTAATGACAGCTGTAAGAAGGGATGGCTGTGCAGTGCTCGGCAGCTGCATCATTCGAATACACTTTGTGCTGACCTAGGCAGTAAGTCCTCTTTTTAAAATCATCTAGAATTTTCCTTTCGGAAAGTCTTTCGAAGTTTCAGCCCTCATCGAAAGGAAAGGCCGAAACAGCTATCGCCGTAAACCGAAACCAGCTCATCTGACAAGAGACCAGATCAAAGAGGCAGTGCTCGCCAGGAAACTACAAAGTCGAGCTGATGATCAGTGCCCACTGTAATAAATCTTGTGCTGATGCCTTGATCATTTATACTCTTGCTGACCGCAATAGATCAAATGCATATCGATCGCACGGTATACTACGCAGCAGCACGACGAGCTTGGTTAGCCAGTCTCTTCGAAAATTCTGAAATGGGCGCTCGGAGAATGGCACTTCAAGGATGTGAGTCGTTCTCTGGCCTCTGTAGGATTACTACGGCCGTTCTAACGAGTAATCAGCTACTGCAAAAGCAGTGCAGTTAGGAGAGTAGTGATATACCAGTAAATGATTACAGATACAAAAAAAATCTTCATTATAGTTCAGCCTTTATAAATAAAGAATAGTTTATCAGCGTTAAAGTTCTTCACAATAAATAAGTCGATCAAATTAATACTGATAGTAATTGAGGAGTGAATCGCGTGCCGACCGTAGACGGTTTAGAACTGGTCCTAACTTGTTCATTGAGGCAGTATGAGCTTGGGATACGATATGGTTGACATTGATATCCTTCTAAACATTAACCACTTATCTAATTATTATAAAGCAATATTAAGCTTAATATCTTACGGCGATTCTTTGCATTGTGTTCTGCCAGAAATCTGTAAATGGATAGGGGTCCTTCTTGGAGACGGCACCTTGATCCACTCGCAGTAGCTTTGCCAGTTGAAAAGCTGCTTTCTCCACGACTGGTGCCAGTATATCTTAAAAGTACGAGTAAGAACTTTAGTAAAAATTATATGGTTTGCTAGGCATATTATTGCAACAACTATTAAGTCCCCCTTTAATTTTCTTGAATTACTATTGGATTTTGTAGGCCCAAATGAGGTTGACTACTTACTACCTATACTCTCTCTTACTGAATTGTGAAACCCATCGGAACTTATGGCCTTCCTGACCACAGGAGATCTCTTCATCTTTGCTAGCTGCCTCTACATCTATATGCTTATCGTTTTCAAAAATTTAAATCCATTGAAACAGGAGACCTTCCACTACTGCCTAGATGATAGCAGCTTTTTTGTAACTCATCTGGTTCCTACTATTGTTAAGTTTTCAATCATAAACTGCAGTTGGAGAAGGCATTGTTTACTATTTACAACCAGAAGCGTTCATACTTTCATTGTCGACAGTGGTAGACGTGTTGGAGTCGACGGAGCTGGGCGGAGCATCAGTGTGAGAAAGAACTGTCTTGATCAATAACGGCAAGCTTTTTTGTGCTTGTGAAATGATGGGTGACATAAAATCATGATTCCCTAAAAAATGTTTTGAAAATGAGATGGCTTGTTGACTGAGTTAATTGAAAAGCTAATTCCAATAGCTGTTTCGGAGTAATGGTGATGAGAAATTGAGATACTCTCAAGTAAGTAACTCGACAAGACTCTTTAAAGTAATCGTCGCCCCCTATGGTGCAAGACGTGACCCGATATCCCTCAAATGAACGTTCGTCCCATTATAGAAAGCGAAATCTACTAAAACTCACCAGAATCGTAGAGTTTCGGAATAGAGTATGGCGTTGTTACCGGCATAGGCATTGTCTCCATCTGTTGAGAGGCCATTGAACTCTGGGGTGTGGTGAAGGTGAATGGTGGAAAAGTGTAAGACTGAATTAGATTGGCGTATGGAGCGTTTGTGTTTAATTCCAAATAAATTAAAAATTATCAACAAAGCATTTCAAATTCAATAGGTTGATTGTCCTTGAATGTAACGCGCAAACAATACTACGTCTTTTTATCGCTGAACCTCTCCTCTGTAGTTGACAATCGATTTGAAGGATGCAAATAACTAGTAATTGTCGACTTCAAAGGTTAAAAGCTAGCGTCGTATACTTTCTACATCTTACTCTCTGCTTTAGAAACACGGCGTAGCGTCTGATTGCCGCGCGCGGCGACCGCTGAACGGGTGCGATTTTTTCGTCCCAAGTCTTTGTTAGGCTTCCCATATGTATTGAAGCAAATAAGCAAATTTCTTGGAGCAGAAACCCACTTGAGTCGTAGGCGACAGTTCGGTTGGGGAATTGAGGGCCTTATAACAGTTTGCCATGTCCTTCATCCGTTGATCAACTCTGAATGGAATAAAATGGAGAACCAGTAGAAACTAAATCCGATAGCTATGAACAGCCAGAACCAAAATGTTTTTGTATTCCAAAAAAAAAAAATCAAGTTCAGAGCAGGTTGAAAGACCTCTTGAGGGTTCACAATTTTTCTTAACAAAATTCACAGAAAAAACTCTATTTTTTAAAAGGTTAATGAAACAGGCAATTGTACATACTTGAATAGCTTTCCGTGTCCTGGGATAATGTAGTCTGCATGGCAGATCACTTTATCGCGACTGGTTTTACCTGAAAACAAATTGTGAATCAACTATTACAGGAAGGAGGACATTGTAGAGCGCAGGGTGTTAGGAAAAAAAGAAATTAAAATCAAAAACTTTCGTGTTAAAATCGAAACCGAAGTGCAATGCACGTTCAGGGCTAAGCTAATCACAGCCTTACCAACGACAGGATTCCAAGCCTCCTTGAACCATTGCGACGATATGTTAAGGGCGTCAGCCTCGTCGTAGAACAGGTCACCTGAACTGTTTGGTTTTAACCGAGACGACTGCTATGCTATGGATCTTCAGAGTCAAAATGAAGCTATTGTTACGGTTTAGCTAGGCTTAGGAACTGCGTTTTACTAGGTTGGAGGGAAGACCTTGATGAAGCGGCACATCATCTGGCTATTTTCAAAGTCTCCATAAGTCGGTTACCGATTCTGAACACTTCCAAGAACTCTAACTAGATCATGACTAATTCAATTCTGAAGGAGCTGAGCGAGCTGACGACAGCGAAGGAGCAGATCCCAAGTAGTGAGCCACTGAGGACTTTGCATAGGCACCCAGGTGACCCTATGTGGTGACCACTTAGCGGTCCGCTCCCGTAGGACCCCTATACAATACTTTTCCTCGAAACTAAGTATTTTTATCGCTAACTTCCAGTTTCCAGTTTCTTCCACAGGTCGAATAGATGTTAATGACTCGTTTCGATGCCATACAACCATGGGAACGGGCCAGGAACAAAAGGATGGTGACGCGTTCTCGAATAGGAAATATCAAGTGAAACTCGAATGTCTTCGCTCTGGATGCAACACTAGGAACTAGACCTGCATGACTTTTGTTTGCTAAGAAGCCCGATGCCCAGTCTCCTGGGGACAACCCTAATCCGGGTGTGAAAACTGCCGCCTTGTCGGACGACGGCCGTTCAGAAATCAGTCAACAATGGCCATCGCACTATTGAACATACGCGTTTCATGTTTCCGTTACCGCTGAGACAATAGGTCCTGGAGGGAACGTTTTTTGGATGGGGGCTACTGTAGCTGAATCCGACGTGGACCAGATTTATTGAAACAGAAACCTATCTTCAACATCTTACCTACAACCGCAACAATGCCACAACACGGTACTTTGCTGACCATCACAGAAACGTCCTGAGCAGTATGGCCAGGAGTATTCCACAGTTCCACATTATTAGTTATTCTCATTGTATCGTTCTGGAAAAATCGATTTCAGGGCTTAATTGACAAAAAAAAGAAAAAAGCTACCCACCACGTCTAATTCAGTCTTAATATAAACATCATCAACATATTCGTAACTTCCGAAAAAGTGACGAGCATTTGGAAAGAAATTTCCTTGACCAAAATGGTCAGGATGCCCATGAGTGGTAACAGCGAGTTGAACCTCGCCTGGGTTGATCGATTTCGCTGAGAGACCTACAAAAAAAAAGGAAAAAGGTGTGAAGGTAGTTACTACTTAGAGGTAATGCACCAGTTGCAAGCTAATGTGCTACTCTTATCAAGATATCGGTAGTAGTGGGCTTGGAAAAAAATGTAGGCAAAATTCCACAGTAGTTATTCCCATTCTATCGATTCGACTAACTGCTGCGTACGCCCCGCTACCGCACGCTTTATTGTTTACAATTCACTCTATGGAGACCAGTATGTCGTAAATTATAGGTTCCACTTAACGCCATTCAAATAAATGGTATAATACTGTTCGACTAGAAAAAAATGCATTATAGAAGTTATCAAATATGACGTACACCGAAGCATCGTCTCTTTGGCTTTGAGGTCGGCTGATGATGGAGTATCGACAAGGATGTAGTAACCGCCATCAAAGACCAAACTAACCGAAGCCGTCATCTTCGATCCCTTAACATCCTACTGCAGTCACGATCTGTTTTGGGAATAATTTCACCTGCACAAACCTGCTCGATCCGTTGCAAACTCCCCTCAACTAACTGCGTCACATAAGTTGGTATCACCTTCTGAGTAGGCTCAATGTAGAACTGAAAAAGATCACATCATCATGACGATAGGGTAGTTCACCAGTAAAATATATCTTTCCAAAAGCTACGGCTTTTAGGCACGACTAGCTTCTGATGATGGCTTCGAGCCAGTTGAAGATCAGCAAAGGCACGTTCAGTATCATAAAAAAAACTAGTTAAGTAATGGGTCTCATTAGATCGGGGTTGTGTTGCCTTTTCTCAAGGGTTGGACACGCTAGTTCGAAACTAGGGAAGTCTTAGCTTAACAGTAAGTCATACAGTTCAACTACTGTAGCTGGACCTATGTAAGACTACCGGATTACATAAGCCCATTACTGTTTGGCCACACGAAAGTTTGGAAATGAGAAAGAACTTCAAGTACATGGCGCAATCCAAGAGCCTTTGTGAGTGCACTCTGGCTCCCCTTATATGCTGATTCAGAGGGAGAAACAGTACTTGGAAACGTTTGCAGACATGGGAACTGTATAAAGAAAAACAAGTACGGAATAATGATAAGACAATGGAAGAGAGATTATGTAAGTTCAGACCTTGTTAGTTCCAAGAAAAATAATCAAAGAATACCAGTAACTACATGAAAACCCACTTACTTGAGCTATTTTGGCAAATGTGGACGCAGAAAAAAATGCGAGCAGCTGAACGACGATGAAGCGGTTCTTCATACTTCTCGAATGACGACTACAGTGCCTTCGATCACCACTTTTTATGTGGGCCCGTCCGAACAAGCTTTTCCGCAACTAATCCGAGCTGTTGAAACGCCACCACCATCCATCGCCGAACGCAATGGACGCTCGGGTTACGCAAACGTACGGAGCTGGGGCTGGTTCGAAGGGCTCGAAAATCATGGGCACTGACCAAGCGTCCAGGACGTTCAAATGGCGACTCTTTCACGATTACTTCTTACTGTTGTGATTAGGTAACTTGGTCCTTCGTATGACACGGCCAGAATGGCTAGATCTGAACTTCGAGCAGCAAAATATAAAAACGTATTCGAAGTACCGAAAACATGGCCACGGGTCATTGATACCTAGTAATCTGCGGTTGATGTTTCCCTAACAGTTAAAGTTGAAGTAAAGTTACAATAGGTTTGAAAGGCTTGGCAGGCCACCAGAATTACCTTAACTTCTCACGGAATAGAAGCTCTTGTTTACAAGATTTGAGTGCAACAAAATCATCAGGGGCCTTCACTTCCAGAAGATGTTTCAGAGCACCCATTAGACGGTAGTTTGGTGGTGTTAAGCTAGAAGAATACCAAAGCTCAGACATAACCTCCCAGCCGTGCTCCACAATTCTTTCCTGTGTGTTCCTTGCAAGAGCAGTTGAGTACTATCAACCTACCACACGATTCACTGGCTTTTCACTTAATGCTGGCCCAGAGCCTGACTGCTTCTGTTGTTGACAGCCCGCTTAGTCGCCGTATCATCACTTGAAGCTCGCAGTCAAGGCAGTCAGCAACTCGAGGTGAAGCAGTGCAGTAACACCACAGAAGCGCCTCTTTTTCTTCGAAACCAAGAGTAGAAGGATCTCTACCACAGGCAAGTGTCCCATACCAAGTTTCAACTCCAGTTGCAATCCTCCTAGTGAGTGATTGCAAGCGAAGGCAAAACAGCAAAGTCTGAAACGCACTTACACAGTTAACCTTGCCTGCTGCTTGAGAGTTGATGCGGCACACAGAATGCTTAGAACTTCCTAAATCACGATGGTGTTGAACGCTCAACTTTCTCAAAGCCTTCATTGAGGCTAATTCAGCTCGAACTGATCGATACCAAGTTTTTCAGATTCCAAGTAATATTTTTAAAATAATTATTTTTGTTACTTGTCAGGCGCTCATTTCCTTTTCTGACTCATGGGATGTGCCTGGCGACAGCAGCGCCTTCGATCGCCTGAGATCAAAAAGGCTGGTCGGCCAGATCAAGTGTAGACTTGTGATGAGAAGCTGTTGAACTTTTTTCAGAATATTAATAAGAAACAGGCCTCAGAAATACTCGATCGTTGGAACTGGCCCTGGTCCTTACAAATACTTCTTCACTTTTGTATTTTGAATAATCAGTAATTCGTCAACCACATTTGGAAAGTGTGAAGATCAGGGGAATTTTTTGGGCTCTCTCGTCACCTAAGCTTGAAAAGAGACTCCTTTAAATGTGATTCCTTTGACAAACTATTCAGTTCGGAAGAAGTTACTTCAAATAGTTCAGTAAGTAATGTAGTAATGCTGCCTTTCTGAGATTCTAGTGCAGGGACACCCATAAGGTGGGGTATTGGCACTGTCCCCCTCCCCTACACCATGTCCCAATCTGACTATGATGAGTAAGCATGGTGCGGGTGGGCTCCCAAAGTTGAAGGAAGCAGTTTGTCGCACTAATCGATATCGATTGGTTGTTTTAAACTATCGCTGGTATGAATCGATATGCTTGATTGATCAACGCCAAAGTTATGTTTAGCAACAGTCACACATGATCGAAAAAGCACTTTGGACAGATAAGGTAGTATTTGAATTGGTATGGATTCAAAGGCGGAAGTGCAGAGTGGCATTCAAGTAAAGGGGTTGAGCCTTGCATCTGGAGTCGTATCGTAGGTTCAGACTTAACTGGAAGTATAAAGGGTCTCATTGGTCGTCGTCAGACTATCGCAGTCCATTTTGTAGGTCATACACGTGTTCAAACACACTACGATTCCAAATAGAAGTTGAACTCGAGACGAAAAATGGGATTGTTTAACATCAAATCACCCTTTCATGCATCATTACACAATCTCGTCAATCTTTCTTCATGGACCATGAAGTTGAGGAATTTTCCCGATTCCTTAGTCAGTACTTTTGTGTTTCGAGGCGAAGGCAGAATTTAACAAAACAAAACAATTCAGATATCCTGTAATGCCCTCTATGACAACAGCGCAGAGGTGAAGTGAAGAGGTGAGAATATGCCTCTGATCGAATCAGGTCAGTGGGGGCGATGAAACGCCGATATTACCATTATCTTAGTTTCGAATCTGACTAGGCGATTATTCACAGAGCGGATGTTCGTTTTCCCAAAAGCAATGTATCACGACCGGTCGAAGCCTTTTCAGAATTGGCTTAGACTAGTTCTTTTCCGTACTTTTTGCAGACCATCCTTTCAAAATTTTGTCTCTTGACTCATTCGTGTCCTTTGAATGCAGGCAGCTTCTTGTTTGCACTTTTACAAAGGCTTTCCGCCTTATCATAAGCTATAACAGCTCCATTACCGTATTCTTCACAATGTTTCAGTCGATAACCAGCTTCAAGTCTTTGTAGCTTCTTTGCGGTGGTCCCTTTGCTCCCAAGTAACTCCCAAAAGATGTGGCAAAGATATTTTCCCTCTCACAAGTAGCAGAAATCGCAAAAAGATGTGCTGTGCCTTCTTGCGATCGGTATTCTGACGAGTCTTCCTTTTTTTCAAGAGAAGTAGACGAGTCCAACTGACGATTTTGGGTGGTTCCGCAGAACAGGGTTCTAGGGTTGTGTTTTAGAGGCAATGATATCGGATTGTAAAGATCCTTTTGTGGTAAGAGTGTAGGGCTCTCAGATCGAATTGAGTCTTGGGATGATTCTGATGAGGTTCGATAATATCCAAAACAGCGTGAACCAGATGGGACTCGAAGTCGACTATCCGAAAGAAGCAGCGTTTGATTGAATGGTAATTGAGATTAATATCTCTATAGTCGCAGCTGAATAATGTTCAATGGAGAGCCGCCGCAAGTGCGTGCTATTCTTTTATGACTCATGATCAGATTTTCTGAATTCTGGTTTAGTGTAATTGTGCAGAGATCCATTTCTGGGCGGAGTTTCCCAAAGGTGTGCGGCCACAGCCCCAGCGGTCGCAAACCTTTGTGAAGCCCCGCCTCTTTGCTGATCCATGATCGTTTTGACTTAAAGGCTTCCCCATTTTCTTCGAATCTTTTGTGTTGACATGTTTACTTTTTATTTTGCTACCTGAACACTTTTGTATTCAACGACTACCATTGGGAAGGCAACTCGCTACTGGAACAGATATTGCTTCTTTCTTAGAAGATTCGTCCATCACTAGCGGACCAGGGCAACCCAATCTTATCCCTGATGTAAGCGTCATTTCATATCCATCATCAACCTCGTTCTATGTTTCTACGAATTTTTCCTATTCCTAATGAAGGCTGTCGAGATGCGATATAATCATATCTCAATCAAAAAACAATAAATATACAACTAAATACCTCTAGCCTCGAGTTGAGCCCACTTCCTTTTGCAAGGACAATATTTCTACTTTGTACAAAACGTTGGACTACCTCCACCACTACCACTGTAATTTACTGAAGGGTTGAGAAAGCATCTTTTTTATGGGAATCTTTGCTTTTGTTATAGATGATATAAGGTATCTATGTTTGCCTGTAGGCAGGATCCTTTAGAAATGAGCCGACCGGAATAGAATGGTAGTCCGAACGGTTTTTGTTTGCTGGAAACTTGAAAATGCGATATCGTTGGAGGATCGAACACATGATGGGATAATTGCTGAGGGCCGCTGAATATGGCATACCGATTAATTCGCAACATGTTCAGAGCACGCTCGCCATTCAGTACACCTATAGGTAAGGTACTCGGAGGTTACCTGTAGCATAATTTACTGCTTTACTTACTGTCTAATTTGTAGTAGGTGCAATAAACGAGTATAACTTACCTATTCTGTAACCTAGGCTTTTTAAGCAATAACGTGGGCGACCATTCACAAAATCGAGTACTTCCTATGTATCCGGCCCTTACCGTAAGCATACTTGATTTCTCTGCTGCTTTTAATGGTTCATAGTAAACTAGTAGTATCGATATTTCAAGTTCAGAGGCTAATCAGAATTGTAAGGAAGCTCGTTCATCACATAAGGTTCCTAGATTACTGCTCAAAATACGGCCTACTTTACTACTTCTCTGGAAGGCAGCGGTTGAACAGGGACGGGGTTACTGTAACAAACTGCAATTATTAATCTGCAACTTGTCCCATGAATATGACCTCTGTGAACATTCCGTCTCGAAAGTGTGACCTTGGCGGACACGTTAACCTGAGGCCAACCGGTAAATTCTACCAGTACATCCAGTACATGTGAAGCTTTCTAGAAACTATTATGTTATGGGATCATATTCAAGTGTATAAGCAGATTACGATTAGAATCTTTGCAAGGGTAAAGGGGTCCAACGAAGACCTGACTTTTGAGAAATTTTGAGATCCTTAATCCAAAAGTTATATGGTACATGTGAAAGATAGAGCTCGTAGCCATCACTAGGACCGAGCATCTCTCACACCACGCTGCTCAGTGAAGGAGGGCAGTTAGGGAGCGTGTTCTGCTACGGTATGGACTCTCTCGCTTGAGAGCACTCTCTATCGTGCACGTGCTGTGCTTGCGTGCTCGTATTTTTAAGTATTTTACGTAGCCACCAGGGAATAGCCAAGCTTATCTCCAGAGATATAGACCATATGTTTCACTATCTAAAGAGAAGAAAACCCCTCGAGAAAACCACTTGATGTAAAAATTCAAAAATCCCATATTGTCTGAATTATCGCCACCTACTTCGAGGAATTTTATTTGCTCCTTAAGCTCTTGTGTTCCTTCAACCTTTTCGTTTGAGTGGTTTTTTGCCGAGGGAGACGGGCGTTAGGAACGATTTTGTGTAATCGATTCGCCGCACGCGGCTGTCGCGGACCACTCATTCGCCGTTATTACAGCTCTAGCGTTCTTCATACAGCTCAATCGATATGCGATCATTACTTTATGCATAATGTTCTTGTATTTCTTACCTACTGGTGCATCCTGTCACATTCCTTCGCGCGCGACGTCCCTCTCACCGCGACGCGACAATTTCGGTCCTACTGCACCACACCCTTTTGCCGACCCTCAATCAGGAATGAGCCATTTTCGGAACACCCTTATCAATATAAATGCTACAATGGGACTCTTCTCAGTGGTGTGTAACCATAATCAGCTTATTCGTGGATTCATGAAAAAGGTCCAGTTTTCAACAAGCCCCTCTTAACCCTAGGAGCTCATGTTGCTACTGAGTGTTCTAGAACCTTTCTCGATCAGGCAGTGTTATTCTCTCATTCAGGTTTCTTAATAAACAAAGTATTAAAGTTGGAAAAGGAGGAAATTGATCTAAGAACTTCTCGTGAAGAGCTGAGCCACTCTAAAACCTAGGAAAGAAAGTAGAATTATCTAGAAACTTGAGCCGTCCTACACATTTGCCTAAATTACCGCTTTGTTTATTTACAGTACATGTATTCCACTTGCGCGCTTTTAAGCTAAGGAGAAACGATTAAAACAGATTAGCAATAACTGGAAACCGGAACAAGTCTTTTGGTGCTCTGTTTGCTGCTAAGTCGAGTTTGCTTCACAGTTCTTGGTAACTTGGGGGAATGGTTGAGGTGTACCACTTTATCTATTTTCCTGACAAAGGACTTTCCTCTCCACAATCATGTCACGTAATGTTAGTGCTGAGGATAGCAGGAAAACATAAGAAGCATAATAGCTATGTAAATACTAAACACAGTGATAACAAGTGCCACTTACACAGTAACTCTGCTCATTTGTTGCTTGCGGTACGTTCCTCTCCTTATACCAGTAATGTTGAGCAGACCGATTTTCATTTATCGTTGCGTATCGACCTCGACCTTTCCGAATTCCGACCTGTAAAAATAAATGGAATTACAAAATAATCGGAGCTCCTCTAGGAATCTCCCCTTGACCTTCCATCCTGGCTTCAGATGGTCTTTAACGGATCAGTGATTAGATTACTCATCATTCACCAGTCAGATTCAGCAAGTGGCTGGAGTGAGGTGAGAAAATCGGGTCAGTTTCGGAAATCGGAAGGGCAGATTTTGTGCCTCTGTCCACTAGTGGTCTCATAAGGACGTCTAAGAATATCTAGGAATATCTAATGATCATTTGTGGTACTTCGCCCATTGTGTAGCTTCGTTCATCGGAGTGTTAAGATTAACAAGTAATCTGCTAACAGTAATGCCAGTGCTAATAGCTGCACTTGTGATTTCGTTGCCATTCTTGTCAGAATGCCACTCCTCAATCATTCCATAGTTACATGTCATCGTTTGTTCTTTTTCAAGCCGCCCCAAAAAGGCGGAAAACTGACTCATACATCTTCCGGACTTCAAAAAGTTGAGGATGTGGGAGGAGGGGGAGTGTGGGTTGTGTTTGAATATGCGCGTTGAGACACGGTGGGTGAATGCCGAAATGTGGGTTGAACAGCAGTTTCATTGGGGTGCACAAGAAGGTTTTTGTGGTGCACCATAACGTCGTTAGTCATGGCATGTCACAACGCGAAATGAGAGACTTTCGTAGGCACTCACAAGTGCCGGCAGCCGACCGGCTGTGTTTTGTTTGCGGAACGACATACGTGTGTTCCGGTTCTCATGGTCTATATTTTATCGTCAGGAATCACGAGATTGAGATCCCCTACGGTTGTCGACGGTGCTGCTACAAATGTCTGACCAGCAACGGCCAGCCCACCCTGTCATGGTGAGCAGCACCGCCACCCTTCTCTGGTGAAGGTGGTGTTGTTCGGATGGCGGCAATGGCGGCGTCACACTCTGCTACAATCTATCCCGGTTTTTCCTCAATTTTCAAGCGTCACGTTCATAACGACAACTGAACGTGGCATGTTGCCTGTTGTGTGACGACGCTTTACGCAGTATTTTTCGCTTGTTTATTTCGCTCCAAATATACCGGTTTCGTCGAGTAATTATGAAGTACTCAGCTGCGATTTACTATACACGCTCATGGATTATCTACTGTCGCGTCATTCAGCCACCAGCCTTCTACTACGTCAATGCTATCCATCGGCCAGCGTACATGGCTATCCCCCAGTAGTAGTAGTAGTAGTAGTAGCAGTGGCCACTACGTGTTCCCAATGCCGTTTATTCATCCACTCGTTCGTATCGTTTTGATATTAACTAGTAACTTATCATTACAATCATCACTGTTGTTTAGCCGTCGAGGGTCAAACTTGTTCAATTTTTCGCTCGCGAAAAACAGAAATGATGGAAATTACGCGAGAAAGTGAGTTTTTCCGGGATAATCCTGATTCATTTCCATGTTTCTTTTCATCATCCAGTCATCATCTTCGTTTCTTCTTCCCTGCACATTGCAAGGGTTCTGCAACCGGCTGGAGCTCTGGGTGACGACTCTGAAAATCGCTGCCCTCTAAATAAACATGGCATTAGGCATCCTGTACGGCTGAGTACATTATGGCTCAGTTCTTAAGCAGTTGATTAGAATCGAACCAGGAGAATTGAATGGAATCACCACCAAAATGGCGATTTTCGATGACTACACCAATGTATGAAAGCGCATGAACGCCGGCCGAATACGGCTGACCTTGTCTCCTGTGCACCCTCGACGAGATTACGAGGATTTGCAAATTGTGGGGGGTTTGGTGGCACGGGTTTTGGGAGACGAACGTGTTCCTGTCGATAGTCACTAGCCATATCCAACCTCAGGCTCGTCCACAATCTATGTGGACCTCCAAAAACCTGCTCACCATCATCTACATCCCTCAGTTATCCTGCAAACCTTCAATTTCCGTTTACAACGTTGTTTTTGCTATTACACCAAAGTACGATGAGTATCGTAGTAGTAGTTAAGGGTGCACAAACCAGTTTGTATCTCGTATTTGTACGACTGACAATTATAGCTAGCCTTAATGGTTTACAATACATTACAAAACCTACTTACTACGTGTGCTGGTGGTGATTCACACAATCCAGTGCCCCAGTGTCGGTGGGACTGTTATCTATTGACTGCTCAGTACTGCTCCATCTCATACCTTCATAAGTGACAGTAATAAACCAGTCAATCCATTGACATTTTGCTGACGGCTTTGTTGACCTAACAACGACGACGACAGTGAAGTGATAACGCCGCTTTCATGAGTTTGTTACCATCCATGGGTGAGAAAACAAAGAGGGGAATCAGTCAGTCAGGGCTGCACGCAAAACACTTACCTCCCCTCAAGCTTCAGTCCGAACTTATTCGGGTAAGTATGCCCCGGGCCGAGATCAGCTCTGGGGTGCCTTCATGAACTGTGTTTTACCTACCACATTTATTCCACTCCAACATTCATTCAATGATTCCGCTCAAATAACTCAAATCGCACTCGTTCACCCTCCCCACTCGGCGGTCTGCCGGTTGACTGACTAGCTGTGGTGCCAGACAGGATTATTCCTGTTTCCCTAAAAAATCACATTGTGCCTCTCTCGTGAAGTTTTATGTGTGTTTGAATTTTCATGCAACCTGACACAAACGCAACTTGCGTAAGCAAACACAACCGTCGATCGTCGACGAGACGAGAACCCTTTTGAGGGACGACGACGAGGTCGGCAATTACGGTTGTGTGCCAGAAACCGCCTCGGCGCCGAGTACGACGGGTGACTTTGACGCGCTTTTTCTATTTATTGCCTAAATTCGACGCCCAACTAAATAGTACGCAGCCTATGTGACAGCCAGACGTTCCCGTACAGTCAGCCTGATCCTCTCTGCTTGCTGTTCCTGCTCAGCCTCAACAGCTCAGCCTCCAAACGACCTCATAGCCTTTCTCAGAACCTGTGAACTCAACACCTTCAGCTCATAGTTTCTCTCTATTTCTTGCCATTATGAACTGAACCAGTTCGTTCTCGTTTCTGATCCTCCTTCTGCTCGAAGTAGGGGCAGCATCCAATCTTTTCATACCTTCCAAAGGTCCTTGTCAAGAGTCCTTCGTCGGCAAGGATCGGTTTTTGGACAAGAAGCTTCTTAAGGCATGAATCATTCTCGAAGGTGATTCACCGAGTGCCCTGAAATGTCACCCCCTTTATCACTACTTTACTACTTTATCACTGGTTCTTCTTCTCTAAGAAATAGACAATTTTATTTGACACCCATTGCCTCTTCACCCTGACCGAAATATGTCAGCCGTCCATTTCAACCACCACAAAGAACTTCAAGAACCCTCACCCCGAATTAGTGTTGACCTCCACCTCCACCCTCCACCTGATCGATCCATTTTGTTCTTTCGAGAAACTTTATTAGGCTATAAATTCAGAAAGGAATGTGCACTTTGTCTACAACAACCTTGGCTATTGGCTGAACGCTTATTGATTGTTTATAGGGGCCTAGTGTACGGGTTGGGTACGAGTAAAATCGTACAACTTTTCGAATACAAAGAAAGGGATCATTTTTTGGCTTCTAAGAATCACCCACTCGATCTCCTACTGTGTAAGAGTCCTTCTAGTGGCATGCAGAGACCTAGAAAAACCGTTTGCTCTCACAAGAGGAACTCAAGGGCCGAAATTTACGAAAAAAAATCGATTTCATTGTCCTTTGGCTTTTGATATTCGGCAATCGAAATCGAATATACCGATTGGTTGGAGGTCGAGAATTCTGGTTACGACGCATTGTCACCTCGACCGCCTCAATGACACCCCTGCAAATCCCCCGACGGTGAGACGAGACGATGATGGTGTATGACCATAATCGTCAAGCGTTTCGTTCCATGTTCGTGCCATCCACCGATTTTCTTTATGAATTCAATTTCTATGTGAAAAACTTACTACTTTGCTAGAATTAGCCGTTTGTTACTATCTCAAGGCAAAAACTCATTGAAGTTACACGCTTCAGAGGCTAATGACCTTCTTGATGATGAGTAGGGCACTTCAACCTCAACGAAACCCTTGTATAACAGCTACAAGCTAGTCTTTTCCACCGGTACCACTTCAGGCAGTTCCACATTCGCCCTCGTACTGGTATAACTCATTGATATGGACAGTAGCTAATGAGCAACAATTAGGAAAACTTGATTTCGGTTGACCACAAATTCACCGTTTGGGTGGTGTAGTGATTAAGATAGGTATTGATCTATCAGTCGATCCATCTTGTGGGCTAGTTCAGAGAGCAGTGCAATGCAAAGTTCCCCTGCACCGAGCTCAGCTGCTCCTGCTCATCGTTAACAAGAGCAGCTGGAATTCAGCTCCTTCTCTTGCTCAAGCCGTCGTGCCTTAGGACCTCTGATCTAAGTTCCTGGCGATGGAGGTTCTAGAGTACTACAACTTTTTACCGTTTTACAGTTACTGTGTACTTCCTTCTCTAGGGGGAGAAACGTAAATAAGATATTCAAAACTTTTCAATACATCTGCATAAACCGAAAAAGTGTAGCTTCAAGCCCCTATTCATATTGGCAGCTGACATGGCAAAGGTCTTATCGTTACTAGTATGCTTACTTGCACTTTTACACAAGTGCATTGTATCCGTGTGGTATGTGAATCGAACTAGTTGAGTTCTTTGCTCTCAACCACCACCTAGGTTTTTCTGGGGTAAATGCGGGGGAGAAGCTGCGAGAGCGAATCAGTCCGAAATTCTAATCTGAATAGCAAACGGCGCCACTCGTTCAGTCGCTCTGTCTCCTCCTCCTCCTCCACCGCCACCCCGCCATCACCGTCACCCACCACAACCACCGACGCACCCACCCGGTTTCATCTTCAAAGCATCAGTGTCGAATTCCCAGCTGCACACATTAGCCCTTTTGCTCTTAGCTCTGTCTCCAAACCATTCATGAGTTCTATCAAGTGGCTTCTCTGATGTTAACATTTTCAGCGATGTCATACAGCACTACCCAGCCAGGCGGACGTGCACCACTGGGAGGGCGACAAGCTGGAAATGTCGTTTGTAAGTTGAGGCCTTGTCACAGTCAATGGACAGGTGGTTACAGTACTTGTTTCAGCACAAGATCGTATGCTGAAAATCGTCACCGAAATGCGATCAGGCGCCGGATCAGGACTATCACCATTTGGTCAGAATGCGGCTAGTACGATCCGTGACTCACGCGAACGAGAAAAGAAGGAAATGAGCGATCTGAATGACCGACTAGCAAGTTATATTGAGAAGGTAAGGTAGCCTGAAACTCGGGACGGATCCCAGAGCTTGTGAACTTTAAAACGCCACCTTTGTCAGGTTCGTTTCCTGGAGGCTCAAAACCGAAAACTGGCCACCGATTTGGACCTACTTCGCAGCAAATGGGGTAAAGATACTCATAACATCCGTAACATGTACGAGGGCGAACTAGCGGTATGTACTGTTTCAATTTACCTATCAAAGTTAAACTTGTAAAGTACTGCCTATACCGTTCTGCTTTGAAGGATGCTCAAAAGCTCATCGAAGAGACTAACCGACAACGAAAAGAACTAGAACAGCAGATCAAGAAGATGCAGGATGAACTGGCTGAACTCAGACGCAAGTGAGCGCTGCATCATTGACCCACGTACTTACTCACTTGAATACCTGTTATTTCACAAAAAAAACTTCTCAAACATTCAAATGTTGACCTCTTTTACCTGACAGATCAGGACCTGATGCATTCATGAAATGTTTCCGCGTCAATGCTGTTGACTTTTTTCTTTGATCGGCGATGGGTCGCGTTAGGAAGATTACCGTACTCATCGCCACTGTGGTGGATGTTTACTCAACGCGTTGCTACAGTGAAGCGCCAGCATGCGTTCATGATTGTGTGAAATTTGATTCATGTTTGGACAGTGACAATTCTAGGGCAGGCTGAAGTGCGACCAAGCCCTTGAAGATGCCTTTCAAATAAAAGTCACCGGCTTGAGCAGTCACCCTTATAGGCCTCCCTGGAAGGGGTCTGGTACATACCCTACTTATGACCTCAGATTGTAATAAAATCCTCCTAGTAGTAGCTTGTCTACTTTTTAGTGGGACAACTTATAATTACGGAATATGAGTACAGTAGTTGTATAGATCACCATCATTACTTTGAACCAACCGGTCCCCATTGCCTGTCACCCGTCATTACTGGTAACCCGTTATTGTTGTCTCAGCTAAGCTTTACTGCGCGCCTCAGATTCCTGTGAACAAGCTGCCGCTATAGCAGCCTTGACGAGGAAAGTCGTGAGTACTGCTTACTTGGCTAATCAATTTCATATCCTTAAGCACAGCAATTATTCATTGGACACTTTTGTGAAATTATAGGGAAGTGTGACTTTGGTATTGGCCTATCAGGAGGTGTAGACCATGCAGTAACGCTACTACTAGTACACCAGTATAGTTTTACACTCGGGACCGGATCAAAGCGTAGCGCTTTTTGAGTAGGGCTCATAGCCATCACAATTACTCATTCGCTACGACTCATACAACCGGATCACCGGCCTGTGACTAAGCCTGTAGCTGCAGGTAGCGTAGGCGACAGGTGGGCCTAGGGCTTGAGTGCTTATCGATCGATCAAACTACGAGCCACAGATGAGTATGAACCAGCCGGACCCAACTCAGTATTTCCATGCCAACTAAAATGAGTCAATCTCCAGAGCTCTCCAGAACTGTTGAGCACTTTAGCCTGACGCCGCAAAAACAGAAGAGCTGAGAGCTCAGGCTCAACCTACCCCCATTGAGTTCGCTCCCCTGCGCTCTTTACTCTTACAATTCATTAATTTTCAAGTAACAGATTCGATCATACGAATTCTTCTACACGAATGTTTTCAGGTATGAAGAAGCAGTGCGTGGACGTGAGGGCGATCGTGCAAAAATTGATGACCTTCTTGTTCATCTTTCAAATCTTGAGGTACAGTAACTCATAACTTTCAGCAGTACATGAAGCTAGGGGATGGATGGCACTGGTAAACCATCCCTGCCTGTGATGGCAGAGGGTGGGTCCTGCCACAGGACTGTTCACTTTTTGACAGCTCTTCTGAGCTATTAGTTTACCGGAAGAGCGTGAGAGTTGAGTTTGTACAGTCTGAGTGAGATCGAATATAATCGATCTGTGAGAACTGGTAAACGTAACAAGTAGTAAGGGCAGACTGTATGATTGAGTTTGTGGATTGAAAAAAACCAAACAGTACCACTTTAGGCAGAAATTGCTCTTCTGAAGCGTCGCATCGCTCAGCTTGAGGATGAAGTGAAGCGCATCAAGGCGGAGAACCAACGCCTCATGTCTGAGCTGCAACGTGCTCGTACGGTAAGCACCCATGGGGGACCGAGGCCTATGGCAGTGCCTAATCTCTCCCATACTTAGGATCTCGACCAGGAAACCCTGAACCGTATCGACTACCAGAATCAGGTCCAGACGCTACTCGAAGAGATCGACTTCCTTCGCCGTGTGCACGATAACGAAATCAAGGAGCTGCAGGTACTGAAGCTGATGCTCAAGGGGTTACATTTCTGCTTACTAATACTGTCCGTTTCAGACACTGGCATCTCGTGATACTACACCGGAGAATCGTGAATTCTTCAAGAATGAGCTTTCATCAGCTATTCGTGATATTCGTGAGGAGTATGACCAGGTAAAATTGTCCTTTCCAGCTAGGTAACCTTTCTGTCAACACGGCCTTGAATAACCCTATCCTCCCTTGGCAGGGTAATGTAATGTGATGAGGCGTGGATTCGCATTAGAGCGCAAAATCTTCCAAAAAATATGATCAGCGCTACGAAAAAAGGAGAACGTTCGTTGAACTCATAATACTCTCAATGAAACTTTCATGGGTTTATCGTCGTAAATCTGTCAACACCCTGAACAAACCCGTTCGTCATCGACCTGTTCAGCCATGCATAAGATGGATATTGATCACTTCAGATTACCAACGTTCATCGTACTGACATGGAATCCTGGTATCGTTTGAAAGTACAGGAAATTCAAACTCAAAGCGCCAGACAGGTGAGTGAACTGGCTTGCCGTTGCGTTCGCTGAATTCACGGGGTCTCCATTCAGAGTATGGAGCACGGCTATGCGAAGGAAGAGGTGAAACGTCTTCGTACCCAGTTGAGCGATCTTCGTGGAAAACTTGCCGATCTGGAGAGCAGGGTAAGCTCTCTCATGGTAGTTAAACCACCCCATTGCTAACCATAGTAGTTCTTTTCAGAATTCACTGCTGGAGAAGCAAATTCAAGAGCTCAACTACCAACTGGAGGATGATCAACGCTCCTACGAATCGGCTCTCAACGAGCGTGATGCCCAGATCCGTAAGATGCGTGAGGAATGTCAAGCCCTTATGGTTGAGCTTCAAATGCTTCTGGACACCAAACAGGTTAGTTGATGATCGGATGCCTCCGACGTGACAAGTGTGACATAACACCTAAAGAGATCTGGTCTCTGTTCAGACGTTAGATGCAGAAATCGCCATCTATCGTAAGATGCTGGAAGGTGAAGAAAATCGTGCCGGTCTCAAACAACTTGTTGAGCAGGTCGTCAAGACCCATGCTATTTCACAGGAAATGGATACCGGTAAGGTCTAATTCACAGTACTCCACGAAGTGCTACCGTAGTAAGGGTGTGGGACGGTTGGATCGAGATCGTCGCGTCGCGGCGAGAGAGAGCCGCGCCCAAAGGAATGTAGCAGCAGCGAGTAAGAAATACAGGAAGAAAGGAACTAGCATTAGATTCATGCCATAAATATTAATCGCATATCGATTGAGCTGTATGAAGAACGCTAAAGCTGTAATAACGACGCGAATGGTCCGCGACTGCCGCGAGCGGTGTATCGATTGCCCAGAACCGATCTTACTGCCCGTCTCCCCTAGTAGTGCCAGACATAATCCTCTTCTGTTCAGAAACGATGAGAGTCGTCAAGGGTGAGACCGCGTCTCGTCAGTCATTCCAGCGGTCGGCTAAAGGAAATGTGTCCATCCATGTCAGTACTCCCAATGGATTTGTAGCCTCTGACGTATTACTTGTTAAAATCAAAAGTAACTTTTTGAATTTACTCTGTTTAGGAAGCTTCACCAGATGGCAAATTCATCGTTTTGCAAAACACTCATCGCGCTAAAGATGAGGTGAGTTTCAAGTGCGAAGCTATTCCGTCTTCCGATTTCCGACTCTCACTCTTCCGCACACTCCCTAACACATTCACACGTTCTTATTTTACTGTTTTGTTCCAGTCGATCGGCGAATGGAAGCTGAAGCGTCGCATCGACGGAAAGCGCGAAATCGTGTACACCCTCCCAAAGGACTTTGTCTTGCGTGCTGGTAAAAGTGTCAAGGTAAGTCGTTGAGCGAAAGCGTAAAAAAGCTACTAATCGATAATTCTACCATTCAGATCTTTGCACGTAACCAAGGGGTTGCATCGCCTCCTGATCAGCTGGTCTATGATGGTGAGGACTCATTCGGCTCCGGAAACTCCGTCCAGACCATACTCTTCAATAAAGAGGGAGAAGTACGTCGAGAGCGTCATACTGTTACTGTCATACTGTTGAGTAAGACCCCAGTTCAATGTTGTCTTTTTTTTCAGGAACGCGCCACGCATATTCAGCGTCAAAGCAACGCCTAAGCCAAAGTCGTTGCTCAAATCATGGCACTTCATCCACTATGAACAATTTCACTTCATCATTTATAGTTTAATAGTCAATTCAAGCCAAAAGATATCACAGTATGCATTTCACGTGCTTTTCTACTGCCTTTATCTGACATAAACTGCTTTTTAATTGTTCACTACAATCAAACACCATCCTGCTAGGCGGAAATCGGAAGACTTTTGCGCCACAAGAAGTAGGAGTCGGGACACGGAAGCGAGCGGAAATAGGGCGAACAACTCATGTAGCCGGAAACAAAAATAGGAAATTAAGGAGTCTTATCGAAGCAGGGGAATCCATTCATCGCTGACTGAAGAATAGAGATCCACTTAAGGAGCATCTTCCGAAGATCACTTGAAAGAATTTTCCTAGGCCTATAGTCCCCAGTGGTGGCAGAAAAGTGATGAAATCGCCTATCCTTGGCTTTGTAGAAGTAGTGATTCTAAGCATCAAAGCTATTTATAAGGCTTGAATACCTAACCTTGGAAATCACAGAACGAATAGGAGTTGAACAATTACAGACGATTTCAAGCTTTACTTGAATCAACGGCTCAACCCGACCAAAATTCAGTAACCTTTACCTGAGTAGTCTCTCCAGATCCATATTCCTATCATAGAAAGTAATCATCTACAAGATACAGCCAAGACCCATGCGACTTAGACTTACAATCGTCTAATTCCTACATCTCGAAAATCACTCCAGCGGCTCTGTATATCACAGGAAAATCATAGCTATCACGGTCCTAACTTTTAGACCAGTTTAATTCTGCTGGGTGTGGAAGGAGTACCTTAGCTTGCCTACTCAAGCACGCGAGTGGAAAAACGGCCCTTATACTTCTAACCATACCGGTCGTCATACCTAAAACCACTGCTGAAAAACCAGTTATAAACTAACTTCGAAATCTGTGAAATATGATAGCTGATCGCTTTGAGGTCTTGTTTCTTTGATTTCAAACTGAACTTTAACATCCCACAGGAATCCAACTTCATGGACAACCGAAGGGGTACCAAAGTCCAAAATGGGAAACGTCCGAAATGGAAAACGCAATGAAAAATAAACCGAAAGTGCAAAATAAAAAAAAGAAAGAAAGAGCAGTAATTCAGCGTGAAATAACTTGAATGAATTCGAAAAGTGTGTACATGGCAGTGCCACAACATATTTAACGCCTATTTCGGAGGGTATGGCTACACTCGTGCGATTCGTACTACGCGCGGCAAATCGCGCGGCGAAATTCATAGCGATTCTGACGACTTTAGCACCTATTACTGATGACCAAATTCGAAGTAGAGTAGATTAAAATGATCAGCTGACCACACTGATCTACTCTACTTCAAGTTTGTGCAACAATAATAGGCGCCGGAGTCGTTCGAATTGCGCCGAATTTCGCCGCGCAATCTGCCGTGCGCGGTCCGAATCGGACGAATGTACATGTAGCCTCCGAAGCAGGCGTTAAATATGTGGTGGCGCTGCCATGTACACACTTTTCGGATTCATTCAAATTATTTCACGCTGAATTATTGCTCTTCCTTTCTTTTTTTTTCTAATTTCTCTTTTTCGGTATTTTTTTCGTTATGTCGTCCAATGGCTCCTTATGTTCGCAAACCTGTACCGGTGCCCTTGCGCGGTACTTTGTACTTTGGTGCTTGAACTGCGTGGCACATCGAAATCCTCTCAATAGACATGAGTAAACAAGATGATATAAAGTAGTAACTAAGGATAGTGAGAATCGCTTTGTCACCCCGATTCTTGGCAGTCACTTTGAAACGCTTTGGAGTGAACTTCATAGCTTACGGTGCTGAGTGTAAATAGCAGGACCAGACTTTATGAGACATCCACTTCAGTTCGACTAACGGACCACTTAGTTCCATCTTGAAGTTAACTCATAGTCCTTTTCCCAACTATAAACCCAGTGGTAGGCTTCCTAGTAATCTACTGATGCTGTCATAACCCATTTTCTCGACAGCACCAGTCGCTTGACTTTCCTGGTTTTTCGTTGCCTTCCATTCTCGCCAGTCCCTCGATTCTGATGGGACCACTCGTTTCTCCGACCCACTTATAGCTGAGTTAAAGGTAATCCATCCTACATTTTGGAAATTTGAATTCCAAGAAGAAGCCATTTCTTGAAATCTGACAGTAGCTCTAACGCGCAAGAATAGCGCTTTTGATATGGAAAATTTGAATTTCACAGAGCTATTTCTTGAAATTTTTACAATAGTCCTAATGCTCAGGAATAGGGCTTTTCATATGAAAAATTTGAATTTCAAGTAGAAGCTATCTCTTGAAACCTAACAATAGAATGAAGAAGGCTTTCGATACTGACGCGTAGCTGTGCCGTTTGGCTAATCGCCAATTTTGAAACAATCTAGTGGGATAGTAACTCTTAAATCAAACATGTGAGTTCACAAAGGAATGGTAGAACGGTAGGGCGGGCATAGGGAGATGGGCAGTAAGAACGGTTTTGTGTAATCGATACGCCGCGCGCGGCTGTCGCGGACCATCTGCCTCGTAACAGTTCTAGCTTTCTCATTAAGCTAAATTGTTAGAAGATTACTTATGGCATGATTCTACTGTTTGTTTTTTGTTCCTGTATTTCTTACTGCCTCGTGCATTCTGCTACATTCATTCGCGCGCGAATTCTCTCTCGCCGCGACGCGACGATTTCGTTCCTACTGCACCACACCTGCGGGCTTATGATGGACGAGGAAAGGGGTAGGACCGAGGTCATTTTCTGCCACGCCATACTTCAGTCTGACCACACATTTCACCTCTATAAGCGGTATATCGATTGATTAGGAAGAGTCAGCAAAAGGAATGAATTTCACATCATCTTACAGCAAAAGTCGTGAAAACTATTTCATCAACAAATTTCAGTGGGCTGGTAACTGGGCTGAAATGACGATCGAATTGTCTCCTTTCATGCGCTGCCGTAATACCCGTAATACCTGAGCATTTCGGGGGAGGGAGGGGGGGGGGATTCAGATGGGAGCTGATTTCACATCTAAACCAGCCCCGTCTCATATTACTCTACATATGTTACATCGGTTACATCGCTTTCCAATTTTCAACTGAGGTCTCTTTTTTATTTCTGTTCTCCTACTTTTAAAACCATTTATCACGAAATCCTCCATCGTAGGCCTCCTCAACCGCGTAACAGGGATGGGTAGGTAGCAATCCCTTCTGATAAGTGAAGGTTCTGGAACAAAACAGGTTTTAAGAGCCGAGGTTCAACCTACCCGGAACGAAATTTGTATATTCTACTGATGCATTTAATTTTTATTATTTGAGCAATAATTCTGAACTCAATTTTTTTTGGGAACGCAGGTGTCATTGATCCACCGACCACTTGACCGCGGCTTAGGAATCTGGAACTCCTTTCCTTTGCTTGTACCGCTCGTGGGACCAATTCTTATTCGGGTCGTTCAGTTCTCCTGGGTTAAATAAAAAGAAGTGTAGGTATATCTAGAAAAAGCAATTTCCGGAATAATTAGGGGGTAGGAACTTCATGCAAATGAATGAGGCAAAGGACCATTTCATTGTGCTCACAACTCTCAGAACGAGTCTCATGGATTAATTGTCCTTTACCGTTTAGTTACAGATTTTGAAGATGAATCTTCATTATGATATGACTCTGTGCTCTATAGTACGACTTGAAGTAGCACAGGCACTAGATTCTCAGAGGATTCCACCTGTGCCGGCCGAGCCAATGTTCCTTTGGAGTCACTTAGTCTCAAATATAGCCGTTTGGGGAGCAGATAATTGTCAGATATAGTGGCTGGCTTGTTGAACTATGATTGTCAAGTTTGAAAAAGCATCAGAGTACTCCTAGCAGTTCGAATGCATATAATAAATTGTTTGAAGTATCATGGGACCCTTGGCCAGCCTGGCCTTATTTTCATGTATACTTCACAACAGGAAAAACCTGACTTGAAAAAGGATAGCCCAAAGGTTTTTGAAAGGCCGCCTTTGTGATCCTTCGTTGTTATCCCTGGATTACCCACTCTGGAAAGCAAGCAATTGCAAAGACGATGTGGGGGTGACTGTTTTGGTCCGAGTTCTGTTTAAACAGTGCTGCCCATCTCAAACACTTGAGAAATTGGCGGCGGTACCGCGCGGTAGAGCCGAGCTGGAGCGAAGAAGCCCTGGCCATCGACAATCTCATAAAAGCCACTGTATATTTAGCGGTGAGAAATGAGAAGTTCTTGCTTTCTGCCACGTTGACTGAAGGGCTGACAGAATACAACTGATGTAACAGGAAATCTGTTTAGGACCCACTCACAGTAAGTGAAGCCAGAACGTCTATCAATCCAAAGAGGCCCCTGCTTGATTCCTGGGCAAGAAAAAGAAACCATAACTTGGCTGGGATCCAGTTTTTTTTAAGGAAACTCACGGAGCACAACTTCTTCCCGCTATTCAGTACTTACCTCTTCAAACAGAGGAGTAGCGAAAGTGCGAGAGGGCAGGCGATCCGATTAAAGGCACAGTTCGCGATGGTTCAATGGGCGGGTGTGTCGATGACGTGTCCGCCTCTCATTTGATCTCACGCATCAAATGAGAGGCGGACACGTCATCGACACACCCGCCCATTGAACCATCGCGAACTGTGCCTTTAAGAGCTCTTCTCTGCAGAAAATCTTTAATGCGACTCTTCAAGAACTCGAATTAGTAGGACATGGCTACAGGACATTAATGATTGAAACCGAAGACTGTAAATTTTTGTAGGGATAGGTATAGGGTTAGATAGCGCAAAGGCTAAAGACACTGTGACTTGAGCGCCGTCTATTGGATTTCGTTCTCCTGCTGCTCACAACAATCTTTTATTATTCGGACCTGTTATCGCTTCGCGTTTATATAACAAAACAAAATTACTGCTTAAAAACATAGTTAATTTTACTCGTTGCGGTACGTGCCAGTTATTTTACTCGTTACGGTACGTGCCCTATGCAGACTGACAATAGTCCTATCACAAACAAGTAAGCTCGGAATGCGTGGCGCATCCCGAAGAAATGAACTAAGTATATTCCACTGGTTCTGCCGGTGCTTGCCTACCAGAAGCCCAAGCTTCTCTTCAGAATGCTCTAATGCACTGGCCTATCAGTCCATATCATGTCATCGAAGCCCTCCTCCTCTAAGTGGATTTGAACCACCGCTAGGTCAAAAGAAAGGTATATTTGTATGCCTGTGTATGTCATGTTTACTCACTTTGAAAGTGGCTGCTCACTCAAGCAATTAGGCGTGTACGTACGGTACGGAAACGTTACCCGAACGCTAACAAAGAAGACACGACCAGAGCTCTCTGACGGCCATCACTGCATGAAAGCCCACAGGTCGCCGCCATCTTCCTGTGTGTATGTATGTGGGTGGCCGGGTCCATTTGCGACCACCAAAGAACGAAAGGGAACAAATAGAAGTGCAGAAAAAGGGCTGTGGTGAACTCGATTGGAGCTGGTGCCCCTATCTCACTGCCGGTCACGTTCTTACCTGGCCATCATTGGAAAACTAGAGAAAGGTGAGGATATGGCGCGCCCTCTAAGCATGGCTCTTGACCCTAAAAACACGTTTAATCTAACTACCCACAATAAACGTGTTTAATGACGTCATTAGGGAACACGTAAATCGTGGTGTAGCGGTGAGAGGCGCCCTGTGTGCGAGCTCGGTCATCTGTTCGAGTTCTGATACGGATCTCCCAAGCCAATTAACCCATATGAGGCGACTGTATGAAATGTGGGACCGCCACTGGCGATTGATTTCCCTTTTCCCACATCTTTCATTCCCACATTCTTTGCTCGAAGTGCTGTTTTCTATAGTTCATCACTACATACCATTTGATCGGGTCTTTGGGGGCATATCCTCAGCTTCTAGGAAAGGCTTACCCTCACACAATATCGCAAGGGATTCGACTTCACCAATCTTTCCTTCCCCTACTCTCTTAGGCTTAGCTAACGCAATCTGTCCCTTTGCATGCCTAATACACCATCCCAAATCCCAACGCACACAGGTAAATGTTAGATGCGTGGCGCATTCCAAAGAAGTGAACCCGCGCTAAGCATCTGAACCTGGTATCGTTTACGCTTGTCTGTTACACTAGACGACCTAGCTCTTTCCCAGATGACATTAAAGCCCTATATATCAATCGATATACAGTCATAAACCCTTCAACTTCCCCAGATGCCTTAGGCCCCCACACTCAGCCAACCATGAAGTAGCTTTCCGATAAGGCCTTTCCTAGATCGTTTAAGAAATTCTTTTGCAGGGCATTCAGTTTGTTTGGGATCGTCTGGCAGCATCAGCTCCATATTCACGCCACATTTCATTTCAGCTACGTAAAAAGCGAGATGCCATGTGGTTGACGGCCAGGTGTGCCATTTACGGTCGTCATTTTTTAGGTACGTTGGTAATGGCGCCGTCTCCGTACATCCATCGGTTCAGGTTCATCCAACCAACCAACCGATCGCCGCCGTCGTCATCGTTGTCCATCTTCTCCTCCTCCTCCTCCTCGGCGTCGCCGTCGTCATCGACGACATCATCTCGTTGCGTTATTTGGTCGACAAGGCCCCGCCCCTCAAAACAATCTACGCCCTCTCAAAGCTCAGTGCTGCCTGCATCCGTCTGTACCGAAGTCGCACCACGCCCATCACGGGGTCTCGTGGCTATAGCACAAAATCCCCCGTCCGTACCCATCACATCAATCCCCCTCTCATCACCGCAACACAACTCTTCAATACTACGATCAACCTGCCTGTATACATAACCGGGGTAACATCCGCGGGCTACATTCCGACACCGGAAACCGTATGCTAATTACGGTACGCGGCCTCCGTACTGGACGCTGTCGTTCATTAGCCATCGTGCACCTGTTCTGAACTGCCCCTATCCTAGCGGCCCGTTCGATTCATTCATTGACTATTGGGGGCACTGCTGGCCCTGGCATTTGCCCCACTAATTCAACATATGTGCCACTATGCGATTAATTTTACTTCTCATCACTACTTTATTCATTTTGTCAGGTATGTATTCGATTAATTTTGTAACGTATTTTTGGATATTCGTTGATATTTTTTCTATGTTCATTCCGGATTTCCTTTCGTTTCTTTTTTCTTTTTCAAATCAAGTCATTCGAGCCGCTCCTTCTTCAATCCGGTCACGATATTGGCCACGTTCTTATGTGAAGGTCAATAACGGAGCCAGTTGTTGTTTAGAGAACTGGCACTTGGCCAGAACAACTCGAAACTCGAAACTTCTGCAAACGGTGGTGGTGAACGGTTCAGTTATCCGAGTAATTAAACATGGATGACTGAACCGTTTCAAAGAGTAATTACCAGTTGACGAGGTAGGGCTAGCAAAAGATCGGCTATAGACCATCGGTATTGTATTTCCGTCTCGTTGGATCTATACTTACTAAAGATAATCCGAGAATAATTACCATTCACTACTCTTTCCCTAGCTAATACTACTGTTCCCGTGTTCATTTCACTTGTTCTCCTCAGCAAGGACGAGTTGCCAGCCATCCGACCACCCTTGAAGGTCGATTTCGTCGTCGACGCGATCAAGAGATCTCTCGAGATCGTTTAATAACGCTCTAATTAATCGTCTTGAACGACCTCATATTCGATAGTATTGATTTGCGGTCATACCTGTTACAAAATTACTCGAGTAAAGGCGGCTATTAAGGCCAATACAGTTGATCGCAATCAATTCTGTCCATGCAGCCCATGTTCACTTGCATCACCCCAAAACACGGGGATCAAAGGGATTTGTCGAAGAATACCTGTTTAGGATCTGCCTGCCCTTTGCACCGTAGGAATTTCTGTAAAAAAAACTTACTTGTATTGAAGTTTTTTTTCAATTTTTATTCTTCATTTCCTAGACAATGTTGCTTACCAGTAAAACTGCAAAATTTCATCTATGACCTCTGAAAATCACTTTTCAAATGTCTACACGTCCTTGTCTTTTCAAAGGCGACATTCCACAAAGCGATCTTTGAAGCGATGAGCATACGCCTCATTACTTTTTACTTCTTCGCCGCCCGCTGGAATGGCTAAACTGATCCAACCTGACCTACTGAACGCCTTGATTCCCAGGGATCTGTTCAAATCAATCGATCGATTTACCTTTTTGTTCGAATCGATTCGGATCCCCAAAAAAATGGGGGCCTTTTCGAGCGTAATTCAAGCCTAAAACTATTGACGAGGCACTAGCAAACGTCATTACATACCTTACTTCTCATCATTTTATGAGGTGCTTCCCAGAGCTACTTGATGAGGGATACTAGTTTTACAAGGTACTTGTTACGCTTACAATTGACCACCCTCTACTAGTAATATGACCAGGGATAAGCTGGAGAATCCCACCAAATATCATGCTTCTTTTTCATGCTTCTCTTACGTCTTTTTTTGTTAGAAACCAACTTTTGTCACCTAGTCCAATCTTATTTATTTTTTAAAATTTGCTGATTTTGAACAAATGCTTTTTTAATTTCTTACTAAAATCAATTACCATTACCATTCACCACCATCGCACCCCTGTAGCAAAAAAAATATAGCTTTGTGTCTAAACTGCGATGCGTGCGCAGTGATCAATAATCGTACTATTCGTGAAATGAACTCGGACAAGTGGCTTCCTCACGCTGTTCCGGAAAAGCAAAATTAAACAGCTTCAGGGTGGAATAATTGACTATGACATGGGATATCCCCTAGTACATGGAGGGGCTTGCAAGCGAAATTGGGGGTAGTTTTGATGGGATCAAATATCCTCCCTAGTCAAATCTTCCTACGCCTCTCAATGTTCTTCCCCGCAGAAAATCTTTTCGAAAAAGTAAAAAAGCAGAAAAACGTACGAGAGATGTCTCTGGTAGATTGATATTGTGGGATCGGGTTGGGTTCCAGAAGTTGAAGGCTAAGCGACTCTAATCTTTCATACTCGGTGTCTTTGTTCGGTCTACTTCCCTCGAATGGTACATTCGGATTCTGAAAGCCCTTTTTGTCCGAAAAATTTTTGAAGGTAGAAACGCATGGTTCAACCATTATCCGTCAGGTAAAATCCCAGAAGGATACCAAGATTAGCCTTCCCCGTTTCACACTCCTTTTGAAGACAAGCGGGTTCAGCTCTTTCATTTTTTTTGCAGTACAAAGAGGGCGCCTCGTGACTTGCTCAAGTGCTTCGATGTTCTGGATTCTTTATGTGAATGAAACATTGAATCAAGTTACTATTTGCCTATTTGTTTTGCTTTATTTATTCAAATTCTACTTTTTAATTATTTCCAGTTACTCGTTGTCTGATAAAACTAAAGTGGAATTTCTGCTTCAAAATTTGCTATCAAACAATTCGTCTTGAGATTGGGGATATGGAGGGGAGGTCGAATTCGCCTCCAATTTTTCAATCCTGGTACGAAGAGGGAATAGGAATTCATGTAGGGATCATGGTTACTGTCTATCTAGTAGGCCCTTACTAGTATCACGATGGTGAAGAACTGTAAAAAGTTCATATAGTCAAGAGGGTCATTTCTCTTGTTACCTCATATTTGCTTCAATAGAACCAGATCAGATTCTTTTGATAGGGGGCTTCCGGTTTCCGGATTTTCGATTTCTTTGAACCATCTTTCTACAAAAAAACCGTTGAACTTTAAAAGCGATAAAATCTACGATGGCATCGAATGTTCGTGTACCCGAATCAATCCAGTTTTGTTCGAATATGTGATCAGATCGGGTCGACTGGATTACTATGCATGGGTTTTTAAAAAGGGTTTGGTTCCCTTTCAGCTCCAGTTCATCGAAGTGATAGTGAGCAAAAATCGAGCCATGCAGTAGTTCTGATCTTAGGGTGCTCTTTCGGCCCACTTGGTCTTGGACTTTATCCATGTTTTCCTTGATGGGAATTGTTTGGACTCAAAAACCGGGATCTATCAATTTTGATTTTTGAAAGCGATTCTTTTCTCTACTTAACCTGAAGCTAGGCTTCAATACTACATTCGAAAGGCAGTATGTCAACAGCTAGGCAGTAGTGTACCCAGTAACCCATCATTTCGGGATTACTTAGGGCTAGGAGTATGAAGAGGACTTCGTCTCTAACCCTCTCCAGCGAGATGATAAGAGACTCCCATTTATCACTTTTATTTGAGCTTGTAATAATCAGAGGGACTACCTCCCATAGGACGAGTTTTATGGATCTTATCGATGAATTCCACTGTTTTTCAAAGTTAGCACGTTTAGGGAAAATAGTTTCTTTTACATTCGAGAATTCTTGAAACTTTGCGAACGGTTTTTCTTGGTTGGCGAACAAGGTTGTGACAAACACGTCCGTTAGTTATGCGAAACGTTAACCTTGACCGAATAGTTTCGAAAAGGAGTACAACGATAAGAATCGTTCACGAAAACACGATGACACCGACGGACAAACTGGTAATGAACCCGTTGTCTGGTTGCCCGCGAATCATAATGGATATCTCCCTGTCATAACCTTACCTGTTAGAGTATATAGTATAGTACATCATCCCCCCATAATCAATGGACCATTAGAGCCGTTGTGTGATTAGATATGACCTTCACGCGATCGATAATTGTTACCGGGTTCGTCAGTTATTATAGTACTACGAATGACAGTAATTGTACGAACGTACGGCTGGCTGTTGACGTTAGCTGGCTTGATTGGCATTTCTGTTTTACGTAGCATAACATTAATTACAGCTACGGCATGCTGTACTATTCTACTGCTTAGTACCAGTCATGACTTGAGTCAGTGAATGAGTTATCAGTTCACTTATTAGCCAAACGGGTCTATGGGTGCTATATGGAGGTTAGAAAAAGAGAAATGGCCTATCCAATCCTGCGCACCGGCTGAATCAGAACGCTTTTCCCTTCAGGACCTGTCCTTGCAGGCGTCCAACTCCAATCAATAACCGTACGAATCACTTCACAGTTTTGCAAGAGCCTCGGGTTGTCTTAGCCGGGTCCCAGGCCGCGTCACATTTCGCAACTCATCACTGATTGCTCATCCCGACTGTTCGTAGCCCCGACCGACCGTCTCAAGTACTTCACCGTCTAAGCGCAATCGTCCAACGAAAATATTGCCTCGATTTCAAAACATTCCCGGTTACGATTGAAGCATTGAAAAGGATTGACCGGCTCGGGGGAACAAGCAGGTGGATAGGTCAGTCCACCTCCCTGGCCCTAGCCGCTGCACCGTACCACTAGGGACCGATTATTTGAGGTGATAAAGGGCCTGGCTGATCAGCTGTCGGTCATGGGGACCGTCGACCACGTCACTCACAGATGATGGGTAAGTAGCGGGAGTGTTTCACTTTGTTCGCTCTGGACAGGTAGCTTCAATCTGAGGGTAATTACATTGGAAGTAAGTTATGAAAGCAATTAAACTTAGGAAAAAAGCATTTCTTCTGACAATTACTTCTCAGGGGTAGTGAAAACTCTCATCCCCACCTTTGTTACATGCATATTCAATCAATGGCTTCTGGCCAAGAGGAATGTGTCGACCCAAAGGATCCAACTGCCCGGCACCTGAATGTTTAGAAGGCTCAGTTCTCTAATGGGTTTTGTGTAAACAATCATAGCTGGGATTATCGCCAGTAGTTATGGAGGCCATGGGGATGGTTCAAGGCTTGATTTTATGGGTGCTGTAATTTTAGCATGAGCGGGAAAGAGTTGGATGCTGGGAAAGATAGAGGTTGAGGTAGTTTTTTTATTTGGAAGTCTTGCCAAATAGATTGTTCAAACTTTCGGCAGTTTTAGAACGTGGAACAGGAACTGGCCAATGGAAGTTAGCTCTGATCACAATAAAATTTGGTCTATACGGTTCCTGATTGGTCAACAATTGTGTCGCTGAATTGATACCAGTTTCGAGAACTTTTCCAACGGTGAACATATTTAGTGGGTATTACTTCCGAGATATTGCATAGTGTTGAGCTCGTTATCCTTTGGTATAAGCCGTCGTCTCCAGGAAGGATCAGCACGCAGGAAATCCTCTTTGATCCGTCTGAGCCATGATGGAATATCCAAACATACTACCTTACCAACTCTGAAATTACTACATGAGGGGAAGGTCTTTGTGAATGGATCACCAGTGTTCATATTGCCTAAATTGGAAGGACTTTTCGGGAAGTCCGTCTATTAAATATTTCTTTTTGACGGGAAAATGGGTTTCATCTGGAAAGCTCGATAGTCTTCCCTCTTCATTTATTATTATGTTTTTGTTTTGACTATTTTTTCCTCCTACGCATCTGTAACATCGACATTTTAATGGCTGATTTTTTTCTTGCTAGTACTGAATCATTTTTTGTCGTGCTTGGAGTTCATAGTAATAACTGTGGCTGTTCAGCGTTAGGCGAATAGCGTGAATGCGTCAGGAACATCTGCGAAGAAAACTTCGATAGTGCCCCTCTTAAACTATAATTATATTTCTATTTTGATTACTTTTTTCTTCTATGCACCTGTAATTTCAACATTCAGCAGCCAATTTTTTCCTACTGGTATTGAATTATTTTTTGTAATACTTGAAGTCCATATCAATGAAAGCGGCTGTTTAGCGTCAGGCGAAGAGCGTGAATGCGCCAGGAACATCTGTTTGAACGGTGGAACATGTCTTGTGGACGACATCTCCAGACGATTCTCGTGCCGTTGTCCACCGGGATTCGCCGGGTCGTTATGTCAAGAGGCGTGCACCCTCAAGTGTGCGAACGGTGTTTGCGTGAAAGGAACACTGGGCAAGGAGCAATGCCAGTGCACACAAGGTATCATCTTTCATAGGCTCATCCCCCAGAAACAACAGCGAAACTGAAAAATTCCAATTAAATCCATCGAGTGATCCAACTAAGCTCTTTATAAGTACCCCTGTAATCTGTTTTCAGTAAAAAATAGTTTTTATTTATTGAACTGCTGACATCGGTGACCTCATTTTATTGTCTGCGCTACTGGGCCATCAGTGACGGTTCATCGAACAACACTCGCTTACTGTTTATCGGCAATTGTTGTCGTTGTTGTTCTGGCGTTTAGGTTGGCCCACGTGGCCTGCCTAGGTTCACGCGACTTCACCCTACTGCCTGGGAACATTACCCTCGCGCGTCTGGTAACTTTTCGGGATTTGCCTGCCTATTTGGCCCATCCACTCTACTCGATCCCTCAGGATCCCCCTTGATAGAGCAATCCAAGGTCTTCCCTGCCCTCTTAGGTTTTTTGTGACCTGCGAAATAGCTGGATAATATCACTCGTATTAGCGATTACTGTAAAATTAAGCAGATCTTTTGTCATTTTAACTACAAAAATGGGTTCATGCGAAAAAGAGTTCAATAATTTCAATTCAAGCCTAGCACCCCTTCGCTGCAATAGCTCCATAGGACAGGTTTTGGTAAGCATCGGTTGAGTCATCGACTCATGTCAATAGAGCGAATCTACAATAGATTGGCGTAATCGATTCTTTTTGAATTCGTGGGAGATATTTACGGCTATGACTCATTACCCAAGTAATTAGAGTATTTGTAGGTTGGTCCGGCGCTCTCTGTGAGGTGTCTGGCTCATCACTGGAAGGTTGCACCAGAACCGAGGACTGTGGAATCGGAGAAAGGTGAGGATATAAAAGTAGTCGTGTAAAGTTCCCTGTGTGGAAGTGATGCGGTTTTGCCGA
Source organism: Haemonchus contortus (assembly GCA_000469685.2). Taxonomy (NCBI): domain Eukaryota; kingdom Metazoa; phylum Nematoda; class Chromadorea; order Rhabditida; family Trichostrongylidae; genus Haemonchus; species Haemonchus contortus. Next base: position 2,800,795 of record LS997567.1, on the reverse strand, counting down.
ACTCACATCTAAAATCTGGAAAGCAAGGAAATTAGCAAGGAATAATTGTTGGCGAAAATAATGGGCTATAACTGCGTAGAGTGGTTGATCAGGGCCTCCTGAGACTTGATTTTAGACAACTGCCGTGCAACAGCTAAGGGACTTCTGACCCATGATCCGCATACATTTTCATGCTAAAAGTGTAAGCGGATTTTCCAAAACGAATCTGAAGCTGCCGCGGACGGCTGGAAGTGACAAGATGACTCAGATTCATGTCTTCTAGAATCTCAACACTATATAGCGATTCAGAGTCTCTTTTGAGCTCCTTCAACATCTCTGGCAACCAGAGAGTAATAGGTCATCTTCAGCAAATCCTATAAGAGCTTTATAAGAGCACACGGTGAAAATGTAGTTGGGAGGGGCCACGCGGCGGCGCGACACTTTCCTCGTCTGGCGCTCTCCCCAGCGAGATAGCAGTGGGCCTGAGTCTGGGAAGGAATGGTGAGGTTGCACTGATGTGTTTCGAAATTTGGAACAAACTAACTCTTGACACATGTTGATATGTTTGCATATGATGGATACTCTTCTTCTGAGCCGATAAAACCTATTTTTTAAGGAGGGGAGGGGCTCCGGGGTGGGTGAGATGGTTATCTCGTGCAAAAAGCTGGGATGAGATAAAAGTTGAACGTCCAATTGGCTCACCCACCCCGGAGCCCCTCCCCTTCCTAAAATTAGGTGAAAAACACGCAGTTATAACATGAAAGAACTATGAAACGTCCCTAAACACCATTACGGGCTCGCCTAATCTTCCTTGTTTACTATCTCGCCGGGGAGGGCACAGACATGAAAAGGCGCCGCGCCGCCGCGTGGCCCCCCCCCCCAACTACATTTTCACCGAGCACACATATGGATCTGAGCGGTTTGGGGCCTTTTATGTAGTCTGTATGAAACCTAGTTGCCTTCTCATTACTGTGGCATTTGTAAGTGAGGGTTGGTGGTAGCAAATTTTTTGGAATCAGCGTTCATAACTGAAAGATTCAGAAAAAAAGGAAGAGAAGTGAGGCATAAACACCGTATCCAGAATAATTGCAGAGCTTTTTAAGGGCATCATTTCATTGAATTGTTTGATGCTATCATTGATTCTACTGTAGACTTACTTGTAGATGTATTGAAAACGATCGGGGACTGAGAATTTGCGCTGGCGATCCATGCGAGACACGACCGTGTAAGAACAATGCCACCTGCGTAGCTGATAATGTGAGTTCGATTTTTTTTAAATTTTTTACTGTTTTTTTTTTCGGCTCGAGTAGGAGTAGTGATATATGGCGCCCATCTGCATGCTTAGCTCATTAATCGTTTTATGGATTGAATCGCTCTCATATAGGCCTGGAATAAATCAAAATTCAGTGTATTCGGCCCGATCCTATTCAGAGGAAAAAGTTACCGACTTATAGATCAGTTGTTTTTTCATGTTGTATAGGTGAATTGTCCTATCGCAAGCCACTGCGATTTCGAGTTGAAGTAGGTTGCGTGGCGCGTCGGTGATGAATTTTCAACGCCAAATATTCCATTTTCTTACAATTCCATTCATAATTTAGAGACTTATTGATTTCACTTGCTTTTTTTGGACTTCAGCCAACATGGCTGAAGGATCAAAAGGGTAATGCCATCGACCCTGAGCGATTCTTTTGGATTAAACAACTTTGCCGCCACTTTTCTTTAAGGATCTCGGATTCTTAAGGAAGCCCTTGACATTTATTAGCTCTCATGGAAGAGTCACGCTCTTGAGAGCCACTTAGAGTCCTTGAGATGAACGATTCTAATAACTGGTGAAAACCAGTACAGATTTCTTCTGAACCTGTTTCGGGGTTTCGCATATTACGTGACCTCGTTTCTTGAGACGATAACCTTGTTTCACAATTACTTTACTGTTTTTGTATGGTCACCGTTTAGGGCAATAACTATGCGGCAAATCCAATCCGGTATATTCATTTCTGAGTTGATTGGCCACTAATTGGACTCCCGCATGCGCGGCCCTTTAAGGGAGATTAATGGGTCAGGTGTTTTGGTTCCCATCGCTGTTATCTTCCCAATCTGATTTATTTCCCATAGAGAGGATTAATGTTTGATTTCTTCATTTGGGAGACGACGATCGCAGTGGGAAGGGATCGAGGAATTATCGCGTGTTCCTTTGAAGGAGGGAACATCGAGGAGTTCGAGATGGATCTCGATTTCCGTGTTTCAAAGCATTCAACACAATTTCTTCGCTTTTGGGGAGCTAGCTTATGTTTCATACAACTTTTATCTGGTGGTTCAGCTCACCGTTACGTAATCATTCATGGTGTTGACGGTTGCCTCTGAGAGGAACCTCTTTGAGACGACTGTCAGCCAGGAAACCGATCTTCCAGTGAAGAGAGTGCAGTAGCTCAGGTGTGACGAAAACTTGTCCTAGGCAGTCATTTTGAGTGTGTATTTCCCGAAGTATTGCTTCCAGTTGGGCCCAGGTGGTATAGTGGCAAGTGGCGCACTATCTCACACGCCCGACCAGGGGTTCGAATCCCGGATCGTTACCCGACTAGGCCATCCAAGCCTCCCATCCCTCCGGGGTCGGTTAATCGGTATCAGACTCGTCTGGGAGTATAAAATTGTTGACTTGTATGTACTTCGGCTGGCCACTGCAAGTCATTGTATAAACCACACGCATTCAATACGCCACTACGAAACTGAACGGAAGTTGAATGCGGGGACGCAATCCCTCAGATGAGATTAATTAACGGTCAAAGACTTTACCCTTTTTTACTTTGCGTCCAGATGAATACCCTGCGTCATTGTACTACATTGAGACGGGGCTAATGTGGTGTAGAAATAATCGATATCCATTGATTTCACCATGATTTCATCCATGATTGGCAGGGCGAAGTTTTAACGCAGACTAATTCACCTCACTCTTTAGCCACGTGACGCATTGAAATGATTTTGGTATAAATCAAAGTGCATTTCAGGACTCGTTCCAATGCACATGTAGTACTGGATTTGCTGGTAGACTGTGCGATTCCGACATCAATGAGTGTGAACTGATGCCATGTCAGCATGGTGGGACGTGTATCAATGTGGAAGGCTCGTTTGAATGTCTCTGTGAGGCGGGATACAGCGGTAAGTTTTGAGCGTTCTTAGTCGTGAAGTAAGTGAGAAATTAAAGCTGTTCGCGACACCTGAAAATTGAGCGCGCGGTCGCGGAGGTTTTGTTTAGCAGCTGAGTGTCGTGCGTTAGCACTTGTTGTGCTGATTGTTTGAAGTCTGTCTAGCGGCCCTCGTCCGCGGGCGGTTGTGACGCGGTCGATGACGTCGCATGCGTATGTTGGGTCTGGGATTTTTAGTGCAGCAAGCCTTGTAATTGAGAGCTCAATCGCAACCTTTCAACATCGATAGCGATTAGCGGAATCCGATTTGGAGTTTCTTACTGTAGGAAAGTAAGGACCATGCTTTTGCAGGTTCTCAGTGCGAAAACGAGGCGATCACATGTGCAGCACGTCCTTGCCTTAACCAAGGGACTTGCATGGATACCCAGACCGGCTTCTACTGTATCTGCCCATTTGGTTATGAAGGGAAAACGTGTCAGAATGAGGTACAGAATTAACTTCAAGGGCCCATTTATTGGCTCCCGTTGGCTGTTCAAGTCAGTTACTGTTCGATTGTTCAGAAACCGACTTCTGAATGCAAATGTCCGGATCCCCTACACAAGTGTACGTTAGTTGAAGGTAGACCGATATGTACATGTCCTGATGGTTTCACGGTAAGTGTGCTCAGCGAGATTGGGTAATAACCCTTACCTTTCTTGTAGATGTTGTAGATGAATATTAAATGTTTCAGGGTCCTAAATGTGAAGAGAGCGTGCCTGGCTGCGACTCGAACCCTTGTCGAAACGGTGGACGTTGTCAAAACATTCCTGGTGGTTTCCAGTGTTATTGTTCCCCTGAGTTTGGAGGCAAAACCTGTGACAAAGCAATCACATGCCTTGTTGATGGTAAGACATTAGTTTTTACTATGAAATTATTCTGTTGGGAAGATTAGTTTTGTTTGTATTTTTTGAAACAATAGCCAACAAGGAGACGAGCCTCTTAGAACTCATTAATTTTAAGTAAGAGGTCTTTTACATTCGACAAACAGGCGACCAATTAGGAATGCGCAATTGCATCAAAGGCACCGCCCAGACGTCTGGCATGCTGCTGATTGGCTCATATGCGAGCGACCCCTTGATCCTTCATTCTTCAGGATTATATTTTCGGCTAAGTGTTCGATCAATGACAGTCGTAAACAAGTCTTTCATGAATTTGTTGGTCGGGGAGAGCTTTGAGGAGTTTTGTAGGAGTCACACTGCCATAATTGAAATTTTGTGGGTCTTATATCAGATCACCGATAGGCCAAAGACGTGACTTATTTGTAATTAACTACTAGTTCTCTAGGTATTATAATTCATATACTGGTGAGTCGAATAGTTTTCGCTGTTTATTTCAATGAGAAAAAAATCACGTATTTTTTTTTAAGAAGTAACCAGTAACTACTTGAGTAATTACTTCATACTTTACATATGGGGCGAAACTCGAAGATACGTCTAATTCAGGCAGCTACTGTCTGAACGGTGGTCGATGTGTTCGGGGATTGTCGGCGAACCATTGCGAATGTGCTGGTAACTTTACCGGTACTCATTGCGAACGCAGTACTGTCATTCCTCTACATGGTCCTTGTGATTCAAATCCGTGTATGAATGGAGGTGAGAAAAAAAAGTTCGTTCCACCTATTCCTGCCACTGTTGTGGAACACTTTCGTTTGCATCATGTGGACATTGAGCGTGCGGTCGCGTGCGACTGCCTTTTCCTTGTTCCAGTTATTTCATACCTTGCTTGCTTATGCAAAATAGTATGAACATGTCGAAAATGAAAAGGTTTTTGAGATATGCTCCCTATATATCGATTAGCAGGGCGAGTGTAAAATTGAGCTTTTAGGTATTTGTCATGCTGACGGCAATATCGCCACCTGCGAGTGTCCACCCGGATTCGGGGGCGATAACTGCTCTGATCAACAGGGAACAACGTCGTCATCGTGTTCGACAAATCCATGCCAGAACGGTGGCACTTGTCAGGCTATAGGAGGTAATAATAAATATAACTTACTTGGTTGAAATCACGAAACCGGGCGTTCCCACGGGTGCGGTTGCGTCGCGGCTCAGGCCTGGGCTAATTAAGCTTATCATCTCGAACGAGATGACCGCGCCGCAGCCACACCAACGGGGAGGCATGGGAAATGATCCTGATTTTGTGAAATTCAAAGGATCATGATACTACGTTTGCTTCAGATCCGTTAGAAGATGGATTTCTTTGCAACTGTCCTATTGGATTTGAAGGAAACCTGTGCGAACGAGTGGTAATACAGTTTTCATTTGGAATATACGTCAAAAACTTTTTCATGATGTCTATAGGGATTTATTTCAGGCTACTGAATGGCAATCCTCTGTTGAAGAGGTTACTCTATTATCAACTGTTGCGTTCACATTCATTCCAGCATCGACTACCCCAATTATATCAACTACTAATTCGTCACAAGTGAGTCCATGCAAAATTAGCGCAGCTCATAAGCTGCCCGCAGTCACGAGTTAGCTGCGGCTCATTATTCCCTTTGTCGTCAGCCGCATCGCGACCGCTCGCTTCTCATGCATGCTACGCTCCGTGTCTCCTATTCTACAAAGAAACCTAAGGTTTTCTGCAATGGGAACGGTATAACGTGCTTATATGTTCTTTTTGAGATTGGATGTGATTCATGTGTTCATTCGGACAAATGCGTTGAGACGTCTTCGGGTGCGCTCTGTGTCTGTCATCCGGGTTATCAGGGAACTCGCTGCGATCAGCAGGGAGAGGTATGTTCAATACTTGTTCATTTATCGTGGCGCTTATCATGACCAAAGGTCTTCATTACACGATATTATCGTACCAAAAATTCTGAAAAGTAAAGAAAAGTAGTTTGACAGTCTCATTCAGAAGCCTTCTGGATTTTGTTTCAGCCATGCGATTCCGTGTCCTGCACTCCTCCACTCGTTTGTCAGCCCCTAGTGGCTGTTGGTGGTGTTCGTACTACATGCAAATGCCCCATAGGATGGACTGGTCCGAAGTGCCTAGAAAATACTGCCGTATCATTCAACGAGAGCAGTCTGTTCATTCATCAAAGTCCCAGCGTCATGATAGGGTAATTTCAATTTTTTTTAGTTGAACAAACTTTTACACAGCATTAGACAAAATGTTGTCGCTCAATCGGGCGTAAAGTTGCCTCAGTTGTTTCTTTGGAAAGCATAATTATGCATATTAATTTGTTGGACTACACCCCCTCAAGCGAGCAATTGAGTCACCCGCGCGGGTTTCGCGCCGCGCGCAGATTTCAATTTTGCCGGCAATTTCGCGCGCAATTCCTTTTTTCGCATGCCCCATCTCTGTTGACCTTTATTACTCGAAATTTTTCGTTTCAATTTGTCTATTCCGTGAATCTAAAAATGTTTAAAAGAAGTATTTGTTATCAGGTCCTCTTCTGGCCCTTTGCCGTACGCCATATCATTTGCTATGCGAACTACTGTACCTACAGTACATATCGCATCTGGCGAAAATATTTTCGGACAACAGCTGTTCTCTATTGGTCTCAATGATGGGTATATAGTAGTCGCTATTCATGGAACCACGTTCAATAAACTCATTCCATTCAACATCAACGATGGAACCTGGTATTCTGTGAGACTGGAAAAAACTGATCAGGTACATCCCCTTTGGTTTTTGTGGGCTTAAATGGCGCCCCAGTCGGTAGCTTAAGTTGACAAAGCTTTGTGGGACATGTTTCAACTTCGCTCTTGTGTATGAGAAATCGGGCAATGTGTCGGACTTGATGTGACCATTCTGTTCATTTCAGGATGTCCTCATTTCTGTGACTAATGAAGCCGGTTATCAATTGTTATTACGCTCATTACCCCGAATGACGTCGTTTGATGTGTTTGCGACTCGTGTTGGAAAAATTGGCGATTCAGAGCATTTTGTGGGATGTCTGGCAGATTTCAGCCTTGACAATAGCAACGCTATCGACCTTGCCATGTCCAGTAGAGGCACCGGTATCATCCACGGTTAGTTAGTATTCTTACTTGTAGATCTTTAAAGGTTTTCTTGAACTCGATATGCACTGGTTTTTTTTTGAATGGACAGTTTCTGATTTTGTAGAAGGGTGGAGGTTACCAGGAATGGGCTCCTGATATGATCTTTATTAAGCCTCTCGAGTAAGTGTAACTCCCAGACCATGACACCCTTCTTCACCTTTCGACGAAGGGTCACTGGTCTCATACCTACTGCTTGGCTAAATTAGTAAGCACACTATGAAGAGGGTATTGTTGTTGATCAGGCCTGCCAGATAATTGTTTCTCAGTATACGCTGTGGAACAGAATCCGTGGGAATTTATTCAGACGGTTTTGGGACAACGGTAAGGGATGCGTCATGCAGACCTACTAGTCAGTACCCGGCTGTAGTACTGCCCTGGCAACCACCATTAAGCTCATTTGGTGCGTGTTAGGCCGTACGAGATTGCTGTTTCGTGGAACTATTGACCTCTATAAGGCTAAATTCCAACTTACTAACAGCTAGAGCTTCTAGTAGAAGTTGAGCGCATGGCGCCTTCTTGGGAGTGATTGGTCCACTTTTACCAACTTTTTCGTTTTACCTTTTACATACTTTCTTGGAATGGGTTGAAAGATTTGTGAAACATAGATAGTTGTCCATGAGGCCAAATTTGTCAGTTTCAGGATGTAAGCATACGGTACAGTGTTCCAAGAATCCTTGTCTTAACGGAGGCACATGTCTGGACTTTTGGACACACTCGGCATGCGTATGTCCGGCCCCATTTCTTCCGCCATTATGCATGAATTCACTTGCGCCCAGTACTTTCGGTCACCTCAACAAAACATCATTCGCTGAGATAAGGTTGGTTGACATTGGAGTTCCTTGGCACTTGATGGTAGTTTCAAGGATTATTTTTCAGCATTTCACCAGAGATGTCTCAAAATCTACGATTCTCCACTATTATTCAAGTTATACTGAGATCAAATCAACCAAATGGTACAGTTGTGTTTTTGGGTGAGACGGGTGACGAGCTGGCTACTTTCATATCGCTTTCGCTGGTGGATGGACACGTCGTTGGTGGGTAGTTCTTGCTATCTAGCTCATACATCAAGTGGAAATCCTATTTATTGTTCACCGTTCATAAGTTAGGGCGTTGCGGCATGGGTCAGGATGAGCTACGGGGTCGTCACTTGTGCGGCGGCCGGGGCACATCCTGACCCACACTCAGGGGCTTGCGTACATTCAGCGCAAAGCAAGCAATGGCTCCAACAAATCAATGCCTATTCAATGGAAACTTCATCTTAAATCTTTCACCTTGCCATTCTCCATGAGTTTTGCCGTTTACAGTGCGCTCACGTGCTGGAGGTAAATCCGTCCACGAGTTGAAGTCTCACAGGCTGGTCACCGATAACAAGGACCATATTATACGTGTACGACGTCAGAGGAGACACATCAAGGTGAGTTGTTATACTGGTAGATTGTAGTAGACGAAAAAGTAACTGTTCACTTTTTCCAGCTTGAAATTGACGAAATCCTCGATTCCGAAGGAACCATACAGTCACGATTTGATCATCCATTATTTGCTGAAAGGCTTCAGTTGAGCAGCAGTCGAAATGTCACAGAAGATGCTTTCACGAACAAAAAGGCTTTCAAAGGTTTGTTAAAAAGTGAAGTGGTTAACAGGTGCTTGACATGGTCGCTGTACCCAACAGAGCGAGAAGCCGTGGCTTGAAAAACCGGGCCGATGGGTCCGGTTACCGATGACTCGAGGTTTTTGACAAAATCGGAATGAACTCCGCCTGTTTGAATAGGGTAATCGGTGTAATCATGAAGAATTGTGGTTTCGGGTTCCGATTTCCGAAGAAAATTGCCCATGACTGGTCTTGAGTGCTGTTTCCCTTCCATTCATTCACGTTCCGAATATCCTTTGTTTTGGGGAGTAACGGTTCCTACAAAGTAAAGCCCTCGGCAATATGCAGGCCTCATTCTTCTCGATACCAATCGCTTTTCATTACCAGTAACTGATCAACAAATCGGGAAAGTCAAGCGTGATATTTAGGCTCTCTGCAGGATATTCGAGTCAACGAGAAGTCGGTTGTCCTCCATGAACCGGCTTCATTCTCTGTAGAACGCCTTGGCAATGTTGCGAACCTCGAAAACGTTCTCGAAGTTAGTTGCTTTTCACTTGTTTTCCGTTAGAAATTCAGGTCTCATACGAGCAGCTTCGTAGTCGCTGATGCATTGATTTGTTGGTTAAGCCGCATCGCAGCCGCACGCACCCTAGACCAGCACAACTCTGTAGAAAACGCTTATTATCAATTGTTTTCAGGGCACAATTTCTGATGATGTCTGCAGTATGAGTGAGCAGTGTGTTCACGGGTCTTGCTTCAACACTTTCAATGATTTCGAGTGTCGTTGCGAAAAAGGCTATTTCGGTAGACGATGTGAACGAAAGGACCATTGCCTCGATTCGCCTTGTCCAAACGGAGGAGAATGTGAAAACGTTGGCGACGGATTCCTCTGTAAGATTTCTCTTTTAAGGACTAGTGTTTTTATCTGAATATGTAGAAGGTGCACCAAAAGGTGTGAACGCGGCGTCGCGCGGTTTTTCCGCTAATCGCACGCGGTTTATTTACCTACAAACCGTTTGCTGTACTTTACAGTAATCTTTTTACATGGAATACTAATAGTTGTTCTTTAGGCACTTCACCAGTCACCATTAAGACAGTCAGTGTTGTTACTTTCAAAATGTCCGAACCTGTAGAAACCGGCTCGGTAGTGAAGCTGTCTATACGGACCCATTCTGAGGACGGACACATTTTGACCCTGGTAAGTTCCTTTTGTAGAATGAGTTACTGCTATTGTTGAAATAGTTCATTTAGGAATCAGAGGAAAAGCCGATCACATTGTCTCTGGAAAATGGCCAGCCCGTTGTCACTGGTGTAGTTCCGGTTCCGATTCGGAAGACAATTGCCGATGGGCTATGGCACACACTCGAACTCAATGAGAATGTTCTTTACGTGGATTCAGCAAGCTATGGTAGGCCATTCATAGAGACTTCTCACTTATACCTGTAACTTTACTGCGTCAAAAGACTAACTTTTTGAAATTGTCTGCATTCTCATGCATCTGGGTGTCTATATGGGAGCGCACGACCACGGTGGGGAATGTTTTGGACACTGTTACCTTAGTTGCTATGAATAGAATGAATAGAAGTATCGCGAAAATAGGTTTTTCCCACAAAATCGGCTCCCCCATTTTGAACCGCTCCGCGACCGCGCGCTCCTGCTGAAACTGCGGTATCAGTCTCCTTCCGTGTGCGCGTTCGACCATAAACGCAAAATATCGCTGCGGAAGGGGTATATGTATATCATTTTATAACTTGAACGTCTTTTGAAAAGTTCTAAACTGACTCCATCCTATTTATAGGTCTTCCTGAAATGGTCCAGCTGCCGTCTCGAATCCACCCGGCCTCTTTACAGTTTGGAGCCGTTGACGGTGCGTCATTCGATGGTTGCCTGAAGAATATCACCGTCGGTGACCTTCCACGTCTTTCTTTCTATAAAGAAGATGAAGTGGGGCAACCCGGCAACGTTACTCATTGGATGATCGACAAACGCCTCAAGGTAGGTATGGTTCACGTAAGCTGACTTACAAGTTATACAAGTGATCAGGCCATTCAAATCCAGGGCATCAAACTGTTTACTGTCTTGCTTACTGCTTTGTTGTTTAGATTGCAACGGGCTGTCTCTCATCGCAACAATGTGGAGATGCTTCACCTTGTATCCGAGGTGAATGTCATGACCTATGGAACGCCTACGCCTGTGAGTGTCCTCATGGATTCGAAGGAGCACATTGTGAAGTGAAAAGAGACGAATGTTCAAAAATCGAATGTGGAAGAGGGCAATGTGTTGATGGAGTTGAAGGACCAAGGTAAACATTGTCACTACCTGTGGTTACACTTTTTTGGAACAAAGTTAGTCCCGCGAGCGAACGGTCGCAGGGCGGCCGTTCCAGAGGGTGGCTATTGATTAGTAAGTCACAACCTCTCTGCGGCCGCGTGCACGATTGTACAGACCTTCTTCGTTCTTGTACGGCTTCGCGGCGTACTCAAACATAATTTTTCTTTATCTTCAGTCTGAAAAATCATTGTTTTGATATCAGATGCCGTTGCGACAGCGGGTTTACTGGAGAGGCTTGTGATGCTGAAATGGACTTGTGTTCGTTGATTCCTTGTAAGAATGGCGGTCTGTGCTCCAGTTCCGATGGAAATTACACGTGCGAGTGCAAACCAGGATGGACCGGAAAATCTTGTGATATTCGGGTAGGTTGTAATTGCTGAACGTATTTGAAGTCGCAGGATTTACATTTTCCGGTAACTGCTAACTAACTAATTTTTGCTGTGGTGCTACATCAGTAAGCCTCAATGAAGGGCTCTTGCTTCTGTTAGGCTCACATAGCGATTGACCACAACTTTCTGTCTCATTCACTCTTAAAAAGGGGACAGCTTGTGACCGTAGATCATTATAATTCAATATGTATCGGTAGACTATCTGTGGTTGGTGGTTGTGGCAGCCAATCACAGCCACTCTATGCGCTAAGTCGCCGCTAAGCTTGAACTCTCACTTGTCCTGTGAATATAGGTGTCTTGGAACCTTCCAACCCTTTTTGGAATCTCTTGTCCATCTTATCTCATAACATATATTTTGCTTGACTTTGAAGATGATGTGAATTTAAAAAAAAGACCTGCTCTTTCAGGATCAACCAGTCTGCTACGATGGAGTCTGCAAAAACGGTGGCACTTGTGAGCCGGTGAGTGATGGTTTACCTAGATAATTTATGAATTAACTGTATCCTTCAATCAAATTCCAATTCAGGATGTTGCTGGTGGCATAAAATGCGTTTGCAGAGCTGGGTTCTTCGGTCGGTTCTGCGAGGAGCGCACGGATCCCTGTGAAAAGAGGCCGTGTGACCATGGATATTGCAAGCCGTCAGCTTCAGGCGATTTCGAGTGTGAATGTGAAGAAGGTAATCGTACTCGAAAAGTATCTGCTTCAAAAGCAGGAATTTGTTACATTAAAGGAACCATTTTGAACATGAAGAAGGTAGGGCATTGCGTGGTATGTAGGTGTGCCGCTATTGGCTGGCATCTTATCACCGCCAATCACAGGTGCCCACTGCACTTTGCTCTGAATTTCAATCTCGGTTCTAATGTTTGGTAACAGTACTCGAAACAATGTTTAATCACACTCATTTTCCAGGGTATTCTGGAAAAACGTGTTCCGAACTCACTGATATGTGCACGACATCTTCGTGTAATGGTCGCGGACGGTGTACGCCTGTATGGAATGCCACAATGTGCACTTGTGACAAGGTACGAACCCTCTACATGGCCTCAGTGATAGTGACGAATGAACGAAAAATAGCACGTGCATTAAGAAACACTTCTTGCGAAAACACGTGACATGATGTGGCGCTATTTGAAGGGTCATCAGGTGCCACGATACCTTCTATCGATTGATTCAGTGTGCCGCTTCTCCACATCGCGTGCTTCTTTTTGAAAATTACTAGTTTTGAAATGGCTTTCGTCTAGTTTGCTATCAGCTTTCATTCTTCTCCAGTGAAAAGGCGTTCCCTCAGTTACTGACGTGTAACTAGCGTATTGTACCGGGGCAAGCATACAACATGGTATGTTCAGTGTAGTAATACTACTGGTTGCAGCGCTGGAGAGGAGCTGCCTGCACCCATCTCGTTGATGAGTGTCTGTTTATTCCCTGCGAAAACGATGGCATCTGTGAAACAACGGAACAAGGCTTCAAGTGCCATTGTAAGAAGTACTACGTAGGTAAGTTTTTTCAGTCAGTGCGATAACCAGTACGATAACCAGTCTAGCTTGTAGTTAACAGAAGTGGAAAGTGCTATTTTAGGCGACCGATGCGAACTGCAAGGAACTTGCCTTACACACCCATGTGAAAGAGGCGAATGCGTTCAACTCTCATACGATAGTCACTCTTGCAGTTGCCCGAAAGGCTACGAGGGAACGCGATGCGAGGTTTGTGAGCGTCAAATAACGAAAAGTGATATAAGGTCCTGCTCATGTGTATAAGGCATTTGAAGTATCGCCATCAAGTTTTTTTGATTTGGCTTCCAACCTGTTATAGTTCGAGCGCTTGTGCGCGTCATCGTTGATAGCTCAGTAAGCGCAACACCGCTACTTATTGATCCATCAGCCGTGACGCAACGCAACCGCTTGCACTCTAGGCATGTCTATGTGGTACACTGTGAACCGCTAAATCAGTACAGAGACGCGGGCGCTATAGCCACAAACTAGGCTTAAAATTACTAACCTTACCTTGATAAATTTCCACGCTTTTAGTCAACCTGTCCACTTAATCGCTTTATTTACAGACGCGTATAGATTACTGTAAGAGGAACCCGTGTCTAAATGGCGGATCGTGTGAATCATTATTCGGAGAGCACAAATGTCATTGCATCAGCGGTTTTACAGGTGATTTTTAGCTTTTTGAGTTCAATTATGAGGACGACAGTGTTCTTATGAAAGACCCGCGCGGTCGCGGCGCGGGTGGATCTTCCGTTAGATGAGCAGTCATTGTCTAGTCACTTCTATTGCTCAACAAACGGCGCAGAAAGATAGTCAGATCCGATAAAGTCATTTTTTTAAGGAACAAACTGTGAGATGGATATCGATGAGTGCCTTCTCGGCTTTTGTGCCAATGGGGCCAAGTGCCGTGACCGGATTGCAGACTACGAGTGCATTTGTGACGGAACAGGATTCAGTGGTGAGTGCTACCACTTTCTATTTTTTACTTTTTTTTGATTTTCGAGGAACTAGACTACTTGAAAGGCATTGCTTCCCCACTTTCTAAGTTGACAGATTGATTTTGAGTGAGTTGACTGGTACGCGCCCATTGCCCGCACAGCTCCTTATGTTAGGGCCCAGTGCTCACAGTGCTACACCCTGGTTCATTCATATGCCTTTAAGTATCATACAAACAATCGAGTAGTAATTAGCGCTGTGAATTCACGGTCAGATGTTGGTATTTCGTAGAAATGGTGAATTCCGAGCGAAAATATCTTAAGCCCCACTTCTGCTACGTTGATAAGACCCTCATTCTTAGTTACTGAGAATTACTCCAGAACATTTGAAGACATAAAGTACCACCTAAATTCGAAAAGAACTAAAAATCAGAAGGTTACAAGAACTACCTTCGCAGATTTGATTCTTTTTTTTCTGAAATTGAATTTTTGGTTCGAAGAAAATCGGGACCGGGCCAGTTTCCACTAACCTCAATGGAGTTCACCAGCGAGTTATCAGGAGCACGGACGACGTGATTCCCCTCACCGAGTCTCCTGAATACTGTATTCTGACATTTCAAGATTTTGTGTATTTACAGGAAAAAACTGCACAGACGACATCAACGAGTGCAGTGTAGCGTCAAATTGTGTGAACGGCCAATGCACAAACACAAGAGGAGGTTACAGATGTGACTGTGAGAAAGGTTCGCGACGTCATACTTGTATTACGAACCAGTTTTCAGATATACTGTAATTGGTTGTTTAGGATTCATTGGCTCACGTTGTACCGTAAGAGATCCATGCAGACCTGACTCATTCAATCGAACTACACACACTTGTGTTCATGGCGTATGTATCAACCCGGTGGTCAAGGTAAATCATTTTTGTTTTCTCTCCAGTAATCTTTCACAGTACGAAGATGCTGGTCGAGTTCGGCTTCTGGATTCTACGTTCGTGCCTCGAAAAGTAACTGGTACGGGAAGCAGTACACAGGTGGCCTTTCCCTCGGAAACCTTCCGAAATCGCTGAGAGATGTCCCGGTTTCCTTTCCTTGACTGCGCTGGAAAATCCGCCCACAGTACGGGTTACGTAGTTCCGTATGCAGAAAATTTATAAGCAGTAGTTACTCCTCCATATGGGGGTCTTTGAAAAACGTCCACCTACTGAAAACCTAACGAGATTCGGAAAGCGAAAGACGGTTGGTGATTATTTGGATATTTCCAATCTCTTCCGTCCCAGGTACCTCGGTATTATGAGAAGAGGAAGAGGGGGGGGGGGGGGGGGGAGGGAAGGATTTCCCAGCTTGGCTTCACATTTCGAATGCTTTTTTTCACCTGTAGGGACTTTAAGAGGTCGAAAAGCTGGTCCTCGCAAACTGTCTTATCATGTGTCGTACTGTATTGCATTACAATGTCACCCATTTATACTCAAAGGGTTAATTGCAGATAGATAGTGCTGGTCGTGAAACCGCTATGCACGAATGTAAATGCAGTCGTGGTTATACAGGACCGCAATGTACAACTCAGGTGGGTTTCCCATGTTGTTGCATGATAAATGGGCGTGTGAGTGCTTGCGGTCGCGTCGCGTTTTTGTCTAGTTTTCTGTGGCAACGCGACGCGGCTGCACGCGGCACAGGTGTGCTGCTTGCTTTGTCCGCGTTTCTACCCGTCCAACTTGTATTTAGTGTTGAGCTCGCCAGTAAAAACTAGTGTTTTCAGGTATCCGAAAGAAAAGTTTTGGGTGTGAGCTACATACTCGGACCAATGGCAGCAGTGTTAGCAGTACTTACCATTCTTGGTTGTGTATTGCTAGCTTTTGTGTTCCGAGGCAAACGCGCTCTGCACGGTCACTACAGTCCCAGCCATCAGGAACGTAATGGTGCCCGAGTGCAGGTCGGTCTAGTCTTTAGCCGCCATTGATATCCTTCTCATACTATGTGCTCATTCATGTTCAGATGAATTCCATGGTTAAGCTGCCCCCTGAAGAACGGTTAATATAGATATCTAGCATTATATTGAACTTGTTATACATTGTTATATATATGTATGTGCTTTATAGCCGTTATGTTGTCATATGCTCCATTGTCTTCCTACTCAAAATACGGGTAGTATTTGAATTGTATAGATACATGTAAAATAAATATATCTTCACTTGAAAATGTGAAATGTCAGAGATCTTGGTCTTCTCCGTTAATACCAGTAGCTTCCTTCAAGTGTTTCTCCCATTTGTAGACCTGCGTCGAAGCGTCTGGGAGTAGGCGATCGGAAATCTCGTCCAGCGCATCTCTGATTATAAGATTTTTATACACAAGCCTAGGTGGGTGAATTGTTGAAATTTCTTTGCGCCCTTGAATTCGGCAAGACGGACGGCATGTAGGAGGCAACAATTATTGATAGCGGGTCAAAACTTGCGACAGTTTATAGATGTGCTGAAGGTCAAGGAGTGTTTTCATCGAAAGTTTATCCCGATTCGTATGAAACTGTGTAGATTATTTCCGATCCGCGCCCAACGCGCCGCATTTCTTTGCTAGTTGCCTCGCTGCTCGGCATGCCGGTCGGAACTTCTGCACCTGTCTTCTGTCTCCCGCTCTTGTGTACCGACGTAGCTTGTGACGATGGTCTTGAAAAAAGGGCTACTCGTGATATGAATTTTTTTCGAAACTGGCAGTAATGGTAGGGTTCTGTAAATAATGGTCAACATTCTCATCTCATAACCTTCACCCTTCAGGCATGCTTCTACTGTTATCTTCTCCTTCTTTATTTTCTCTATCTTTCCTATTCTATATCTTGATCCTTCTTTGAGATTGCTGTAGTAACTGTAAATGTGAGTAGTTGTTGATTATGTTCTATATTTAATTTTGGTGAGTGTGTTTTCTATTTTTGCTGTATTTATAGTGCACCTTCCAAAGGTCCTTTTTTACGGTCTATCACCTGAACGTGATCTCGTTACCCAATATGATGGCGTAACGGTAGGAAGAACCAGTTTCGATGAAAACATTTCATTTCTGACCAAACACTCTTAGGCTGAATGGGCAATGGGAGAAGGAATGTGACGTTTCACACATTACCAGTATGTCGAAGCTTCTTCAGACTTATAATGGCAGTAAGAAGTCAGCTTGAAAGGCTACACGGAATGGATAAATGACCTGCTAACCTTGCGATGTGACAATGAAACGGGGTTTTTGCAAAGTAGCCGTGCTGCGATGAAAAACGATTGGACTATGATCGATGATAGATGAACGAAAAAAAGTTACCTTGGGCAAAAAAAGTTACTTGATGCAATCTGCTTATCGCTCGGCTCGTGTGATCAGCCGTATCGCGCCTGCACGCGTCCGAACCCCTGAGGGTACTTCGCCACTAAGGGTACTCTGTCACAAAAGAGATTGATGTTCCTTCGTGATGCTTAGCTTTTGCTGGATGAACTCATGTTGGAATAGTTCTGAACTGGGGAGTACTAAGTCTCGGGAGACGGGCAGTAGGAACGGTTTTGTGTAATCGATTCGTCGCACGCGGCTGTCGCAGACTTGTTGCCTCTTTATTGCCGTTCTAGCGTTCTTTACACAGCTCAGTCGCTATGCGATAATCACTTTTGGCATGATTCTACTGTTAATCCTAGTGTTCCTGTATTTCTCATTTGCTGCGCATTCTGCTGCATTCCTTCGCGCGTGGCGTCTCTCTCGCCGCGACGCGACAATTTCGTTCCTACTGCACCACACCCCTAGCTCTCAAATCGGACGAGTGGACCACAAGTTCACGTTTTCATTCAGATATGTGCAATGTTGTGTTCAATCGTAAGACTTTCATGGTGACAGTGGTCGGACTAGTTGTAACCAGTAATCGGCACATGTGTTCAGTTCTGGATGTGAGGGCGATCGAGGGCGATAAGGCGAGAGCCCAGATTGGGGGGCCGCTTGCAATCGCCCCGTCGCCATCGCTCGCCCATGCCGGTCGCTGTTTTCGTCGTTCATTCGCCATGCGCCGCGCGTCTCATTCGGCCACAATGCGCGGTCGGGTGCTGACCCTCGACGCGGTCTGCTCCACGGTCGTCGGCCTCATCCTCTTCTTCAGCCCTCACTTTGTCGCCGATTTCATATTTGTAAGTCGTCTTTATTTTTTATACACGGTCATCGAGTCGGATTTTTTATTTGGGGTAAATTTGTGCCCCTCTTTTTTCTCGTATCCTCTTTCTGACGGGATTCATTCTATCTGAGGAAGTCCCACTTCAGCCATCTATCGAGGATCGGCGGTTGTATCAAAGATGGCCTTCCCGAACCCGGCGCCCTAATTCTGATTCATTCATTTGCGGTTGTAAGGGAAAGGTCATTGCCGTACATTGAATAGATCGATTCTGCGGTTAGTGCATCGTAAATCCTGATCGATGGCGGAAAACTTTGGGTGTCATTTTCGACCGTATCAAGTTCAATAGAGGGTGAGGGCAATCTACCGTTACCAGTTACAGAAACACTACTTGTTACTCCTCTTCGTCTGCTATATTAACTAGGTACGACCAGTCCTTCCAATGGGTCACCGTTTTTGTAAGTTAGCCCGAACGAAGAGGAAAAAACGGTTTCATCGTTTCAACGTTTTTCTCACGGGGTTCAGCGATAGCGGCCCTCACAAGACTCAGTCATCCGAATAAGGTCAACGACGACTGGCTCACACTTTGGCTGACCCCAATACTATCTGTGATGATAAATTACTACTTTGGGTGTACTTTAGTCACGTTTCTTTTATGTTCTGATTACGCTTCCTACTCGGTGGCGTACTCACTGATTTAGGGGGAGCCGAGGCCAAACTCGGCATCAGGGCGAGTGCGGCTCTGTCGACCTTCTCCTTCCAAACCGAGCCTTCCAAACCGAGCGAGTGCGACTTCCTCTAGGATCGTTTCCTCCATGTATACCTTTTCTCTACCTATCTGTTACGAGCAAGATAGGTTCCCAGCTAGTTTCGGTCCCTGAACTTTCCAGGACAACAAGTACCTCGCGCCCCCCTCCCAAGACGGCACGACGGGAAGGAAAAGATGGGAGATAGGTAAAAAAGCAGATATATGACCGATCAAGCATAGGAAAGTCATTGTAGCTATCAACCCCAAGAAGGTTAACAATTGTAGCAAATTGACCAAATGGGAATCCCTTCAGGGTAGATTCTGCTATACAAGGGTAATTTACGGTAACCTGTGGCAGATTTTTTTAAGAGCTTTACTTCCGAAGATAGTCTCTGAAGGATGAAAAAGAATTCTAGGAATCTCATTCTCAGATTCCTTTGGTCTGTCACATATCTCATGCCTGCCAAGATCTCGTGTCCGACTTCCAAAACGGCATCGACGGGAATGAAGGGATGGGGATGGGAGGTCGATGAAGAGGATGTATATAACAGGAATCAATATGATTGTTGAGCACCATCAACCCAACCATGTTCAGAAATAGGGCCATCTGACCAAATGGGACTCTTTCCAAGGTAGATTCCACTATGCAAGGGTAACCTTTACTACAGTTTTTGGAAGCCCTACTCTTCGAAGCCCTAAATAAGTAAAAAAATTCCTGGAATCTTGATCTCAGATTTCTTTGGCGTGTCATATCGTTGAGGGCCTTCTAATTTTCCTTGCTATCAATCATACTCATCGTTTTTGAGCATTTAGATCGTCGATGATTAGATGACAGATATCAGCCTCTCGAGATCACATCTAAAGGTCTCTAGGTCAACCGATACCTACTATAAAACCGCAACTAGTATTTTTATAAGGAAGCGAGTAATCCTAGGCAGTCTAGCTAGAGTTAGGCATGTCTGGGGCGTTCAGCGTGGAAGGATACCTCTTTGGGTGCTCCATACATTCGGCTTCATCTCAAAAGTGTGGTCAGAGTTGAAGGTTTTTGATGAACTCTGTAGATCGTGTAGGTATTGTAGACTATGTAGAAGCCAGTATTTCCATTCCTTCATGAAAATCTAGAAATTCCAAAGGAATCAAGTAGTCCGAAACGGTTTTCCGTGACTTGCCGAAGAAGTGCAGATAAATCGGGCCCCTTGACTCAGGTGAAACGCTCAAAGTTTGGCTACTCATTAATCAATTAACTAAAACAGTCAGAACTAACTTTTGCTTTAGTGCATCAATTTGTTGGCTGATCAGACATCGATGGCATCAAAGTTCTCTTTTTTCCATAATGATCCGGTCTCATGTCATCAACT
Source organism: Haemonchus contortus (assembly GCA_000469685.2). Lineage (NCBI taxonomy): Eukaryota > Metazoa > Nematoda > Chromadorea > Rhabditida > Trichostrongylidae > Haemonchus > Haemonchus contortus. The sequence goes on along the minus strand of LS997567.1, from coordinate 2,780,678 downwards.
TCTTCCTGCATTACTTTGTCTACCGCATTACTCTCATTTACCATTACTTCCATGAGCATTCACCTGATTTTTTTCTTCTGATCGCTTGTTCAATTTGAACCTAATGTCTCTCATTTGTCTGGTTGTTTGACAATCTGTCAGCTAACCGCCAAGCAGCCAGGCAGCTAGCAGCCAGTCAGCCAGCAGCCAATCGCCAGCCAGCCAGCAGCCAATCGCCAGGCAGCCAGCAGCTAACCGCCAGGCAGCCAGCAGCCAACCGCTAGCAGCCAGCAGCCAACCGCTAACCAGCCGGAGCCAAGCGCTAGTCATCCAGCTAGCCAGCTAGTTAGCCATCCAACCTGTCTGTCTGTCTGCTTGTATTCCCTGAATCTGCCAGCCCTTTCCCACCTACTCTGGTTGAAGTTACTCATTCAACTATCCAGCTTCATACTGACCTGGCTCACAGCTAAACCTCATCATCTGGCTGTCTCTCCATCTATTTCTTCAACACATTTTTTTCGGCGTTCACTTTCTTCCCTGTCTTGATTCTTATCGAAAATCTACTTCTTCCGGACCGTCTTCCCCTCCTTTTAGCTCCAGCGTACCTGCCTTTCTTTGACAATCCCCACCCACCCTAACCTGAACCTTTTTACTATTAAACTTCCTGAAGCTATTGTTAATGGTTGTTTATTGACTTTCATTTTAGATCCTCTATTGTTCTCCTAATGTAGTTGCTATTTTCCACGTATCCTGTTTGTCACCGCAATCCAACCCTATCCAGTTTGACCGCACGTATTCGAATAATCGCCACCAATTGAATAACTGGTTACCATTCACAAGTTATTCCCTGTCACTGATCAAATTACCTGACATCTTCATCAATCTTTTTCTTACCTCTCACGACTCTTTAGTGTCCTAGCACTTCATTTGTCATTCTGAAATGAGAACGGAAACGGGGCGCCTTTTAGATACTCACGATCACATGAATAAATATTGCATGGAACAGAGAAGTCTTTACTCTTTCCGGTATCGGGTTTCCAGGGTAAAACTAGGGAATCAGTGGAAAATTTAGAAAACTGATTGAGTATCAACTATATTCCCACAAACCATCGGTACGGGCCATGTACTCATCAAAATGAATCGCAAACCCTACAAGTAGTGCGAGAGCATGGCTTATCCCAAAGAAACAGAAACATGAAGGGACCACAATCATACCCAAAAGCGAAATTGAAGGAAATGATGGACTTCTCGTCAATAGAACACATAATAACACAGTATTAATAGAATGCTTACAATTAAGTAACAGTTCTGATTCGGTTCTTTTCAGAAACGACAGTCGGACGGTGTTCACTGGCATTTGGTCCGATGTGTTGGAGGTCAGCTTCTGGCTGGTGCTTTTGTGTCGTACCGTTTTCGAAATGCCAGTTCAACTGCTCATACAGTATGCTTTATACTGCGTATTGTCGTAAGTTATTTACTTGTTATTTTTTGTTTTTATGTTGCACGCTACTATCAGTAGACAGCACTTCACAATAGAACAATATTTATGTTTATTTTATATTTTATTTTATATTCAGCCGGCCATAATTTGTCTCATGTTGGTGTTCCAATGCCGTTCCATGACGCCTAAGTTGATCGAACCAGCGGTATGTCCAGTTTTTGACTGAAATTGTGCTTTCGAAGTTCAATTTCGAATTTCACCCGAAACTCTGGAAGGCGTACGCGGTTACGGCTGTTAAGAGCTCGGTCACTTATCGATCAATCAGACTGCGGTGGCGTGACCGCGCGCGCCCTTGCTAGTGTGCTAGACTCTTGCCGTTGCATTGCTACTTTGAAATTTCTTCTTTTAGTATCTCGAACTCGCGAAGAATTTCCTTTTTGCTGGACTCTTCTTCAATGCTGCACTACTACTTGCTTCAGGTTGGCACGTAGGTGAGTGATTGTTTTTCTTGTGATTCTGAAACAGAATTTCCAATGTAATTTTTCTACAATACTACAAGACAAATTCTAATTGGTGGAGAATGGGTCTACCACGGT